>PKML01056449.1:3149-127338 GCA_002933935.1 Eutrema yunnanense | reverse complement strand
AATAAATTATAATAAATATAGCAATATTTTTAATATATTTTTTTCTTTGAATATATATGAATTGACTATTATTTTAAAATATATAGTATTAAAAATAATTAAGAAATTAAATAATAAATAACCTCTTTAATACAAATATACACTTTCCATATTCTAATCAATAATTTTAAAAGACTATTATATCATTTCCTATTTCAATTATTCTTTGTTATTTGTAATGGCATTTCATGCAATAACTTACAAAACAAAATTCATTTTTAAAAATGTTTTCTTAAATAATATTATAGAGATGTTTGTTTTACAATTGTCGATGGCAAGTGACAAACGACTAAATCGTGTTCGTTTCGTTATCTTTGGCAATAACAACAAGTTTCAGCGACGGATTACTAGTGTCATTAGTTAAAACATTTTTTTTTAAAAATCAGTTTCCGAAAAGTTTAATCGTTAATTGCAACATGTCGTATAACTTTTTTTTGTTTTTTGACCAAACATGTCGTAGAACTTACAACTACGAAACAAACAAGATCATCATATGTCGTTGAATTTTGGTCCGCGAGAAATATAAAACGAACAACAAAACATATATTGGTGGTCGCTAGTGATGTTAATATGGGCCTTAAGCATGCGGGTTTATATGAGTCCGTCATAAAATTGTAAACCCGTGATCCGTGTAATAATTTGTATACATAATTGGGAATGTCTGTTTAGACATGTTTATTAAACGGGCATGATTGTGAAATAAATGGGTACTTGTTTATGTTTTTTTTTTTTAATTAACTCTCACGAAGTCACGATTAAAATCGCCATTCTCTAGGGCTCTGATTGCCTTCGAACTCTTCTTCTTTAAGCTCTGATTGTCCTCTTCTTCGAGCTCTCTCTCTCTCAATCTCTTTCTCTCTCCGACTTGAAACTCGTCGCTAGTGATTTCGAGGGGACAATACAATTCTCTCGTTGAACAGCTTACCAACCCATTTGACCCTCAAATTCAAATTGAGTATGTAAGTGAAAAATAGGAACATGGTTTTGAGTTTTGACATTCGCATTGACGATTATGTGTCGATATTCAATGAATTCTTTTGATTGGTCATGCGATTTTGTTAATATGGGCGGTCCGGCCCCGTTTAAGCCCTACCCATTTAAAATCTGCATGTTTATGTTATGGTGTTGTCGATGCCAAATGATTGCAGACAGCGGATTTTTTTATCTCCTCGCGTTAAGCCTAACTAAATTTTTAGCCTAATTACACTGAATGAAAACTTATGATCGCGCATAGAGTAAAAAATCATTTCTTTATGGTGGAGATTGAAGAAAGTTGAATATTTGTCGACGACGACTGGATAGAAAATAAGTATAAAAATAAGATATTTTGTGTGTGTGTGTGTGATCGTGCAGAGTAGATTAAAAGCTGGTAGAACTAGTACAAACAATGTTGCAGAATCGGTTCAGCAAAATCGGAAAACTAATACTAATAAAATAAAAAAGAAAATAAAAATATTCTGTTGAGCGCATATTGACACGAACAAAAGGTCAAGAAAGAGGTAAATAGAAAAGGACAAAACGACGGTCAAAATATAAAGGCGAGAGGGAAACAGAGCATAATACGACAAAAATAAGTTCATTAAATCACTACAATGCTCTGATCCAAACTGAACACACAACAGTACCACAGACATGAGTAAACCCACACACATTGGTACGATCAGAATCTAATCTCCCAATTCGACGATCAGATTTCAATCTCTCAAAATTTTATTTTATTTTTTCTTATTATATCATCAACCAATTAAAAAAATAATAATGAAAGTCTCAGTTGTGAAATTCAGGGACTCAGGTGGAACTGAAACTTCTCCGTTCAACCAAAAAAACTATATACATTAAAAGAGTTATATCCTATGTCTGCGTTTTTACATCTCTTTTTTTCTTTCTAACACTCGAATGTTTTTTTTATTATTATTACATCACTACTTTGATAATATTATATAAGGAAGTTCAATTTTGAAAAAAAAAATTGAGAATTGGTTTAAAATTTGACCAAAACTTTATAGATAAACCATAAGTTAGACCGTCGCTATCAGCACCATCAACATCGTCTCTCGATATACACTTCTATTTTTTTTTTCAAACATTTTCTTGTTTTTCTAGAAAAAAAAATAGACATAATAATTAATTAAACAACATGGAAATATTAAGATTCTAACGTCAATTTCTTTTTCTTTTTTTTCATCTGGTAAAGTCATGGACAAGACTTGCCCTATCCGCCACATTTAGCCTCCACGAAAGGAACGGAGCACCGTCGGAGTCACCGTTGTTAGCTCCTCCACCGCCGTAATCATCCATGAACCTGATCTCGTTTGCCGGGTAATTGCACGGAACCCTCTGCGTCGTGTGCTGATGAGCCCACGAAGAAGTACCATTATTGTTATTACCAGTGGAAATGTTGTAATTATTGTAGCCGGAGTTGTGATGTCCGTACTGATCGGTAGCTACCGGTTGACCTCCGACGACGGCGTTCCCTGAAGCTGCCGTGGTTCTTCTCTCTTCCTTCTTGAAACGAATGCCGCATGCGTTGCATAGGGACTGCAAATTCCAAAACCATCCATATCATTTAACTATCAATATCATTATTTAATGGTGTTTTCAATAAATAAAGCGGTAGAGAAACGGACATATTTTTTTAAAAAAGGGGATGAAATGTCTTCTTTTGAAAATCTTTTAATTATTTTTTGTTCGGTTTTTATATATGAGATCACATTTGAATTTTTTTTAAACTACATTCAATGAAAATTAATGGAAATTAATCACTTTATTTAACCATCAAAATCCCTATATTAATGCTGTTTTCAAAAAATAGAGATGAGTTATAGAGACAGAAAAATACTATTGGTTAAAAAAGGATGAAATGTCTTTTTTGGCAATCTTTGTTTTATTTGTTGATTACTCGGAAAGAAGTCGCATTTTCATAATGATCTAATGGAAAGAAATTACCTTAGGGCCTCTAGGACCATTTCTCCATAATGGAGTAGAAGTGGTGTCACAGTTGGCACAGCGTCTGGCGAGGAGAGAGTCCCCACCGCCACTGCCACCGCCGTTACCGCCGGAGCAACCGCGTGTTGGCTTGATGGGATTAGCAGTGGAGAAAGAAGGGACGTTACTATACGGCGTCGTTTTGGAGTTGTTGTTGTTTTTGGTGTGAAGCAAGTCCCAGAAGTTGGAAATGCAAGAGGAAGCACCAGAGGAAGTAGAGCGTCTGCGTTTCTCGTCCTCCTCGCAAAGCCGCGTCGAGGGAGTTCCAAGAGAGAGAGTACAGTCAACGACGGAGGAAGAGTAATAATCCTCGCCGTTCTGATCGCAAACGCCGCCGTTTTGCATGGAGAACACCATCGAGTAAGAGCCGCCGTTTGAGTTGGAGTTGTTGTTGTTGTTGTAGCAGCAGCTTTGGCTATGGTGGTGGAACATTCCACAAGAATGACAATATTGCCCCTGCGTTGAAGTATTGTACGGAGTCTGCATCATCTCTCTCCCTCACACACTTTTCTCGCTTTCTCTAACTTTTGAAAACCCTAAGTCTCAATTAAGAGAAGTGAAAGAAAATATGAGGTGATAATTTTAAGTTGCAGGTTTTCACGTTGGAGTGAAGTGAAGAATGGAGAAGAGGGTCTCACACCTATATATAGAATCAGAAGTGTATATGCAGGTTTATAGTAAAACGAATATTTAAAATCAATAGAATATGTGGGGACGCAGCTTTTTACGAAGTAATATTAATTTATAGTATCATTTACTCAAATGGGGTTTGCTTGCTTTTTTATGTTTTTTTTTTATTACAAAATACGATGATACTATCAAGTTTCTCCAGGAAATATTTTAATCACTGTTTATATTTTCTACTTACATAACACATGCTTGCTCTATATAGAATCTGTCTGATTGCGTTGATATTTAATTGAATCAAAATAGAATACCAAGTTAATTAGCTTATGTTTTTTTCTATATTCAGCTTAAAAAATAATGATATCCCTTAAGGAGGTGATTAGCCTTTAGACAAAGGACGATAAGATACGGAGATGACATGACACACATTACAAAAATATCAATAGAAGATAAAACAAATGTAATTAGTGGGGTTCTAATATGGTTGAATGATTCACCCCTAAAATTAAGAAATTAAGGTTTGAATTTTTTTCACAGCAAAATTAACCTTGATTGGTCACTGCGTAAAGAAAAAATCGAAACTATGTAGAGAAACATATCTTGAGCAAAAGTATAAGCTGGTCGATGGATGCCAAATTTCGGGTGTATATATGCTAAGCTTAGATGTTAAATGGTAAAATTAAGATGAACACATTTGGTAACATATGCTAAAATGAAATCATTCATTTACGTGCTTCCAAATACTATAGATTTAAATAGATAAGATAGATCTTAACGTTAATAAACGAGATGGTGGGGTCGGATGAAAAACATACAAGTTTTGGACCATCATACTTACAACTCTGGTTAATTCGTTATAGCTTTTTAAAGTAATTATTATGTCACTCACACACGAATGTTTGTTTACTAGATCTACATAATTGTAAGAAGGATTGAAAAATTATCGGTTTTTGTGGAGGAAAATTAAACCATGCAACAAAAAAAAAAGTTGGAAGAAGAAGAAGAAGAAGGAGCTAGAGAGTGATGTGATGTTGATGGTCATTGAAGAAGAAGGGTGGTCAATATTTAGCCCACGTGACAAGGGGGAGAGAGAGAGAGAGGAGGAGGAAGAAGAGTACAGTCATCACTGCAAAAAAATCTCCGATCACGAGGCTCAATTTTTGATTTTTATTTGTTCTCTTCCAATATATAATGCTACTATAAACCTCTGTCTCTTTCCGTATCTCTGCCCTAAAAAACCCTGAATCGCACGCGCTCCTGCTCACTCGCGCGTGGCCTCGTCTTTTTACTTTCCACATCGCCATCACACGTTCGATATCTGCTCAGCCTCATGTGGTTAATGATGATCCATGATGATGTAAGTAAAAAATGACTTAGATTTGGTTATTAGATTTCCTCAAAACTTGTAGCTATAGCTATAGTCTACTCTACTCTTGTCGTCAACGAATACTAGTCTTCGTCCCCTAATTATTAATGGATTTTGTATGCTTGTGCTTTAACTAAAATTAACCCTCCATTTCTTCAAAACATGGACTCTCGATTTTGTTAGGTTTGTAGATAGATGGTAGCAGAAGAGCTTCAGTTAGATATGCAGTCGTGGTGGATGATCTATCATTTATGTTGACCTGGGCATATTATAACTTTTTTTTTTAAGTAAACCGTACAAAATTTGGATATATGGTCCATAATTTTTTTTCTGTCGTCTGTCATATGTTAATGATATAACTTTGAAGACATAAATCACATTTTTATATATCTAATTTTTTTAAAGAGAAGTATATGTTTTTACGTTGTTAAAAACTATTTTTAGTCATGAGAAATATTGTACATGAAAGTTTTTTATTTTATTTTTAACAGCTATTTTATTAATGTAGAATCTACAATTACATGAAAAGTACATAAAATTATAAAATTATAAATAAATACATAATTAAATTTCAAAAGAAAATAAATTTTGAAGATATTTTTCTTGAGATATTTGCACCCCAAAATACTTTTTTTTAAAGTTTACTTACAGTTTTGTCACTTTTTTGTATTATTCTGTATAAAATGATGATTTTGTCCATGTCTCATATTCGTCTTCGTACTATATACAGTTGATTTTGCGTAATAATGTACAGGAGCACGACTAGAAAGTCAAAGTGTGTACAGTACAATAAATATTAGTTCTCAAATTAAATTTAGAAAGTGCTAAAAACTTTATAAAATTTAATGACAAAATAGCCAATATTCCCATTTTTCTTCGACAAGTTTAACAAAGTGTCAACTTTGTTATTTTCTTTCCTCATAATCGTCTTTGATCAGATGCGATCTCCATTTTGTACATGAAAGTTTTTATCTAATAAAAAAAAGCAAACATAAATATGAGTGTTATGCGTCTTTGTATTTGAGCAATTGAGGATGGCATGTGAAAAACGTATCCAAATTAACCAATAAAAGCATATCTTCATATGTAATTAAGTGAATATGTAAAACGGATTTGGGGCAAGCTACACATTACCCTACAAAATAGATCAGCCCCTGGTACATGTAAGATTTTACATAATCAGAGAGATAACTTAGGTTAATTGTTGATTTAACGATGGATTATCATAAATGTTCTTAGCTATAGGTTTAGCACCACAATGTTTTGTTTTTATTTATTTGGATGACATTGGATAATCCAAACCCCGACACCGAGCTGGAGAGTGCGATGTTTAACTTGTATTGTAAGGATTAAGTCAGCATAACCTGTCGGTAACTTGTATTCGTTCGACTAATCTCTATAGTAAGTTAGTCCGACAAAAAAGACCAACCTATCAAATTTGTTCTAAAGTGAGAATCAAACTCGGGAGAGAGGGGAACGAATTTATGCCATATCCCAAGACAACTCATATACAACCACATACATGCCGACTTATTTCTAATTTCAAATTTTGAAAAATGCATGTTATTGACAAAAAAATGTGATTAATGAAAAACAATAATAATCAAAACTTAATTAGAATATATATCCAATCCAATGTTGCATATGCTTATGGAGTTGACATGTTATCTTAGTATCTATGTATATGACGAGATTTTTTTTATTTTATTTTAAACATAGTATATCTAATTAGTCGGACGTAAAAAAGAATATTTATGTCTGCCAAACAAGACAACCATAAGCTTGCTAAATATATGTAAAAAAAGGTATTAACTTTTAATCTTTTAGTATTTTACTTCTCTTATAACATATTTGAGAAAATTTGTATTATATTAATTATGAAAGACATTTTACGTATTTGATATATGTGTGTGTTCTATCAAAATTTCGTTTTAAAAAACAAATGAGACGCTTATAAAACATGCTATTAAGGGATTATAAAAAAGTTAAGATAAAAACCATATATAGAACACCTTCAAATAGTCTTTGTGAAATATAAACGTTAAACAAAAAAAACCTTCAATTGTCTCGTTAGAACCAATCGTGGTCGTAGTATGGTTGAGTAACGTATCGAAACCCTATGAGAATCCAATTCCTTGTGGGGTTTTTAATAAAGAGAATACGAAGTTAGAATCATAATGACATGAGAATATCCAGGAAGATTTGGATGAGTTTTTAGAGTAACAAGAAAAATATTGCATGAAAAGAAAAGCTAACAGATTAGATTGTGAAGAACCCAACAGATAAAGGGAAGAATCCCCTCTATTCAAGTGAAGTACCTTCCTACAATCATCAAAGCAACACTCCAATTAGCCTATGCATACACATATATGAGCTATATATCTCTTTTTATATTTAATATTGTTTTCATGTTATCTTAGCTTAGCAAGAGAGAGATTCGGCTCTTGAATCTTGATGGGTCAAAGAAGGACTCTCTAAAAAGGAAAGGTCAAAGAACTAATAATACTCCCCATAAATTTGATCTTGAACTAGAGAAAAGAAACAAAGAAAAAGCTATTGGACCCACCTCTTAAATCATTATACCTAATAGTAATACCACATGATAACTTCTTTTTTTCTATATAGCCATATTAATTACAATGATACGCTATGAAGAAATGCTTGTATATGCTTCGATGGATAGAAGGGTTTCTTATTCATAATATCTGAAAATTAGAATTTCCGTTGACTCATTATGATATATTCTACAATAATACAAACTAAAGAAAAGAAAATTTAATTATTTTGCACTTTTAAATGCAATTTAGTTAAATTTGTTTCAAGTGTGAGTCAGTTTTCGATTATGTGTACATATTAAGACTCCATCATTACGCAGTTCTATAAAAAGAAGCATAGACTCATAGTAGCAAATACAAATCCAAAAAGGAACGTTTGAAGAATTTTTAGAATCCAAAAATGAACGTTTGAAGAATTTTTAGAATCCAAAAATGAACGTTTGAAGAATTTTTAGTTTTAAACTTTGAGTAAGAGTCTAAATAATTCAAAGTAAAATATATACGGATTCAGTGGTGAAATTTTATAGCGAAGAAAATGAATTTAGCTACGCATACTATATCTGATTGACTCATGCCTACACAATTTTTTTTTTTTTTTGACGAAAACCATGTTTTATTATTATTAATTGATCGAAGTCATATTGTAATTTTTAGTAGCTTACACCAAAGTAAAGATTAGACCGCAAACAAATGTGGTATTTAAACAAATCGAATCTTCCGCTTCGATTTAGTAAAGACGTTGATACGCGGGCTCCATTTAGCCACGACCACTTCTATTACTGCGACCACGGTTTTCACGCCCATCTGATGTGGACTGCCAAACCATCTCCTTAGCTTTCGCTGAGGGTTTTACCGGTCTTTCTCTTAGGATTCTTATGCCCGTTGGTGTCATAAGAGCCGTCGGGTCAGAATCGTCATCTGAAACCCGTGTTTCTTCCTCGTCATCTGAAGTATCCAGAGAGGCAAACCGGTTTGAACTCAAAGTTTTGCTGGACGAGGACCTACATATACTATGCTCCGCTTGGGCAGAAGAAGTGGAAATTTGTTTAGTAGTGTCTATCTTTTTTGATAAGACCATGGAACCAGTATTGTAGCTGGTAGAATTCTTTGACCTTATGTGTAGAAAAGGGCTTCGAGGCAATGGATTTATCACCTAGTGCAATGTGAGAAGGGGGGGTAATGGTCCCATGTTCTGAAACTTGCGTGACAGTAGCTGTTATGTCTGAGCCTTTAGCAACGGAGTTAGTCTATTTCTCCCTTTCTTTAGCAACATCAACAATCAAGTCACCAACCACAATAACTATTAGGGTTTCTAAGATAGTTGTACTCACCTTGTCTGTTGGAGCATAACTGGAGGTTTCATTTGCATTCAAAAGCAAGCACCGAGATGCTTTGTGACCCAATTTTCGACACTTGCGGCAATTTGAAGGCAACCATGAGTATATGACATCCACCATTGAAATTGCATTGCTTGTATCCACTAAAGCAACCCTATGTGGGAATGCTTTGTTTAGCTTTACCTCTACTAGGATTTTTGCTTCTCCCATCTGTGTTGGATCAAGCCACGGCTTCTCCGTTAACATAGGTTCACCAATGCCCGATGCAATCCATTTAATCCCTACAATAGAATATAGCTGGTATGGGATGTTCTTGAGAGTTAACCACACTGGTATTGTAGTAATTTCTGGCAAAGATATAGTTTCAGTCGGTGTCCAATTCGACACGAACATCAAGCAATCGTCGAATTGCCACAACCCTCTCTGGAGAATCCATTTTCGGGTTGATTCATCAGGGATATGAAACAAGTAGGTTGATTCTCCTAATTGTCGAGCGATGATCTTACACCTTTTTCCCCAAATCCGAGTAACTACTGCTTGTATTAATCCTCTAGAGGGAGCATAACAACAGTAAAACTGTCCAACAATGAACTCTTTTTGATTCTCTAAACCACCTAAAAGGACGTGGCTGGGTATTGTTACCTTAGGAGTTCCGTCTTCCATGAACTCATGGATGGTTACTCTGTGAAGATTACGCATCGATTGGTTCATTTTCGCGGCCCAAGGATACTCTTTTGAATGTTCCTTTAGAGCTGATATCTCTGTTTCTGATCCGAGTGAAGCAGATGTTGCAGCCTTGGTGACACTATGTTGCTGAGTAGGATTCACATCCATCAATTCAGGCCAATGCGAGTTTGCATTGTCCGTAGCAACCGCTGTCGATTGATGAGTTGTAGAAGTAATAATCAGAGGCTTCTCCCAATCTCCTTTACCTATATAGGGAGGAGGTTGATGGTTCTCAGATATTGGAGGAGCAGATGGACCACCAACATCCAATAGAGAGGAAATTGAATTTCCAATTTTTGGAAGTTTTTCAAGGTCTGTTTGTATTTTGCCACCGGATTGTAAAGGAGATGTTTGCGCAGCTTGCGCTACATTCCTCTTCTCCGGTTCATAAGCTCTATCTATTTTTAGGTATTCAAATCGGATATTCGGTATTCAGATATCTGTCAAAATCTAGATATTTAATCGGATATTCTATCTATTTTGTAAAACTATAAAAATAAAATAAAATATAGAAAATTCAAATTTTAACCAAAGTGGCAATATTTAATTAAAACATCTGAAACAAAGGTTACCTATATCAATTTCTAACATTTAAGAAAAACATTTGAAAAACAGTAAATTTAAAAATTAAAAAAGGTGAAAATCAGATCGTCTTGAGATTGCCGAAACTTAGTTCGACTTATGGGACGACCACCACTTTCCAAAAGATGCTCTGTCGAATGTTTATATTTAAACAATTTAAAACTCTAATTATTGTACGTAATCTATATTTATAGTAGTAATTTTGCTAAACTCGAAACGTAAAACCGTGATTACCCCGAGACACAAAGCGTTACGTTTCGCCACTACATGCAAAGCTTACTTATATGATCTCACGCGACCCAACCATCCGTGATCAATACGCTCCAATCCAACCACGAGTTTTTTTTTAACTCATGGGCTTAAACGGCGCGTTGCTATATATTGATATGAATAAACCAAACATTTCGCTAATGCCCATAAATAAACTACTTATAATTAAATTTAGGCACGAGATCGGTTTTCCGTAATTATACCCCGGGATTTGCTTTTTATGGAAAATTAATTTAATTTAATGATTATCTATCATAAATCTATCACATAATAACGGAAAATTGCTCATTTAATTCCTGAACTATTTCCATCTGCTCAATTTATTCCTCAACTATCGCTTGCTCAAAATAATTCCTCAAGTTGTACTTGACTGCGCAAAATCAGAATTAACAAAATCAAACGCTAATGATTAAATGGATACAAGTCCACTAAATCAGCTGTAACTCCTTCAATAAAAACCATAATGAGTTGAAATCACTTCCATTGGAAAGCTAACTCAATTGCCTATAACTTTTATGAAGAGTGTCATATCTAAATGCAAAAGGACAACTTCCATCCGAGTCGATCTTCTAGACACATATTTTTGATACAAGATTGACTAGGATGGAAGCCTTTTCTTTAGATTTTGATATAGAACTCTTCATGAAAGTTATAGGCAATTGAGTTAGCTTTCCAATGGAAATAGTTTCAACTCATTTGGAGTTGTATTGAAGAAGTTACAACCACTAAATGGATACATATCTACTAAATCGGCTCTAACTCTTTCAATACAACCTCAAATGAGTTGAAACTACTCCCATTGGAAAGCTCACTCAATTTTCTATAACTTTGATGAAGAGCTCTATACGTAAATCCAAAGGGAAGGGTTCTATCCGAGTAAATCTTACATCAATAATATGTGTCTATAAGATTGACTCGAATGGAAGTCTTCCCTTTGAATTTAGATATAGCTCTCTTCATGAAAGTGATAGGAAATTGAGTTATCTTTCCAATGAAAGTGGTTTCAACTCATTCATGATTGTATTGAAGGAGTTACAACTGATTTAGTGGACTTGTATCCATTTAGTAATTAGCATTTGGTTTTGTTAATCCCGATTTTGCGCAGTCAACTACAACTTGAGGAATTATTTTGAACAAGCGATAGTTAAAGAATAAATTGAGGAGATAGAAATAGTTCATGAATTAAATGAGCAATTTCCCCATAATAACTCACTGAGTTTTTGCGATATCACAATCCATAAACTAAACATTACTACATTCTTTGTTTTTCTCCCACTATTTTGTTTTCTTGGTGCAAATATATTTTTATTCTTCTTATAAGTGGAGAATACTGAACAGAAATCTACATTAACTCTTTTACTAGAATGAGCTTTGTATTTCCACATTAACCCTCATAGTATAAGTGGAGAATACCAAACATAAATCCACATTAACACAAGAACAAAAAACACATAAAATAACAAGTATTGATCGTGTAGTGCTAATTGTGAGAAGCAGAACATTGTCTTGTTCTTTGCATATCCTCTTGCTTTTATAATGTTTAACATTGTCATTTATTTTGTTTGATTTGCCATGAATGATTTTTAATTCGAAAAATTTGGCTGTTATGTTTATGCGTCTTTAATAACTGGTTTGGACGAGTCTTTTGTTGTTTGCATAATGAATTTAATATGCTTTTTAGTTTGGCTTTCTATCTCAATTTTGTTTTTCAATCCTCTAGATCTTTTATATTATTTACTGAGCTTATTTTTATTATACCATGATTTTCATCCACACAATCACACATTCCTAACCTTTCGAATATATTTAATAATTTTATTACTATTTTTAATCATAACTTTCTATTTAAGAAATGAAATTTCTAAATTAAACGAGCTCAGGAAACCACCATCTTAAAATAACATTTTGTATGCATACATCAAGATGTTTAAAACTAATTTATTCAGATTAAATTTAGAGTTTACATTCTTAACATTTGTGTGGATAGGAGTTTTTTTGAATATTAAAAAGAAAAAAACAAACAAACGGCTATACGCAAAACAAAAAAAAAAAAAAAGGAAGGAAGAGAGACCGGCTCGTAGTCCGGTACGAGAGCAATAAAACTACACAGTGTTTGATGATAATGCAAATGCAAATGATGATGATGTTGGCTTCAGTGGATTCGGTGGGACCCACAACGTTCCCAAAAAGTTTCGCGAGTTCCGAGAAACATAAAGAGAGAAAGAGAGATCGTAATTTGGTGACGATTACTTTAATTAATTAATCCGTTTGTCGTTAATCAGGGTGCCACGTGGATAGAGCCGCGAGATTTAATTCTCCGCATGCATGCATGTAAAAAGCAATCAAATGATAAGTCACTAAACGACTAATTCTAATTAATGTTTAATTCAATATATAGTGTTGGTTTAGGAGTCGTCTTGCTTACCTTAATAATAAAAAAAAACGGGACATTCCTCAAAAGTTACAAAACACAACTGGAATGTTTCTTCTCTCTGCCCTTTTGATGGATTCTGCTTTCTCTTTTTTTTTTTTTTGAAAAATTCTGTTTGTATGGTATGCGTTCTTAAAAAACGAAAAATCATTATAGGGGCTAACTAAGAATGCTTTCTACTTTTATATTGTGTGTATACTCACACAAAAATATTGTGAAAATAATGTTGTATATATGTCGGTACGTAACTGGTCTTTAGATCAATACTTTTTTTTATATATAGAATAAGGTTTGATTACATGGATTGAGTTTTTGAAAGATTTAATTAATATTACCCAAAACACACAATAATTAAGATATTTGTTTTTCTTAAAAGAATGTATTATCATTTATTATATGAATTAAAAACAATTCAACCAATTGTGAAAAAACTACATAATATAATTGGTCACACATTAGTTAGTAAATTTAAAGTTGTATAAAAATGGCACACTGTACTTCGAAATAAAGTTTTGACTAGTGGAAATTGTTATAATTTCCATTTGCAATCACTTATTATAAGATGTTTGGAATTTAATGATACCATCTTTTTTTAATGTTGCCACCAAAGTCCGTATGATAACAAATCCTTAATAATAAAAAAACATGTCCATCGATTTGGTTTTTTTTTTTTTTTTTTTTTTTCACAAATTAGCACGTCGCTTCCATATGACCCGTTATTTTTTTGGTTAAACGGTTTAACTATACTAAATGATAAATATAACAGTACAAATTCCAGCTGTCATATGTTAGGACCATTGTTTTTTTTTTGGTCTACGGCTCCTGTAACCTCATGTTGTCCCCTCCAAAGCGTCTCTTCACATTTCCTAAGGATTCATGTTAGAGCATTCGCATTGAGACATCTTATTAAAAAAAATGAAAAAAAATGAAAAGAAAAGAGATACGGTGAAATAGAAAAAAGGGAAATTACAGTGTATAACCATAAATAAAATTATAATTCACTAACTAACCAAAAAAAAATATGAACAAGATATTCTCTATATATTATATATTAATACAATTTTACCCTTCACAATTTTTTTTTTATTTTTCACTTCTCTCTCTCTCGTCTTTCTCAGATTTTCATCCTCACAAAATCTCTTTCCCTCTAATCTCTCACGGCCAATCCACCGCAATGTCCCGTCGATTTCCTCCTCCGCCGCATCCTCTCTCACCGAGTAACACAGGATCGAGAAGAGGAGCCACTCAACAGAAACCAGATCGCCGGACACCAAAAACCCTTAACCGCCTTGATACCCGCTTCAACCTGACAAGCCCCACATCTGTCTCTGAGATTCCTCCCAAATTCCGATCCCTCACCGTCGATGGTAAAATCGAAGTCCTCGACGATCGCCGCCGTTCGATCGATGGAATTGCTTCTGTATTCGTGGCTCCACCTGCTTCTCTTTTGACACGGGAGCGACTGTTGGAGACAAGAAATCCGGAGGTATCAGGGGTTAGTGCAATGTATGAAAGCAGTTTGGCAATACCTTGCTGTTGCCCACAACGACCTCTCTCTCTCTAATTATTTTCTCGAATTGCAGAGAAGCTTCTCTCTTTCTCTTTGATTTGATTCTCTCCCTCTGGGAATCACTATTTACCCATGAATGTATTTTGAGATTTTTGTGAATTTTGGTGATTTTGTATGGAAAGTCTATTTTTCTATGTATAGAAGGGCTGTCACCCAATTGAATCTAATTTTGTGGATTTAATGTATAGAAAGTCTATTTCGTAGTTGGATAAGAATGTTTTGGCACGTTGTAAATTATTGTTTAATATATGAAATTTGTGTATAGAGAGTCTATTTCGCAGTTTGATAAGAATATCATAACAAGTCTATATAGAACACATAGACTGTCTATTTGGCTTTCATGGTGGAGGGTCTATATTTTACTTCTGTTAATTCGATTGTTTGTTTTATTACTTCGCAACACTACCCAGTACTTCGACGTTGGCGAAATATGTATTGGCACGTTGTAAATGATGGTTTAATATATGTAATTTTGCTATTTTCTATTTGCTAATTTCATGTGTATAGACGTCTATTTCTGAAGAAAACCTATATAATGAATAGCTTCGGTGCATCGCATCCAAGCTTCGTATCATGAGGATTCTTCCCGTACATCGCTCTAACCAAGAAATCGAAAGCTGCTCCATCACCGGGACAACTAGACTCGGCTTTTCCGTTAACGGCGAACTCTTTCTCGAGCGAATTCAAAAGCTTTGAGTTAGTGGATTCAATGCTTTTCCGCCGAGTAACACAACGACTTGTGGATTTACGGCGATAACTTTCGGGAGGCACATTAACACTAAAACATGTTGAGTTTGTAATTTTCAATGTAAAAATTTGTAATTTTCAATTCAAACCCTGATATGTAATGAGGTAAAAAGCGTCGGTTTATATAGAACACATAAACTGTCTATATATTTGGCTTCATGGTGGAGGTTATATATTTGGCTTTTGTTAATTCAATTGTTGGTTTTATTACTTTGCAACACTACCCAGTACTTCGCCGTTGGAGAAAGATGGTGACTTTGACGTCGTGGGCGAGAGACGATCGGAAATTAATGGAGACTAATTTTTATGTGTGTATAGAACGTCTATCATTTTTTGCAATTTTGTAAATTATTGATGAGACACTTAAGAGATGAAATGTCTGGAAAAAAATAAACTTGTTATGTTATTGATAAATTTGCTATGTTTTTGATATAAAAAAATAGACTTGTTTTGTTATTAATAAAAATAGACTTGTTACGGTATTGGTGATAATATTCACAGCTTGAAAAAAAATCTTGTTAGTTTAAAAAAATTGAAATCATGTTTGCTGTGAAAAAAAATATGTGTTTTTTTTTGTGATTTTACAAAATTGAATCAATTCATAGGATGCGAATAACGGAAAAACAAAATCTATGGGGAAACAATATGTGCTGTCAAATAGAACAATATCAAAATAGTATAGACGGTCTACACTGAGTGCAGAGGAGGGCAAAATCGTCTGGAAAGCAACCCTTTTGTTATTTACTTAATTTATGATTATCTATGGCTATTTTCTTAAAGATTTATTGAAAATTGGTTATTTGGCAAATTGTCCTTAGAAAAAATTTGAAACTGTCATTTTTTTATTGGTACACGTACATCTAAAAAAAACAAAAAAAATTAATTGTTTAATCAAACTAAATTTTTTTTTTTTTTTTTTTTAGTTGAGACATACTTGTGGGTGTCTTACAATTGCTGATGCATGCTCTTATAAACTCTTCAGTATATTTTTGTTTTTTTTAAAGTTTCAGCTATATTTTTTTGTATTTAGTCAAGTAGTATGGTTGACTGGAACATAGGTCCAGCTCTATATCATATTTATTTATTGTTTGTTTAAATAACAAATTTATCAAATAACAATCTGAGTGTTGGTAGAGCATAAATCATGTACTCTAAACTTTATTAATTATGTACAAATTAAGTAAACCCAAAATGATGAGTTTAATTATGGCATGCTTTGGCTTCATAAATTGATGAGTTTAATAATTTGTGTCCTAGTTTTGTTTATTTTAACATCTCTTATATTCCTCGTTTTAAATGTTCGTGTTGATTCTCTTGCGAAAGAGGCTCGAACACGTGGTATTACCTTTTCCTATGTAAACTATTTGGTTCTGATTTGGGAGACCATCCTGATAATATCATCGTAATAATATATGGAGTTTTTGACGCCAAAAAAAAAAGTAAACCCAAAATGATTTACGTTTATAAGCTTTGATAGATTTGAAAATCTTCGGGGATAATGGATGGATGAATCAATCGGAATTTATTCTTTATATGGGTTGTGGATGAATCTAATCGCATATATCACATGAGATAAAAGAGACAGATGCAACAAAAAAGAAAAGAAAAAGAGAAACAAATGTGGGAGTGGTCCAATGTAAGTGAAAAGGGCAAAAATGGATAAAGAAAATTGTTGGACCAACTAGAGGAATGCCCCAAGATTGGGAGAGGTATCAATCATGATACGAAAAAAAAAACATAAGATATGTATATATATAAATATGATCAAAGGTGGTCACTTTGGTCCATGGTACATCTTTGCTAGCTTGACCAATTCTTCTAGGGCACAAATGTATATTGGATTTGTTGTATCATCTTTACCCAACAAGTTTCTCTTTATATATATATATATATATATATATATATATATATATATATATAATTTAGCTGTTAACGTTTCCCAATTAAATCACTCCACTTTGAATCTTCCACTTATATTCTTTTGTCTTCAACACAACACAAAACTTTCAACCTTTTTATTGTTCTTGTAGCCCAATAGCTTTGGAGCATAAAGAGGGAGACACTCCATCTTAGTCGAATTATCTCTATATTATTATTTTAAAATTTATGTAATAAAATGAAATTTATTTTGTAAGTTATTATATATGATGTCATTACAAATACTAAAAAATAATTGAATTAGAAAATGATATAATTATATTTTCAAATTATTGAAAAGAATATATAAAATATTTGTTGACAATTAAAAATGTTATTTATTATTTAGTTTTTTTAATTATTACGATATTAAAAATATATAATTTAAATAATAATTAGTCCATATATATTCAAAAATATATATTTGAGATCTGGAAATATTTTTCACTATTATTAATAATTTGTTATATTTTATTTGAATATATATAAAAACAAAATTTCAAAAATATTTTACTATTTTTACAAAGAGTTCAACACGAGAAATTGGTTTTGTAAGTGTTTGTGGACTGACCACAAAACCCAAATTCATTAAGTGTGCATATTAGAGTTGGTGTTTTCAAGATTGTAGTTCTTTGCGGGTTATCCCGAATTATATTTTAGTCCACTGTAAAATGAGTTAAATAAGCGGGTTAGCCCGCCAATGGACGAGTTAGGATTCGGATTTGTCAAATGTCTACAAAAGCGGGTCTCGCAAATCAAAAAAATAGTTTTTAATTTTATAAATAGATGGTATACTCAATTTATTAAGTAATATGATTTTTTCTTTGAAGGTTAGCTATAATTTGTTATATTTTTAGTTGAGTATATATTAAATTTAAATTTGAAAAGTGTTTTTACTATTTTTATAAAGAGTTAGAAATGAGAAAAATGATTTTTTAATTATTTGCAGATCGAACACAAAACTCACAGTCATTAAACGGTGTATATTAGAATTGATTTTTTAAAGATGATATGTTTTTACGGATTAGCCAAAATAATATTTTAGTTTACTGCAAAACATGTTAAGTAAACATGTTAGTCCAGTTTGACAACTCTATCTATTATCATTAGTTAGGCATTTTATAAACTTCAGAATAATTTTCAAAACAATTTTTCTTAAATTTCAAAAAAATCATAGTTGTTATTATTTTTTTAAACTACATTAAAGATCCAATATAACTTGTATACAATGATAATCGATCATTAAATTAGATTCAACGAAGTACATACTATTGAAATATATATACCAAGAAAAAAAAAAAATATATATATATATATACCATCATTTGGTTAACCATCACAAACTTTGAGTTAACATAAAAACAATTTTATTTTTGCATATTCAAAGTGATAGATACATATACAAAAGGTCAAAAGCCTGTCACTGGAAAATGCAGGATGGATCATAAGAATTTCAAAAGGCAGAATGATATTTTTGATATGAATTGGCACTTCAACCATTTTCGAATCTTCAGTCTTCCACCCATCGAATTCCGTTTTGACTCTTTTTACAATGCACGCCGTTCGGCGTATTCGTACTTCCTATCTACTACCTCTTAGCCCCTATAATATCTTTTTAAACCCACATAAACTAAACTGGTCACCACTTAACGTTTATAGATCTCAACCTCTCGCCGTTTTTTGTATTCATAAACAACCTGCAGTTCAAACTACACCATTGCGATTCTCAGGCCCACGTTAGACCACTGAAGCCCATTCAAGCACCATTTCATGCACAGAGTTACAAGAGGAGAAGACTAGTTCGTATAAACAAACACTGGAAAGAAGAATTGAATTACAAAGCGTTTGAAGTAATTTCAAGACAAGACTCTTTCTCTATCACCGTTCAAGCAAGATTTGAAGCTATCGACCACGCCACCCGGAAACAGACTTCGGGACAAGCGAAATCGCGTTCGAGGCAGCTTCTAATCTGCACAAATCGCAAAAGAAAAACTGTTTACTTCCACACCACAAATGCAGATAACATTAGAGAGAGAGAGAGAGAGAGAGAGAGATGGAGAGAGAAGAGAGAACTACTTTGATATTTCTTCAACAGCCTTCATGACTTCCGCGGAATTAGTTTCCAGTACCTGGCCTCCAAACACAATCTCATCTAACACTGCATGCATCTGCTACATGTGGGTAAATGAAAGAAAGAAGATGACACAACATTCTAATACTACACGCTTTTGTTGCATTTAGTTATCCCAAAAAAGCGTCCAAACGAGTATGCAGCACTAGCTTTTGATTTTAATACCGAGTACATGGTATTATGTGTAACACCATTACCTTGCTGTAGTTGAACACAATGTCGAGTTCGCAGACATTACTGAAGCATTTGTCCAGTGTTTCAACAAGAACTGCCAATGCAAGAATCAAACTGAAGTCATCATACAATGGAAGATGCATTTTCACAGCTTTAAAGAAGAAAAGCCAATGAGCAGAAGAATTGGCAACGATTCATATTTTCAACATCATCCGTGACAAGCTAAGAGTTCATGATTATACGACTCGAGCCAATATACTCTCTTATTCACTAAAAGGAAAGAACTGTACCACATAGATTTGATTAAGAGAGTCTCAACTGTCGAGCCAACCCAAAGAACTTAACATCAAGGGCTACGTTAACCACATCCTATACATGCCAGCTGATCTGGCACTCTATTCAGATACATGGCAAAAAGCTCTAATGAAAGAGTTAAGACAATGCACTATTCTACTACTCAAGATTCTGATTCCTATAGTCTCCGTTGCAATCTCAGACTCCCCTATATATCTACTTACTGAGACCTAATACATTAACTTATCGGAAGCTAAAGATGGAAGGCGTTAATTTTTGCAAAATCTCCGTTTGAAATACGATATTCAAGAGCAAGATTGGTGTACGGATGAAGAAAACAATGCTCAAGACGTTCAAAGTAAGCTACAACTATAGAACTGTCTCATTCCAAAGCACACAAATTAAAAAAAATATATTTGAGAAAAGTTTGACAGCAATCCATTTTAGGTTATCTATTGGAATCCAAAAACGAACTAGATACAAATAACGAAAAGCAAACGCACCTTGAATGAGATCAAGCATAGCAAGCTCATTCTCTGAACCATCAAAAACAAGCACAATATAGAGAGTAGCATAGTGCTTGTATACAAGCCGAGAGTCCTGCAAACAATTCAAACACAGTAAATAATAAACAAAGTTTTTGTTTTTGTGAGAAACCAAGCATTGAAATTACAATCATGAAGGAGCCATTACCGGGCCAAACAATGAATGGATCTCCAGAAAATTGCTTACGTTCTCAGGTCTACTGCACAATACTGTAACATTACGATAACGAAAATTTCAGAATCGCAGTCTCTGGCGACCCATAACACACGATCGAGAACGACCGAGATCTTAGAAATATAAGATTACGAAAATTCGAAGATGCCGAGGTGATTTGTTGATTGGAATCTGGGAAAATTCGATGACCAGAATGAGATAAAGAGAGAAGGATGAACCTGAGAATACGCCGCGGATGAGCTCTTGTTGCTTCTCTACAGGCTGAAACCAAAATCACAAAATGGGTTTAGAATCGGTCACTATAGATCGAAGAAACCAAAATTGAGTATCAAAAGCATCGGACCAAGAAATCGTAGAATTTGGCTAGTCGTGGTTTGCCTTGTGTGTTCATCATCATCACTGCCTTTATCATTTTCTCACCTCCTTCTTTCTCTCTTTCTCCGTCGCCGAACGAAACTCTCCAAAACTCCGATCTCACATATTCAACTACACTAACCTTCCGTCTAGCATAGAGGCTTTTCCAAATTGATATGACGTCATTACTAATTGGAACTTTCCACGTGTAATCAAATTCGAAAACGAATTTTTGAAAGTGAAAAGTGAAAACTGTGAACCGTCGCGAGGATTGGTCAAATCAATGGTTACTGGCATTCTCCGAGAAGAAGACCACACGAAAACGCTTCTAATCGGCGAAAACGAAGTCGACGGTGCATCGGAGCTTCAGATGCACCGCATCCACTCGATCGAATCAACGGTTGTGATTCGTCAGCTACCGTCTCAAGGCATCTCCTTCAAGCTCTGGCTTCCTGCAACAACTCTCGTCACGCTTCTCGATAACTACCGCCGTGACCCGAACAACAGCCCCATCACTCGCACCCTCTCGAGTTTTACATCCGACGGCTCAGATTCCTCACGGCTCAACATCGTCGAGCTCGGATCTGGAACAGGGATCGTCGGAATCGCGGCGGCTGCGACGCTAGGAGCCAATGTTACATTGACGGATCTCCCAAACGTTATCGAGAACCTCAAATTCAACGCCGACGCGAACGCTGAAGCCGTGGCGAGATGCGGTGGGAAAATCCACGTGGCGCCTCTCCGGTGGGGAGAAGCTGGTGACGTGGAGGTGTTGGGTCAAAGTGCTGACTTAATTCTAGCGTCTGACGTGGTCTACCCTGAGCATCTTTATGAGCCTCTCCTCAAAACGCTGCGTTTGATGCTCTTAGGAGGAGGAGATGATAATAAAGACGCAAAGAGAGTGTTTCTTATGGCTCATCTCAAGAGATGGAAGAAAGAATCGATCTTCTTCAAGAAAGCTCGGAAGCTCTTCGATGTTGATGTTATACACTGTGATGATCCTCAAGAAGGTTCTCGGATCGGAGTTGTTGTTTACCGTTTTGCACCGAGAGATCATACTCAGAAGAAAAATGTTTTGTCAAATGTTGTTGATAAATGAAACTGTTTCATCCAATTCGGAGGCTTGAAAAGATTTCTTCTTTGTGTTACTTAAACAATGGAAATGGAAACTTGTGATACGGTAAAGAAAAAGACTTCTTCTGATCCAATCAGATGTGTTGGAGGTGAGCTTCGCACCCCTAAGACTCTTCCTAAATCCAGATCGGCTCATCAAACAACCAAAGCCCATCAAGCCCGTTTAGTTCGGTCGTACGACCTACGGAAAAATGAGGTGGATGGATCACCACGAAGATTACTAAAGAAGGGTCGGTTAGCCCGTTTTGCGCAATCAATCGACCTTCTCTTACTAACCGTACTATCTAGGACTTAAAATATCTCTAATTCACCATCTTAGTCTTCATATAAATAGTGATGTACTCTCTAAAAAGGAGATCCGGTAAATCGAAATAAATGCTCTGAAACAATATTTACACCGATCTTTAAACCACCGATCAAACTGTAGTTCGTAAGATACCGAGCTTCAATATATCTATTTGTAGTTCGTTAGCCCTGGGCATAATATCCGTATTCGAAAAAATTAACCGAAACCGATCCGCAAAAGAGAAACCGAACCCGAACCAAAACCGATAAAATACTCGAACGGATTCTAGATTTCTATATCCGAAGAACTGAAACCGAACCGAGAACTGAATGGATATCCGAAATACAATTATATACCTAGAATATTAATTATATTTAGACTTGATAACCCAAAATTACAATTATAAATTCGAAGATATGAGTTATTTTTATACCAAAATGATTGAAAAACTCAAAATAACCAAAATATACGAAGTTCTTAGTTATATTTGTTAAATTTTGTCCAAATTTTATTTAAATTTAACCAATTTTCATTTTATTTTTATGTTTTTTCGGGTATCTGAAACTGAACCGAACCCGAATGGATCCGAACCGAACCCGAATCGGAATTTTAAAATACCCGAATGGATAATAAATCATAAACCCGAAAATCCAAAAACCCAAGTAGATATGAACCAAACCCGATCGGATATCCGAACGCCCAAAGCTATGGTTCGTTATCTAAACACATTACTAGGTTACCTCAACCAATACAAGAAGATGGTAGTGCAAACAAGAAACATTTTGTTTACATGTCCGCTAATCCATTATTAGGGCTTCGAACCCGTGATCTTTGTAAGCAGAGCACTAATTAGTCCATCAAATTAGGTTGTCCGTACTGAGAAGGAAGTCTTGAGGAAAGAAGAAATGACTCTGGGGCTGATAAACGCGAATCCAGTTGTGCAGGCTAAGAAGGAACGGCTCGCTCGTACACAAGATCAATATAGAGATGATGGCGTTGATCCTCTCGAAATCTATGATATCCTTTCTTCTTTTTTGAGTTTGGTTTAGATCAATCTTTCTTTTATTTGACAACTAGTGTGTGATCCGCGCTACGCGCGGACGTGAACACAATTTTGTTAATCTTTCTTTTAATCTTTCAGTTAATCTTTTTTTTATTTGACAACTAGTGTGTGATCCGCGCTACGCGCGGACGTGAACACAATTTTGTTTTAAAAAATTTTGGTATAATATTATTTTAGTTTTATTAGTATGATTTTAATGGATTTGTCTCTATTAGTTTAAGAAATGTGGATTGTTTATTCTTAAGTTTTTTTTTCCTTTCTTAATTTTATGTTTATTTATGTATTTGTTTAGTGAGTGATCTACAATTTGAATTTTTTTTTTTTTGTTGACTATTTATTCAATTAGTTAGTTTTTAAAAGTTAAGTTTTTGTCATTTTAAAGTTTAGGGAATTGTATATTTTTTAACCCAACTCAATACTAATAATATAAATACTTCGAAATAGGGTTAGTTTTGTATAGTCCGAAAGTTACTTCGAATACTAATAAAATGAAAGTTATTTTTGTGAATTTAGAATTCTCCGAACTTTTGAAGAAAAAAATACTTCGAAATAAATCACAGTATTTTTATCTATTTTTACCTAAAACCGAATACTAATAAAATGTTGAGAATTTACTATTATTCATCTTCGATGATTCAGTGTTGGTGACTACAAAATGAATCTAATTTTATTTGAAAAACGATTTAATTTCTATCACTAATTTACTATCAAAATCATCGTAGATGTATAGATTAATGAGAACATTTGAGATAATATGGGCCGATTTGAAAAAATATAAGAAATATGGGGTCGAGCGTCGATTCAAACATTTAGAGAGAGAGAGAGAGAGTTATTGTGAATAGGATTATCCTGTAAAAAAACATTACCCACTGCTCTAAAACCCTCGTCTTCTCCGATATCTTCCCCCATCGCCGGTGAGATTTCACTTTCAATTTCAATCACAAAGGGTATGATCCGTGCGGACGTGGTAAACAATTTTTTTAATCTAATGGTATTTTATTTTATTTGGTCTCGTAGTTAATTTAATTATCTCTATCAGCTTAAGATCTGTGTATTTGTTTTAGTTTTTTTTTTATTTATGATCATCTATGTGTTTATTTATTGGATGGTACACATTTTTACCTCTTTGTTTTCTTTGGTGGTCAATTTTATGCAATTAGTTGAGTTTTTTAAAAGGAAGATATTTATATTTTAAAGGGAAGATATTTACATTTTAAAGTTGCATAATATTTTTTTTTAATTTTATTTCATGTGAAGTTATTATTTTTGGAGTGTTTCATGTATGATTTTAACCCTATTTATGTGTGCAATATGTTTGTGATTCCTAAATCTATTTTTCTTTTATTTTTGTTGAAAAAGATTTCCATATATAACTGATTGTTTGAAGTCACAACATTTGTTTGATTTTATTTAGAATAAATCTAATCCATAATTTATAAACACTAAATTCTATAGTTTTTCTAAACTATATAAATAAACTGATAAAAGTAAATTATTAAATTGAAGTTTCTTTAGATTAATTCAATATAATCTATTATCTTCTATTAAGTAAATGTCTTTTCAAATTATAGTGAAAACTATTGTATTAATGGATGGTAATTATTATGAGAATTGAAATATATTTACATCACATTATATATATTTTGCATATACAAAACTTCTATTTTCTTATCCTGTTGTAGTTACGTTTCTTTTTATTTTTTTTGTTAAAAATAATATCACAAAACACAACGATCTTAAATTTTTAAACTTAATTTATATTTTTGTGTAAATACTTTTAATATGTTTCTTAATTTTTTTTGCTCTTATTTTTTTTTTCATAGTTATGTATAATTACAATTATTATGTTAAGTATACCTTAAATTTATTTATTTGTCTCTTTATTAGATGTAAAACTTGCCAACTTATACTTTGCTTTATGAATTTAGTTACATATTTAACTTATTTGTTTAATTATTAGGACTTGTTTGATGTTTTAGTCTTTTTATAATATTTGCGATACAACTTAACCTAATTAAATATTTATAAAAGTTGAAATATATTATGATAACCAAATTTATTAAATCTGTTATTATTTCAAAGAACTATATTCATATAACTTTATTATTTTCTGGTTTAATTTAGAATATGAATAATGCATTTTCAAATTCTTTTCATAATGTTAGAGCCAAATTTATAAGTAATATATGTATTTAGTATGTGTATTAAATTTATAGGATGCTGAGGTGGCAGCATGAGAAGAAAGCAAATGTTTCTTTATATATATAGATGTCATGTTAATTTAATCAACTAGTTAGTTGATTTAACTAATTGTTTGTCATCTAGGGTATGAGCACAATATTGGTTAGTACTTTAATCAATAGCTACAAATTATTATTTTTTCTTTTTTCACTTAACAAGTTAACAAGTGACTGACATTTTTAACGCATAGAGAAAACTAAGAAAGAGTTAAAAGAAGAAAGAATAAATAAATTGTCTTTTAAGCATGATTGATATGATAAATTCATATATCTAAAATAATAAAGTTGTGTACCAAGTACCAACAAACTTTCAAAGCTATGGTTGAGCATTTGAAATCATCATCATATATACAAACAAAAATCATAGTTGGAGTATTTTCAATATTCGAACAAACACAAGTTGAAAAAGAATCTGCTGAAAGCAAGTTATTAAAAAAAGGAGTGCGATTTGGACTCTTTTCAATGCTCAATTTCTTGAAAATCTGGTTGTTCTGCGTCCAATTTTCTCAATTTCAAATTCTATGCATCTAATTTGATTCAAGCCACTCCCAAGCGCCTAAGTAAACACAAAAAGGCCAAAAAGAATACCAATCTGATCTAAGACATCTAAAATGCAAGACAATACTAGATGAGACTCAAATGCATGAAAATGTCCAAAAAATTGTAAAAAGTGGACTTTAAACCTATGAAAATAAACCTCTTAAAACATGCAAAATATATGTACAATTATATTTAAAAAAGGGTCGTGATTCATTGTTTCTTATACTTTTACATGGTTGGTAAAGATGTCTTAGTTAATGCACTTCTTGTAAAAAAGATCTGACTCAAAACTTCCATGAAAGGTAGATTTATATCTAACTTTCTCATGTCTTACGTGAACATTGCAAAGCCAATATAGTGTGGTGAATAATGGACCAATCTTGATATTGTGCCAACAAACTCTTACAACCATAGAATTTTTTCTTGCCCTGTCTGCATTAATCACTCACATATCCTATCCTGATCATGTAGATTTTGGTTTTATAATGTTATGGAGGCTACTTTGGTGGTTGGGGTAAACATTCAGTTGACGACCGTTTGTTTCTCTGACAATGTCTTGTTAATTTAATCAACGAGTTAGTTGATTTAACTAATTGTTTGTCATCTAGGGTACTAGGGTATGAGCACACCATTTGTTAGTCTATAATCAATAACTACAAATGAAATTTCACTAAAAATTTTAATGCATAGCGACTCCGAAAAGGGTTGATAGATAGAAGGAGGAATAAATTAATTGTCTTTTAAGCATGATAATATTTGCGTAGAAACAAACTTTCAAAGCTTAGACTACCTGTTTTGGAGGGCGAAGGAATAAGGAGCGGGAGAGGAGGGTTTAAGGATATTCCCATGGATTATGTGGTTCATATGGAAGCCGAAAAATAGAAAAGTTTTCGACAACGTGAATGAATCTCCTCTAAACACCCTAAACCACACCATTCAAGAAGAAGAGGCCTGGAGGAGAGCCAATTCCCGAGACGAGCAAGAAGAGCTACCACTCGCGACCCGGCCCTAGGCAATGTGGCAACCTTATTATCACATCTCCCGGTGTGCTATATTGATGGATCATGGAATGGCACAGAGTCTATTGGCGGGCATGGATGGGTCCTAACCAGTATTTTTATAACCGGACCAGACCGACGGTCCGATCGGGTTGAACCGCAAACCGGAAGCATACCCGGGTTAGGTTGACTATAAAACCTAATAATAGTTGAACTGTTTAAAACCCGGATTAAACCGCCAAAAAACCGGAAACCGGTGATCCATCAAACCGGGTTTAATTAAAAAAAACCTTAAAACATGTTCATTTGATTTTTAGTTTTTACGCTTTAAGCCAATGTTTGATATTTTTAATTATTTTACTTTTTTTTAACAATATAACAGGGTTTCTAAAGATTATAATTTTTAGTCTTTTACACTTCCTTTGTTTTTTTCCTTCAGAGTCTCTCTTACATACATCGCCGCACATTAATTCAAAATCAAGGTATTGCTTTCTAATAATATAATTATTGAAACTTTTATTTAATATTTAATTATTTAAGGTTATATATGTCGCGTATATATACAATTATTCTAAAAATATTATCAAACCTGGTTGAACCTAGTCAAACCATATTAACCCATAACCCAAAAACCTTTCCACTTCGGTCGCCGGTCTGGTTTTAAAAACATTGGTCCTAACAATAGGAGAAAGGTTTGTTCCACTTGGGCTTAAAGGGATCGAGAAGGAGTTTGTCACCGCTACACGCCGAGTTAGACACCTTGCTATGGACTATGGAATGCATGATTTCGATCTCGAAGATGCGTATCTCCTTCGCCACATATTGTTCAGATCTTATCACGATGTTAGACACCCATTCGGAGTGGCCTACCTTAGCATTAGAAATGAAAGATTTTAGATCTGTTAGGCGGTCTTTTGTATCTTTTAGTATTACCTATATCTCATGTAGGGATAATTAATGTCCGTGCAAATTTCCTTGTAAAAAAAAGACAAGAATATTGGTTTTCCTATGTAAGTTTGTCGTCTCCCGACCAGTTCTTCCCTAGAGAAGAGTTTTTTCGGATAACTTAATGAAATAGGGTTAAAAACAAACAAACTTTCAAAGCATGATGATTGAGCATTTGAGATCATCATTTTATATACACACAAACACAATAAAATATTGACCCACGTTATCTTTGTTTCCGCAGAATTTTTTTATATTCTATAACGAAAATTTAGTTGGAATCATTTGCATTCACAAACAGAAGTTAGGAAAAGAAACTACAGGAGGGAATTTTGGAGAAATTTTGATAAACAAATGAGTGCGACTTTGCCTCCTTTCAATGCCCAATTTCTTGAAATTCTGGCTGTTCTGCATCCAACGTATTAAAAAATCAATTCTTTATGGAGTATAAATTAAAAAAAAAGCAAAAGACAGAAATATTTATTATGAAGCAAATTGATCAAAAACTCGTTCCACTTTTCCCAAACCCGAATATAATCTGTCCATGTTCTTAGAATCTTATTGCTTCCACTTCCAGCGAGTGATTTTCTCGGAACTTCTGGTATCAAAGCAAACTCCCAATGGCAGCAGAGAAACCGAGCTCCAAGAGGCAAGCATGGTGAAGAAGACAAAACACCTCATTTCAATACTCAAAACTCAAAAAGATCGATGTTTCTTGTTCATCATTCTGAACATTCCTTCTGTCTTACTATTTTTTCGGTGCAGGTTTTGTACCACAGGCTTACCCAGTGACATCGAAATCGAAGTCGATGACATGACATTTCATCTTCATAAGGTCTCGAGATTCATCATCTTCTCTGATTTTCAGAGTTTTCTCAAAAACTTAACCTCAGATTTTGTGTTCCTTCAGTTTCCTCTGATGTCCAAGAGCAGAAAACTCCACCAGCTGATTACAGAGCATAAGCAGAGACTACTAGAAGAGAGTGACGAGAAGAGGAAAAGCCATGAACAAGAGGGAGCAGAAGAAGAAAACGACTACCTTCACGTCAGGCTCGAGAATTTTCCTGAAGGTTCGGAGATTTTCGAGATTGTGGTAAAGATATGCTACGGCGTCAAAGTCGATCTCTCCGCTTCAACAGCCGTTCCACTCCGGTGCGCCGCCGAGGACCTCGAAATGACGGAAGAGCACTCACCGGATAACCTAATTTCAAAGACGGACAAGTTTCTCTCACACTCCGTCTTCAATACCATACGAGAATCCATCAAGGCGTTGAAAGCGTGCGAATCAGTCTCTCATATAGCCGAATCGATCGGTATAACGAAACATTGCATAGAGTCAATCGTCTCCAGAGCTCCATCACCCGATCCGTCGTTGTTCGGTTGGCCAATAAACGAAACGAAATCGGCCGATACAAATCGGAAGAAACAACAGAGCAAGGATTCGAAATTGGAGCCGTGGCTCGAAGATCTGACGGATTTGAGCTTTCCGATCTTCAATCGTGTGATCCTAGCCATGAAATCAGGAGATCTGAGTCCCGATATAGTAGAGAGCTCCCTAATTCGTTACGCGAAGAAGCACATTCCCGGGATTTCGTCGCGGTCGTCATCTTCCTCCTCCTTAACCATAGCGTCAGAGAACAATCAAAGAGAATTGTTGGAGACGATAATCTCAGATCTTCCGTTAGATAACAACTCCTCGAAAACCGCGACGACGAGATCTCTCTTCGGCTTATTACGATCCGCCATCATCCTCAACACCTCCGAGAAATGCCGGACGTCCCTGGAGAGAAAAATTGGATCGCGGCTGGAGAAAGCCACGCTTGACGATCTGCTCATCCCAAGTTACTCGTATCTCAACGAGACGTTATACGATATTGATCTGGTGGAGAGACTCCTAGGTCATTTCCTCGAAATCGCCGCCGTATCTTCATCGCTGACGGTGGTTGGGAAACTCATCGACGGAGTTCTCGGTGAAATCGCATTGGACGCTAATCTCAAACCGGAAAAATTCTACAATTTAGCGATTTCGCTCCCTGATGAAGCACGGCTCTACGATGACGGACTGTACAGAGCCATCGATATATATTTAAAGGTGATTAAAAAACAAAAAATATTGATGCTACCCAGGATCGAACTGGAGACCTTTTGCGTGTAAGGCAAACGTGATAACCACTACACCACAGCACCTTATGTTTGGTTAATGATTTTTGTTGTTAATAGGCGCATCCATGGATACTGGAGGCAGAGAAAGAGAAGGTATGTAGCGTAATGGACTGTCAAAAACTAACGGTTGAAGGGTGCACACACGCCACGCAAAACGAGCGTCTGCCACTAGGAGCCGTCGTGAAAGTCCAATTCTTCGAACAGTTGCAGCTCCGGCAAGCAATCGCCGGGACGTTACTGATGGTGGAAAACGGCGATGAAACGGCGGGAGAAGGAGAGGTGGAGTTTGGGATATGGGAGAAAGCTGTGAGAGAGAATCAGGTGCTTCGCTTGGATATGGATACGATGAGGACACGTGTGTACCAGTTAGAAAGAGAGTGCTTGAGCTTGAAGGAAGTGATCGACAAGGAAAGTTCGTCGGAGGAGGTGAACGATCGGCAGAGGAAGTGGTCGATCAGCAAGAAATTCGGATGCAAATACAAGACAGAGGTCTGTGATTCGCATAAAGCAAAGATGGTCGATCGAAGATGTCGACGTTAATACTTAAATCTCTGTAATATTATTTAAGAAAACATTTTTGAAAATAAACTTTTTTTTTATAAGTTATTACAAGAAATATGTCATTACAAATAACAAAAAATAATTGAAATAGAANACGCCACGCGATGATCATTGGCAAGCAGCTTTGCGAGTAGTACGTTATCTTAAAGGGACACCAGGTCAAGGAGTTCTCTTGAGTTCAGAGAAAGATTTTCAGATTTCAGGTTGGTGTGACTCCGATTGGGCAAGCTGTCCACTTACTCGCCGTTCAATTACAGGTTATTTTGTTCAACTTGGTCAATCACCTATTTCTTGGAAGACAAAGAAGCAGCCTACGGTTAGCAAATCTTCGGCTGAGGCCGAGTACCGAGCTATGTCCTTCCTCCGTGATGAACTTATTTGGGTGAAGAATGTTCTCACATCACTTGGTGTGTCGCATAAGCAACCAATGCGTGTTTATTGCGACAGTAAGGCAGCGATCCACATCAGCACAAATCCAGTCTTTCATGAGCGCACGAAGCACATCGAGAACGATTGTCATTCAGTTCGTGATGAAATTCAATCAGGTAATATCTCAACTCATCATGTCTCCACAACTCAACAACTGGCCGACATATTTACCAAACCACTTGGTAAACAAGCTTATGAAGATTTCAGACACAAACTGGGCATTCTTGACTTGCATGCTCCAGTTTGAGGGGGGGTAATGGGATATCAATTACTATCAAATTGTATCCCATAAGTTTAGCTATCACTTCCGTAACTTTAGCAATGTTAATTATTGTAATTACAATAGTTTAGGCAAGTCTGATTCTCGTATTGTACTATATATCTCTGTAATTGCTTTTGTGAACAAACAGAGAGAGAAAGCTTTTCAACACACAACTCTACGATTTAACATGGTATCAGAGCCAGAACACACACTGCCCGTAATCCGGCCCAGAAGAAGGCCCAACCGCCCCGACCCGAGGATTGATGGTCTGTCGAGATTAATGGCTAGAAGAGCCATTATCTCGAGGGGAGGTATTGGGATTAGGTAGAGATTAATGGGCCATGGGCCTTAATCTCTAGGGAGTGTGTGAAGATTGTCCCACATCGGAAGTGGGAATGGACATTGACTAATATATAAGGGACTTGGGCCAATCTACTCATTGCCAATTGGTTTTGAGTTGGAAGCCCATGAAACTTAACAAAATGTTCAAAATTAATCGATGATTAATCACCGTTTTTTTATCTATGCGCAAATCAGTGATCGACTATCTAGCGCCTTTTCGAACGTTGGTTGTAGCAGATGGAGTGAACTTATCCATTTATCCATGAACTTATCCATTTAGAGACAAGACCGCTTTTACTTACTACTAAACTAATCATATATTAAGCTTATTCTTCTAATTTATTTTATTCCTATATTTTGTAATCATATATGTCAATCATTTTTTTTTTTTCCCGCTTATCCCTAAATAATTGAGGATATACCCAACCGCAAAAAAAAAAAAAAAAACAACGCGCAAACCAACGGAATAAGTCAACCGGATGGTAATTTTAACACGTGGCGGTTTAACCTTTCTCCCAAATATATTATTGAATCAGAGGATGACACGTCACTAAGCACAATTGTTAAGCAGCGGTAAACCAGTGAACAATTGAGGAGAAAAGAACAATTAAGGAGAAGCTGAGAATACGACGTGGATAGGCTGGAGGAATAATTGTTGCTAAAAAAAACCCTCAAAATTATTGTCTTTGAAAAACGAAGATCGATTATCGTTTTGATTCGGCTGGAGAAAGAAGAGCAAAAGTAATGGGGCGTGTGGATTATCTGGCGATGAAGACCGACGTCGATACGGTTGCTCTGGTCAATTCCGACCTGGAGGAGCTCAAGATCGCTGCGAAGAAACTCGTCAGCGATGTTTCGAAGCTCGGTGGATTAGCCTTTGGTGTTCCTTTCGTCAAATGGATCGCTTCTTTCGCTGCCATGTGAGTGCTCTCAATTCGTGATCAAAAAATTCAACTCGCCATCTCCGATTTTGCTTGTTTTTCGTCGATTGTTTGGGGTAACTTTGCGACTCGTTCATGTTGGGTCAATTGAAATTTAGAAAGGTCTATAGGTGAATCTGATTGATGTTTAACTTTGAGGGATTCAGAAATTGAGAGATTCAATCTGATTGATGTTATTGAGAAATTTTGACACAGAATTCCAAGAAATTTCAATCATACTGTTACTGTCTAATGCACAGATTTAGGTGAATGTAGGTGAATCTGATTGATGTTTAGCAACGATTCGTTACTCTGTTATTGAGATTTTGATATCGATTAGCGTTTTCTCGCGGCTTTGACACATTATTCCAATAAAATTCAATCTTACTGTGATTTGAGAGGTTTAATTTCTCTTCGATTTTCGTGCATCTTACTATAAAGTACAAGAAAATTCAATCTTACTGTGTTTCTTACTTCTGCTGCAAACTTACTCATGTTTTGATGCAGTTACTTGTTAATATTGGATCGTACCAATTGGAGAACCAAGATGCTTACATCACTCTTGATACCATACATCTTCCTCAGCCTTCCTGGTGTGATTTTTAACTTTCTCAGGTAACAATCTTTTCTTTTATTGTCAAAAGAAAAATCAACATGTTCTTACACTTAAAGTCTATGAATTGCATTGGTTAAGTGAAAGCTTCCCTTTCTGTTATCAGTGGAGACGTTGGGAAATGGATAGCTTTCGTTGCAGTTGTACTCAGACTTTTCTTCCCAAAGCATTTCCCAGGTGATGAGATCTCGTATCTCTTGTTTCCTCCTCTTGCTGCGCATTCTTCATTTGCATATTTGTATTGTTCGTTTCCAAAATCTTAAATGTTTTAATCTTAGAAACGAATACGCTTTGAGGTAAATCTCTACTTGTATGGTGTTTATTGCTAATAGCTGAAACTAAAGTCTCACACTTTTTGTTGTTTGGTGCTACTCAAAATTGGCAGATTGGCTTGAGATGCCAGGTTCTCTGATCCTTCTGCTGGTAGTTTCTCCACACTTCCTTGTTCACCATATACGCGGAACCTGGATTGGCTCCGTCATCAGCCTTTTCATAGGCTGTTACCTTCTTCAAGAACATATCCGAGTATCGGGTGGGTTCAGGAATTCATTCACGCAGCCCCGTGGAGTATCAAACACTTTAGGGATCATCCTTCTTTTGGTCTACCCTGTTTGGGCTCTAATCCTTCGTGTCGCATAAATCCATATTCCTCTTCCATCTCCAAGTTGTTTCTTGCTCGGCTGGTCCAATAAAAACTTCGTGAAACATCGGGCAAGAACCTCGGAAACCTTTGGTGTTCCTTTCTTCTGCTTCTGTTACATACCCAAATACTACTGCCTCAAGCTCAATCAATGTTCCATATATATATAAAAAAAAGAACCTCATTTTTTCAACTATTTGTTTGTCTATTGTAAGAAGAACTTCAAATTTGTTTGTGTGTAAATTGCTTATGGATTCCGTTTCGTATGCGCCGCCGTGGAATATTTGCCGTTTTGGTATAGCAAAAAGTGAATGAACCACACGCTGTTTCAGACAAAGTAACTAGCCTTCATGTCGTTTGTATTTTTTGTATTTTTTTTCTGACAAACAAGAACTTTATTAATTGGACATCATAAAGTTAGAATATTCAGTTTTAGTTAACCATAAAGGTGGATAAACACATTCTGTGTTTTAATTTATGTGCTGCCTCATTCGAATCTAGGGCTGGGCAAATTATCCGGATCCGAAAATCCGAACCGGTACCGAACCAAAAATATCTGAACCGAACCCGATCCGAAGTTTTAAAATACCCGATCGGATCCTAAATTCCTATACCCGAATAACCGAACCCGAACCGAGAACCGAATGGGTACCCGAAATACCCGAATTGTAATTATATACCCAAATATATTAATTATATTTAGACTTGATATAACCCAAATACCCAAAATTACAACTATAAACCCGAATATATTAATTATTTTTAGGGTATTTCAGATATTTTAGGTATATTTTCGATATTATGGGTATATCGAATATACCTATTTTGTTTTTTTCTAAATTTTTGGGGTATTTTGGATACTTTTGGTTTGAAAGTATATTGGTTTTATTGAAATGAATATTCATGTTTTTGTGTTTTGTCTCGGATTTCGGGTTTTTCGGGTATTGTGGATACTTTTGGTTACTTTTGGATAATTTCGGATCCGGATCCGAACATATCCAAAAAAATTCGGATCTTAAAAAAATATCCGATCCGATCCGAACCCGATCCAAATTTTAAAAATACCCGATCGGTACCTAAATCCCTAAACCCAAAATACCCGAAACCCGAAATACCCGACCCGAACCCGATCCGAAGATCCGAACGCCCACCCCTATTCGAATCTATTTTAACGTGAAGGAAAATTATATACAGAAATATGTTCTTCCACATTTTAATATCATTTATTAGATTTGTCATTGATATATATTTTACTTTCTTCTAAGATTTCTACAAGCACCTAGCAATCACCTAGCAATCACCTTTGAATTGAACGTTATTGAATCTTATGCTCCACACATTTTGCAAGGCCGATAGAAAAGTCTTACCTTCGGCTTCCAGACTTGAGGAGGCGGAACCTAAAACACACAACGCCCTAACATTTTGCAAATCCCATATGATCACGTAAAATTCATCCACAAACAATTCTTATAGAATTCGAGTCGTAAGATGCATCATAGTTGCATTTAAACGTTCCCACTCTAGGCTGAATCCATGTTGAGATCCTAGAGTCACGTTAAGTTGATGTTGGTGTAGAATTAACCTCAATTTTTTTTAACCGTAGCTGAAATCCATTCTTGAACATCCGTTGTTGCAAGCTCGACATCTCGTTGGGGATTAACAACAATCTTGTTAAAAATTAAATTGTTTCTAGCTTTCCAAATATGCCACATTAATCAAAACGGAAGTAATTTCTGCTCATCGGACAGTCTTTGTACTCCTTGAAAATTCAAAATGTGTATTGTTGTAATTTATCTCAATTAATAATTTCCACATGCGGAATGAGTGGCGTTTTGGATTCACAAAAGGAGGAGAACTACACGCCGTTTCAAATTGAAATAACTAGACTTCATGTCGTTTTTATGTTAAGGGACATCCAAAAACCCTAGCCCTAGCTCGGCTTCTAAATAAATACTCCACTATCCGCCGATTGTAATCATAAGTCTTCTACGATCTCTCAGGCTCTGCTTACTTCTTTAGATGTCCACTTTATAGCTGTATTGACTTTCGCTGCATAGATTTGTTATCTTTCTTTTCTATTCACCTCTTTCTTTCGATTTGATTGTCTCTTGTGTTTTTACTTTTCTTGAATATACGAGTGAGGTAAAGGGTTTCTCAGTGATGAACAACCATAGATGACGAGTCCGATGAATCCATTCATTAAATCATGGGGACAAACGAGGCATTTGTCTGAGAGGAATCTTTTTATTTTATTTTTTGTCAATCTTTCGGAAATTCTGTTTGAAAGTTTTTGGTTTTGTGAAAGGGTTTCTCATTGATGAACAACCATAGATGACGAGTCCGATGAATCCATTCTTTAAATCATGGGGACAAACGAGGCATTTGTCTGAGAGGAATCCCTTTATGTTTTTTTTTTCAATCTTTTCAGAATCTCTGTTTAAAAGTTTTTGATTTTGTGATATTTTTAAAGAAGAAGGAAAAAAGGCATGATGATGATTGTTTTATTGTCATCTGATTCATGACGAATCAATACCTCCTACTCATTCTGAGTGCCTTGCCTTTGTTTCTTAGTTTTCTCTATTTTATTTCAATTTTGATTTCATAATTACAATCGTTTTCGTCTTATAAAACTGAATCAGTCGGCTTGTAGAATTGAATTGGTTCTTTACATTGAATTGCATATTTATCAATTTTACTTTGTCCCAAGTCCCAATTATTATTTATTTTGTTAACCCAAAGTTTAAACTTCTAGTTCATCATTCATGCGATTGCGTGGTAAAAATCTAGTCTTTCTGATTTAATGTAAAATTCGTAGATTGATCAGAATATAGTAAATATCGAGAGTAAAAAGGCTCTTTGAGGCATGACTGACATTTTAAACTTGAAATATTTCATTAGCAATTTAAACCATCAACTTTTTTAATAGAAAAAATTCTAAAAATGTATTCTGAGAATGTGCTGCAAATTTTTAACAAAATAGTAAACTCCGTTACTTGAGTTTTTAACAAAAGTGTAAACAGTTTTAGCTTTGCCATTAACTGAGTTTACTAATTCTGTTAAGAAAATTTCCGGACCGTACTCGTTATTAGGGGTGGCCAATCCAAGTTTTGGGTTGGATTTATCAAGTTTTGGGTTGGGTTTGGATAATTTGGTTTGAGAATTATTTGATCAAATTCGATTTACGTAAAATTTGGATCAGGTTTTGGGTTGGGTTTGGTTTATTTGGTTTGAAAATTATTTGACTAAATTTGATCTATATAAAATTTGGATCATGTTTTATAGGTTTTAGATCAGGTTTAAATTGTTTGGATCATAAATAATTTGATCAAAATATATTGTATAAGGTTTAGTTATTGAATATTTATTAAAAAAAATAAAAAATTACAACATCTAAAATAAGTTTTTTTGGATTGGATTGGATTGGTCGTATTAGGTTGCTTGAATTGGCAACTCTACTCAGTATCCATTTTGAAGGTTTTTTTCTATTATAAGTTTTAAGTTATAGTATTAAAGAGTTAGTAAAATATTTTACAGGTTTGAAGTAGGCGTGGGATTTTGGATATTCAGATTGGATTCGGATCGTGTATTTCAAGTTTCAGGTATATTAGGTTTAGAGATTGATAGACCGGTTTTGGATCGGATTGGATTGGGTATTTTTTTTTAGGATCTAAATTTTTTTGGATATGTTCGGATGCGGATCCGAACGTATCCAAAATATTCACAATATCCAAAAAAATTCGAAAAATCTAAAATCCGAGACAAAACACAAAAACATGATTACACATTTCAATAAAAACAATATACTTTCAAACCAAAAGTATACCAAATAGGTCATCGGGTCGGGTTCTCGGTTCTCGGGTACCCAAAGTCAGAGAAGATAGGAACTAAGCAGGACCCGACAAAAATTCGGTTCGATTTGGTTCGGGTCTTGTTGGGTTCGGGTCGGTTTTAGGATTTTAAATGAAACCCGGTATGGAACCGAAAAAAACATCGGGTCGGTTCGGACCGGTTTTGAACTTGAATTACCCGAAATAACCTGAATTACCCGAAATAATCCGAAATAACCCGAATAATTTGAAATTACCCGAATATATATAAATTATATTTTAAGTGTAATTTTTCGGGTATCCGATTGGGTCTCGGGTAAAACCCGAACCGACCCACCCGAAAACTGAAAATAATTTAGGGCAGAACCGTTCGGGTTTTAGGGGAAAATCGTAACCGACCCGAACCCAATTTTTTGGGTTGGTTCGGATTTTTCGGGTCCGGTTTATATGCCCAGGCCTAATACAAAATATCATAAAAACCCAGAAAAAACAAAATAGGTGTATGCGATATACCCATAATTTAAAAATATATCTAAAATACCCGAAATACCCAAAAAATAATTAATATATTCGGGTTTATAGCCATAAATTGGAAAAATGTTTGGTAACTACACGAACTATACGAGAATGCATTACTACACATCTGAACTAAAATAATGTGTTGATAACTATATCATCTATTGATATAGCATAGATACACATCCGAACTAACATGAGTCATGTGTTCAACACCATAACCATCACTTTCTTTGCTTTTTCGGTGTATTAGTCGACGGACTCCGGCGCTGACCCACATTAACTCATTAAATCCGACCCAAATTAAATAAAAACTTTAAAATGATAACATAAAAACATTAAAAAAAATGACCTCCTCAACTTCTTCTTCCTCGTCAATTCTGATTTACATATAGGATTTTGATTCAGTATGTTTTCTCAATTTCATTGAATTTGATTCTTCCGTTCATTTAATTTATGAGTATTGATGAACATCAAAATAGTGGGTGGTTAGGGTTTACGAAATTCCCAAAATCGTTTGCTAATTTGGATGATAGGCGAATTAAGAAAATTCAATCCAAGCGAACCGCCATGAGCCATTCCTGTCACTCACAATCATCTCTAGAACTCTCTTCTTCTCTTTCTCTCCGTCCCATAAACTTTCTGGTTTAAATTTTCCTAAAATCTACACGAATTTCTTGGACGAATCGATCTGAAATCTCTTAACTAAAGATGTACTCGTCCTCCTCTTCTTCCAATTTTCTTTGATTTCCATCAGCGAGGCATCTCTTAACCACCACCATACCCACCGCATCTACATTCATGCTTCGTCGTAGCTCCTACAGCGCCAGTGTGTTCCACAGGAGGCGTGCTCGTTTTAGACGACAGAGTCGGAGCTTAGGTCTAGAGAGCAAACCACTGAACTTTTTTTTTGTTCTTTTGCGTATAAGTAATGATCTGATCTTTGGGAAACCGTTTGAGATGTATTGTGGAACTGGTGGTGGTGGTGGTGCTGATGCGGTAGCTGTTTCCAGTGAGAATCTATCGGAGCTTGGTGAAATTTCCGGTGAGAATTGATCGGAGTTTTTTCAAAACTTTTCTTTTGGACCTTCATTGAACGCGAAACATTTTTCTTGCCCCTTTTGAAATCGATGGTGGTCTTTTCGCCAGAGAAGATGAAGCAGAGAACGTGGCCATGTAGATCTAAAGGATCTCGATCTCCACGGCAAGCTCTAGTGGCGGATGTGTATTTTGATTTCAATCGAGATTTCTGGAATCGAGCTTGTGAAATTGTTAACCCGAAGAATGAGATTTAGGATGTTGATTGTGACTAGAGAGAAAGAGTTGGAGAATTTGTTGTTGCTAAGATCAAGTTCTTGAAGAGAATCTATAGTTTCGAAGAAATTTGAGATTTGACCAGAAAAGTAGGAATTTTCGTTGAAAAAAAACTAATAATGAGTCAACGCATGAGTCAGTCGACCAGTACACCGGAAAAGTAAAAAAAGTGATGGTCATGGTGTTGGGCACATAACTCATGTTAGTTGATGTGTGTCTATATTATATCAATAGATGATGTAGTTATCAACACATTATTTTAGTTCAGATGTGTAGTCATGCGTTCTCGTATAGTTCGTGTAGCTAACGAACAATTTTCTTTATAAATTTGGGTATTTGAGTTATATCAAGTCTAAATATAATTAATATATTTGGATATATAATTACATTTCAGATATTTCGGGTACCCATTCGGTTTTGTTTCGTATCGGTTCGGGTTTGGTTCTTCAGATATAAAAATTTAAGATCCGATTGAAAATTTTAAAAATTCGGATCTCTTTTCGGTACCGGTTCGGATTTTTAGATCTGGATTTTTTTGCCCAGTCCTAGTTTGAAGTGAGCCACTTTAAAAGTTTTTTTTTTTACAAATATAAATAACATTAAAGACCGAAAAGCGTTCGTTGTAACTTGTAAAACATTCGGGTTATTGTTTATTCTGGGCTCTAACTCAATTTGTCATTAACCCGAATGTTAGTCTTTATTTTTGTAAATATACTAGGATTTAACCCGATATAATTATAGCACGGAGTAATTTTTTGTGAAGAAATTGTTTTGAAATTTTAAAAAATTGCTTTTATCTGAATTTTACAATATAGCTAACTAATGATTATAGATAAAACTGTCAAATTGTAATAATTTTTTTATTTAACCCGTTTGAAGTGAACTAAAATATTATTTGAAGTGAACTAAAATATTATTTGGGCTAATCCGTAAAATCTTATAATTTTGAAAACATAATTCTAATATGCACTGTTAGATGACTCTAGTTTTTGTGGTTAGTCTACGAACTTTAAAAAAAAATAGTTTTCTTGTGTCTAACTTTTTATAAAATTAGTAAAATATTTTTTAACTTTTGTTTTGATATATATTCAAATAAAATACAATAAATTATAGTGAAAAATATAGCAAGATTTTGAATCAATTTTGTTTTTTTAATAAATATGAATCGATTATTATTTTAAAATATATAATATTAAAAATAATATCTTTAATGCAAAATATATATTTTCCATATTTTAATCAATAATTTTAAAAAATTATTATATCATTTCCTATTTCAATTATTTTTTGTTATTTGTAGTGATATTTTATGTAATAATTTACAAATCAAAGTTTATTTTTAAAAATGTATTCTTAAATAATATTATAGAGATATTCGAGAAATTTTTTACAAGTTTTACCAAAGAATGGCTGACAAATTGAGTTAGAGCCCAGTATAAATTTTTACGAAAAGGGCTTTTTATCAAAAATAGGATGATGTTCGAACAGCTTCCAGAGAAAATAATGATTTGTTTCAACTAATTAGTTGTATCCACGTCAGCATTTGTGATTGAGACAGTATCTATATTTCCACATCAGCTTTCGACACGTGGCGATCAAACAACCATATACTCCTGAAACAATCCAATGAAAAAATTCGAACTTATCCGACCTTATCTTATAACGAAAAATCTATCTTCTTCGATTATTTACTTCGCATCATCATCACTCAAACAAACACAAACAGCTGAGACTTGCCGTCATGACAACCTCTCTCCAAGCCGCCGCAACTTTTCTTCAGCCGGCCAAGATCGCCGCTTCTCCTTCTCGCAGTGTTCATTTCCGATCAAACCAAACCGTGAGCAAGTCCTTTGGGCTGGACTCTTCACCAGCTAGACTCACTTGCTCCCTCCACTCTGACTTCAAAGACTTCGTCGGAAAATGTTCTGATGCCGCCAAAATCGCCGGTTTTGCTCTCGCCACTTCTGCTCTCGTCGTCTCGGTATATTAAACACACAAACTAAAACTTATTGGCCTTTCTATTTATTGAAGACCTAAGTTAGGAAGTCGTGAATTTGAAAGCTCGTGAAACATAGACAAATCTATTCATTACCTTTTCGATTTCTTAGGAGCATTGCAATACTTTTAGATTTAGACATTTAGTTGCATATTTTATATGGAAAATTTTGGTCTTTTATTTTTGTAAATATATATTTGGGAAAATGAAGGGGGCAAGTGCGGAGGGGGCACCGAAGAGGCTAACGTACGACGAGATACAGAGCAAGACCTACATGGAGGTTAAGGGGACCGGTACGGCGAACCAGTGTCCGACTATCGACGGTGGCTCTGAGACCTTCTCATTCAAGCCTGGGAAGTACACTGGCAAGAAATTCTGCTTCGAGCCTACTTCCTTCACCGTCAAGGCAGATAGCGTCAGCAAGAACGCGCCTCCGGATTTCCAAAACACCAAGCTCATGACCCGTCTCACTTACACACTCGACGAGATCGAAGGACCCTTTGAGGTTCGTCCTCAAATATTTTTCCAATCTCAGGTTCTAGATGTTGCTTCTACCGCAAGAATCAGGCATGTCAAATTGAGTTGTTCATTTGACAGATTGGTTCAGATGGAAGCGTGAAGTTCAAGGAAGAAGATGGGATCGATTACGCAGCAGTCACAGTTCAGCTTCCGGGAGGAGAACGCGTGCCATTCCTCTTCACGGTTAAGCAGCTCGAGGCTTCAGGGAAACCCGACAACTTTAGTGGCAAATTCTTAGTTCCTTCGTACCGTGGTTCGTCCTTCTTGGACCCTAAGGGTCGTGGTGGATCCACTGGGTACGATAATGCTGTGGCTTTGCCTGCCGGAGGCAGAGGAGACGAGGAAGATCTGTCGAAGGAAAACGTGAAGAACACGGCGGCTTCGGTCGGAGAGATCACTTTGAAGATTACAAAGAGCAAACCGGAGACAGGAGAAGTGATCGGAGTGTTCGAGAGTCTTCAGCCGTCGGATACTGACTTGGGTGCTAAGGTACCAAAGGATGTGAAGATCCAAGGGGTTTGGTATGGTCAGCTTGAGTGATTTTTATATTTCAAAACTCTTGGCAAATTGTATTGAAACCTCTTCTTTATATTAATGAAAATGCTCAGAGCTATAATGCATCTGATGAGCACTTCAGGTTTGTCTCCTTCTCTGAAGCTTTCAACTTTTACTTTCGACTATTATGGCTCATGTGCCTAGAAACTTAAGGACTGTTACAGATGAGGAACTAGAAGAAGAGAGTGAAATGATAGAAAGGGAAGAGATAGAATCTAACGGCACAAAAATTGTGAATCAACAAAAAATCCGGTGAAGAATGAGACTTTTGGCTTTTGGGTCGGGTCGTTACATATTGGTTTTTTTTAATTGGGTTTGGTTTAAGTTGGTTAAAGTTGTCATTGGGTTTAATTTCTGTTTCGGTGGTTAAAATTAAATTGGTTTACTGTAAATCGAAATAAACCGTGATCCGTGTGTAAATATGTTTTGAACTTTCAAATGGTAGGATATAAGTTTTTAATTTTCAAACAATGAGGAATTGGGACGAAGTTGTAATTTTGTGTGGATATGTTAGCAGGGGCGAACCCACTCACAAAGATAGGGTGTCATTTGACACCATATTTTTTTGAAATTTCTTTATATTTTATTTGGATTTATTATCATTGACACCACACTAAAATTGGTGTTGAACTCATAAGCTTTTTTTTTTTGCGACCTTATTTTATTTATCTTGATCCATAAGCAAATTATAAACATTAACCATAAGCAAAATTTTTTTTTGTATTTCTATATTTTAAATTTAACTTGCATCCGATAAAAAAAAAAATTATGGATTCGCCACTGTATGTTAGTATATAATACTTTCAAGAGGGAAATATGTCGTTTACCCAATAATTTGAGAAATTAAGTTTCTATTCATTAAATCTCTTGTTACACACAAGTTTAATGAACCGTAACAAATGGAACATGGATTGGAGCGGACGAAGTTTGAGTTACGTATTGTATTGGTTGCAGGCTTGCAGCTTATGAGATTATCATCAAAATGGGGAATTTGTTAGGAGTTAAAAATGTGTTGTGTCCAATTATTTTCCTTTATTTGTATACATATGATTAGGTGAATTAGAGTTGGGTGTGATGGTATGTTTCAGTATTATAGACGAGTATAATGAATTTTGTATTTTGCTTTTCTTCTTCTTATAATTAATACGAAGTTGACTAAGTTTTATTTGATTAGTATGTGGTCGTACTACGTTTGTTGATTGAAACCAGCGCATAGAGCCAGAGGGTGTCAATTTTGGTATATCTATATTTTATAGATAAGAAAGTATTTTAAAATGGAAAGTTTAAAAATTTAGCAATTACTAGAATACAGTCCAACAAGAAAAATTGGTCATATGACACAAGAACCAATTATATAATCAGAATAAAAAATTACACCAGCCAGTTTGTTTCCATCTGTTGCTTGATAATTATTTCTTTTGTATTATAATGTAATAACTCTTTACATGTTGACTATTATAATTCAAGTTCTTAATAATAAATGAAAAATAATTCAAATTGTTAGTAAGTCTTTTTAGTCTAGTGGTTGATTAAAAAGTTAATTGATACTTTTACACCACGAAATATAGGGTTCGATTTCCATAATGATGTGATTTCTACAGGTTAATGGAGGTAATATTACATAAAAAAAATTAGCATGATACAAGTAAAGTCGTTCGTTGTGGTTCCAGTCTGCGTAGGTTTTCATGGAACGAATATATTGTCAAATGAAAAATTATCTTTGTAATTATTCTCCTAATTTGTAATAAAAAAATTAAGACGGCTAAAAAAAATGAATCGTCATATCCATCAAAATATTATGTTTTAAAAGTACTTAAAATGATAAAAACATAGGGCCGGTAAAAATTAAAAATTATCTTTTTATTTAACACTGATACAAATTATAAAAATTACTATAAGGACAATTACACAACAGACAATGTTACCCGTTCGACTAAGAATTACAACCACGATTAATGGCTCTACTTGTATCACGCTGATCATGCTGAAAATTTCCTTATAAGCATGTCTCTATTAATATACAGAAATTATATCATCTGAGAATTGAACCTCGAACCTTTTGGTGTAAAAACATTAATAAATCATTTGGTCAACTATTATACCAAAAGGGTTTCCACAAATAACATCTTATCCCCCATTATCGTTATAATTTGGTAACATAACCAATTTTTTTTGTTTGGTTGACTAAATTCCTCATGAAAATTGAAAGAACCATAAAACAAACAATTTTTTTTTAAAATAAAATCTATTTAAAGAATATATAATTTCATAATTTGGTAACATAACCAATATTATTATTTTTTGACTGGCAATTTATTTCCTTTTGAAAATTGAAATAACCATAAAACAAACAAAATTTTCATTTAAAAAAAAATATATTTATTTAAAGAATATATAATTTCATAACGTTTAGTTTATGAAGTAAATTATTTGTAAACAAGCAAAGGAAAAAAGAGTAGAATAAAGAGGAACACAAGTCCAATTGGCGTCGTCACAGGTATGAAGCTTTTTGGCCCAGCTTTTCCTTTGCTCTGTGCTTCAGTTTTTGCTTTTTTATTCCCCAGAAAAATGAGTTGAATTTTTGCTTCTTCTTCTTCGGATGATGAAGAGAAACAGAGTAGGCGTGAAATCGGATGGAGCCTGTGCCGGGATCGTTCGGCACCAGCGCCAGTTTCGCTCTCCGTTTCGGCCAAATCATTTTCTCTACCGCCTCGCTTATCTTCATGTGCTTAGATTACAATTTCTATGACTTCACTACCTTCTGGTAAATTCTTCTTCGATTTTCATTCGCGACTCAATATTTCACTGGAATCTATCGAATCGATGAATATGAAAAGAAGAAAAAAAAGGAGCGAAATTCGGACAAGGGTTTCTTGTTTATTCGTTTGATCGAAAACACCTAATTGTTGAAATTCTGAATTTTGATCAAAACATTTGAGAGGATAGGGTTTGGTCTCTGTTTGTGGTTTTGATTAAATTGAGGATAGATAGATTCGGTCTCATCATCTTTCGGTTTGTATTGATTCATAAACATCTGATTCTGATCTGTTTTTTTTCTTTTTCTAAAGCTATTTGACGACTGTGATGGCTTTTGCAACTCCATGGAGCATCTCACTCGCACTTACCGACACATATTCTGTCCTAATGAAACAACTTCCTCATGAAGCAAGAGTTATATCCATGGTTGTCGTCGGTGATCTGGTAAAGCGAAATGCAGGAATCAATTCATCGTTTGCTTCATATTGTGTAATCTCTCAATTCAATAATGTTGTAACAGGTGCTGTCGTTTCTTTCTCTGGGTGGGGCTTGTGCTGTAGCCAGTGCAACCGAACTGCTTCTGTCTCTCAGTGCAGAAATCTGCGGCGATGACCTCTGTAGCCAATACCAAATCTCGGCTACATTGGCCTTCTTGTGTTGGTTTCTATTGCTTACTTCAGCCCTTTTCAATCTTTGGAGTTTACCTTGTTTATTCCAGTGACTTTGGGGTTATTATATATAGTTATAGATGATAGATACAAATCATAATCATAATGTACATTTTATATACTCAGAACATGTCACTTTTAATGTGAAATAAGCTTTACCAAATTTATATACACACACACTTCAAAACAAAATGGATTTTGGTTTGTAATTTGTCTTGTTGAGTAAGTGATTCCATGACATTTTACATTGCAAATTTGGAATTGCATTGGGACTATGGGTTTTTTTCTCTCTCGCTGGTGTCCTCTTGGACAACATTTCGCTTTGTAGATATACGGTTTTACCCTTGATCAAATACAAAGAAACGACGACGTTTTGTAGGTGGCCCGAGATTTTCCTTCAAATTGAATAAGCCCAATGATCTGACCAACTTCAGTTTAAAACACAAATTGAAGGTTAAGGAGCTCTGCTGATTAAAACGTTCACGTATGACTTTTTATATTTCCTTTCTCTTTTGGGAAAAGATAATGGAAAAAAGGAAACGTTTGTTGTTGAACAAAAATAAAAGGAAATATTTGTTTTGATTACAAGTAAAAGGACTACAAAACCTAATCCTCTCTTGAAAACTATATTTACTCTATAAAAGTGTAAAACCAGAAGACACGATCCCAAGTTAAACATATCACATTAAATAGAAACTGCTTACGAAGAAAACCCTAATTTATAATGGTGGAAAGTATGAAAGAAACTCTTGAAGTTCAGAGCTGCATCAGAGAGTTTCCATGGCTAATTCAGATGGTGAAATCGAGACGGTTCCATGAATATTGCGATCAACACATGGGAAAACTGCGAGGTCTCTTCTGTTGCGATTGCATGACTCCTCCTTTCTGCGTCAACTGCTTCAAAGAGAACGATCATATAGACCACCTTACGATTCAAGTAAAACAATCTTTCTCTCGTTAATTATATATTATTACGTACGTTGCCACATTCACAATCGACTTTTTTAATAATGAAAACAAGCTTTATAGTTACATATGATTATTTGGTTTTGAAATTGCAGTCACATAGATGTTCCAACCAGTCAGGAGTATGGAACAAGACGATATCAAATTATATGGACACGTCGGGAATACATACATATAAGATAAACAACGAGTACATCGTTTACATTAATCAGAGACGTGAGAATGGTAATCATTGTAGTAGAAACAATGTTTCGCGTAAATGCAAAGTCTGTGAATGGGTTCTTCATGACGCTGCTTCTTCCGCCTTGTTCTGTTCCATAGAATGCAAGGTACATTATTTCTCATTTTTTTACAGTTTTAACTCCACAATTTTTTTGGTTTTCGTAAATCTAACACTACAATTGTAAATATGACGACAGTTTAGGAACGCTCTTGGATCACAGCTGGATGAGCTTATGGAGAATTCATCAGAAGATGTTGTTGTTGAGACCGTTGTGAAGAAGAAACATAGGCGGAAAGGGATTCCACATAGATCTCCATTCTACTAGGATATTTAAATTCCAATACGATTTTCAATATATATATATATATGTGATTTATTATTTATTAGGGTTTGAAGAGGTTTCATATAATTCAGAACATGTGTATACACATGCATGTTGGACTTTCCCTTCCGGGTTTAATAGATAATATTTTTTCTTACGAAATAATATGACTTTTTTTTAAATCATGTTTAAATCATTTAATCTTGATATTCTTAGGAAAAAAACTGCCAAACTAAAGTTGCACAAAAAAAAAAGGAATTGGATTTATCCCATTTATTTAGTAGATCGGGTTCAAACATCTCTATATCCAATTAAGACATGACATTANAAAAAAAAAAAAAAAAAAAAAAAGACATGGCATCTATCTATACTATAATAGTTGGCCAACTCTCTCCATCAGCTTGCCACGTCAGCGTTAGAGACAAGTGTTCCGCATAATATTTGGATGTTCACGCGTTTTTGTTATCAACTCATGTCTTGTCGTCTTCCTCTCTTATGTTTTGAATTTAGTTTCGACATTAATTGTTTTTCTACGTCTTCTCTTCTACCCTTCCCTCAATCACACGAAAATCAGTTCGTTTTACTTTTCTCATCTTAGCATTCGTACTTTAATTCTTGGTTTTGCCTCTCATCCATGGAAGCCACAAACAAGGTAAGCGGCTAAGGCTTTAGAAAGAGATTGTTTCTTCGATTCGATCAACCAACCAACTGCTAATGTATTTTTTGCATTCATTCTCTGTTTCAACGAAATCTTGTATCATCGTTTCCAGGTTCACAACGAATGCACTGGTTATGGTGCTTGTATTGATCAATTTTGGGTATTTTGTCCCCAAAGACTGAATATGACAGAGGAGTCAATACAGTTCCTCTTGAAGGCTGTCTATTTCAGGTTGAGTAGGCCATTGAAGCTATCAAGGTAAATACTCTATAGCCACTATTTAGCTTCCCTAGAAAATAGTGGCATCGAGAAAATTGGGGGAAAATGGGGTTTCCTTTGTTGACGAAGAGTGATAATCAAAATTAGAGTTTTTTTAATTATGTTTCTTAGTCATATCTCGTGTTAGTGTGCTATGTTGGGGAATGCGTAGATTGGATGTGTGCACTTGTGTAGCCATTGATTCTCGAGGCTTTCGAATTGTTGCAGCTTGGTTCTACAACAATTGGCGTAAAGACAAAAGAAGGAGTTGTTCTTGCTGTCGAGAAGCGTATCACATCGACCATGCTGGTAAATTTTTCCCTTTGCGACTTGTCTTTCTATTAACACACTTGCTATGTTCAGCAAAATCGAACAGGTTGATTCCGATTTATTTTATTTTCCGTTGTAAGCATCTAAGAAGTAATCTTTCTTACATCAATATGTTACCAATTGCTCATTTTTCTGTTGCGTAGAACCACAAGTTCTCGTATGGTGAGTCAATGATAGTAGAATCTACAACACAAGCTTTGTGTTATCTGGCCTTACGGTTTGGTGAAGGAGATGAAGAGTCAATGGTAATAACCGCTCCATTACTCATTAATATCATAGGAATGTTTTAGTGGCTTTCACATACAGTTCGGATTTTCTTCTGTCTAATAGGTTTCGTTAGGTGTTTTTCTTCTATGTTTTTTTATTATTTACCTTAATAGATAGTTCAAATTCCCCTTCTTTCATTATTTCTATCAACTTGCAGAATTGTAATGGTTTAGACAGCTCATGCATACACCACGAGTCCATCAAAATATCCTATGCATGTGATGCAATTAAGTCCCTTTTGAGTTCCACTCCCCGTTAAGATTTTGGAGCTACTCTCCAAAAGCTGCTCCTTTTAAAGTGAAGATCCAACAGATGCTCGGACAAAGCGCTATTACAAGAAATGCTCTGACAATGTACACACTATGCCTTTTTCACTCTCTTTCTCACACAACAAATAGCCAAATAGGATACATAAGCACACACTTGTCACATGTTTCAACGTGATAAAGTTACATCAACCACCTTCAGTTTCAAAACTAATACATGGAAGACACATTTTTAAGGTTTACTCATGAATCATGATTGTTAATATCCTGATGCAGGAGGGAAGCATGAACATTTTTTTTACGAGGTATTAGTGTGGATGTCTATCTGCTTTCTTATGAATAAATTAATTGAACAAATTAATCACAAACACCAATGAATATATATATATATATATATAACAACTTATATCAATGCTGAGATTAGGGTTGTTTTGATTAGGTTTTGGTTATAGGTGTATGCAATAAGTTTAGCAATTCCGGTGAAAAAGATCTCGCCACGAGGGAGATGTGTTTGCCTCGGTTACATGTTCCATTTGCCTTGAGACGATGGCTAAAAACGGCAAGCTTCAATGTGGCCACCAGTTCTATTGAGGTATTTTCTGTTTACGTTTGTGGATATTGAACAATTGGATATGCTCTTTTGACTCATAAATTTTGTTCATGATTGTCTGAAAGTAAAAGCATTTGTTCCACATTTCGATTTTTATTATCCAGGTCTACCTTTGCTATGATTCAATTTGTGAGACCTGTTCGATATTGGTTTGTGGCTACCATTGTTTCTGTGGTGTTGCTCTGTAAAGATCAAGGATGGGTAGTCAGCTCTGGAACTAATTGGTGCTCTTGATTAATGCTTACAAACTTGGATACATGCATTTATTTCTTAATCTTTCTTCACCGCTTACCTATTTTGGATGTCTTTATAGACCTATTTGTGTGTTTGTATATATGTAAGCCAATCAAAATTTGTAGTAAAAATACAAGGCACTGATGCTATAAAAATGAAAATTCGATTCAGACAAACCATTGTAATAAAAGCAAACTGAAAGTCTAATCTAAAGCTAGATGATTTTAAAAATTGCTAATAACATGGCTGCATACAGTCTAACAGAAAAGAAAACTTAAGTACAAAACCGGATTTGTCACAATGTCATCTCATTACTCATTAGCCAAAACGAGGTGTCACAACGTCATCTCATTACTCGTCACAACGTCACCTACCAAGAAAAACAATAATACAACAAAATATTTTTACAAATATCTAAAAACATAGAACAAGAAATAAAATAATTACATACACGTTTATGGAGATGCCTCACCATTACAACATAACATTAGGATATCCACAACATTAACTCAAATACCAAATTTACACAAACAATCTACAAAAAATATATTAACAAACTATACTTAATAGATAGATTAGAATACATATATGAAAACATAAACTACACATATAGTGAAACAAATCAATTTATAACATACGAGGGAGTGAGCGTGTTTCACCCACTAAAATAGCAAAATAACCAAAATATCATATAAAATATATACCCCAACAAAATATTACTAGAAAATATGTTGTTTTATAAATCAAAACTAAAAAAACCCGCGCGTAGTGCGGGTATTCACCTAGTTAGCTAAATAAATTGGATCGATCAACCCATTTATCGGTTGGCTTATTTGAATATAGACCGGATTGGCGTTAACTAGTTTATTCAATTTGACATCTTTAGGTATCTTTCCAAACCAAAGTGCCAAATAAAAATTCAGAAATTTATCTCTTAAAACAATCAACTTCTCTACCAACGGATGGTTGGGCTAGTGATTTCAGCATAGGAGTTGGTCTCATGAACTTTCTAGTTCGAACCCCATTGAAAAGGATGTTTTACGCCGCGTTATTGGTATTAGTAAAGGCTAATCCCAAGAGAGATTAGTGGGTTTAGGCCCGAAGTCCTCCTGATTAAAAAAAAAAAAAAACCCAGCAACTTCTTTTTGGATGTGAATTACCAATGATTCAACTGAACCAGACCGGTTGAACCGCGAACCGATAACCAATCCAATTGGGTGTGAAATGTGATTAATAAAACCAAAATAGTAGTTAGCCTAAAATTCATATATGTTAACCAAGTGAATTCATCTCAATTCTAAGCATAAATCACATATAAAACCCATAGGCCCAAGGCGAGTATTTGTAATGGGCTTATTATAGGCTCGAACTAAATTACTAGTTGATTCTTGTTTCTTTGACTGGATTTGACAATCTCTTCTTCGCTGTTGCCCCCATTTTCATCGGATTCTCCTCCTCCGTGTTTTTGCCTCCGGTGATGAAAGACAGAGGATATAGAAACTGGGCGGGGCTTCCGCCGGAGCTAACGTCGTCGATCCTGGGCCGGCTTGACGCGACTATGATACTGGAAAACGCTCAGAAAGTGTGCAAATCGTGGCATAGCGTCTGTAAAGACCCTTGGATCTGGCGGAAGATTAAAATGCACAGCGATTTTACAATCCTTGGGTGGGACATCTGGACCATGGCTTGGCACGAGGCCATGTGTCGTCACGCTGTCGACCGTAGCCAGGGCGGTTTGGTTGAGATCGACATTTGGCGATTCTGTACTGATTCTCTCCTCAATGACATCGCCGATAGGTACCGTCGTCTCTCTCCCTGAAGCATGCCAATTTTCGGATTCTAGGGTTTAGATATGAAACAATCTTCCTAGTTTGATGTTTCTTTCTGAGCTTATGGTTGTTTTTCGGAGGATTTTGTGTCACTTGTTTGTTTTTCTACTGGATCTCTGATGATGAAGAGAATTGTTGTTGTACTTGGGAATATGTACGCATTGTAACACATTCCCTTGTTTCTTCTCTACATTGTCCCATTAGGGTCATTTTGTTAGACCTTTGGCCCTAGTCAAATCATCAAGAACACATGATTACTTTTTTAGGTCTGCCTATTTTTTCCGGATTTTCATTACATTGTATTGAAGCAAATACATAGAGTGTGGGATCATTGGATCCCTTCGTACAAGGAAACGGAAGAGTCTTGGTCGATCACACCAAGTATTTCCGGTTTTGTTTTCTTATTTGGTCTGATCAATCCAGTATCCATTTTGTAGTAGAAACCATCCGCTTGATTGATTCTGACATTGTTATGCTGTGGAGGTCTAAATCTTTGGCTTCTGGTTCTTACTTCTTAGTGTGCTATAAAAAAGATATTTATATTTTTGCATCTTTATCGCTCATGGTCTCTATCTTAGGATATGTTTTCTATAACTTATACAGAGTTTTTTTTTGCAGTTCAAGTAATTTGAGAATCCTTAGACTTGCAACGTGCCATGATTTATCAGACGATATATTACTCGAAGCACTTGCGAAACTTCCATTGCTTGAAGAAATCGACATTTCATACTGCTTATTTTTAGAAGAGACTCTGAAAGCTCTAGGCAAGTCTTGTCCAAATCTGAAGACATTCAAGCTAAGATCTCCTGAGGGGGGCTATGAGGATGATCGGTTTGCCATAGCAATTGCAGAAGGCATGCCTGAACTACGCCACCTCCAGCTTCTTGGGAACGAATTTATGACCAACACGGGCTTGATAGCCATTCTTGACTCTTGTCCTCACCTGGAACACCTCGATTTACGCCAGTGTTCCGACATTGACCTTGCTGGGGACCTCGGGAAGCGATGTTCTGAGAGGATCAGAGTTTTGAGACGCCCTGATGACTCAACCGCTGATCTGAGCTTTGAGATGCCCCGATGACTCAACCGCTGAAAATTTGTTGTGCTAGGGTTTAAAGACTTTATAGGAGTAATTTTTTCCTGAGCTTTTCACGGAAGAACACCAAGTACTAGCTCTAAAGTTCGTTTCTGGAAGGAGTTTGGGAAGTTGAGGATGTTGTATCAACTTACTTGTAATGTTGAATGTTCGTACCTTTGAACCATTATCACATATATACACGTCGACATCTAAGAATGATTTGTCGGTTGTTTCTCTCCCCCAGATTGAATAGATAGTGCATTGCCAGGCTAATAAGGTGATTTTCTTCTTCACTTTGTAGCCGGGAAAGGTTTTGCATTGCTAGAAAAAAAACTTGTTCCAAAATGAGAGTGATTTGGCATTTGTTACTAATTCATCTCCAAACTGACCAGGTAATGGAGTAATCAAAGAAAGAAAACATTTCGCTAGTTTTCTTTTTCTGAAAGACATTTGGCTCCGCTGATTTTTAGAAGAAAAAAAACGTGAAGCGTTTTTCGTTTTTCAAGTAAATTTAACACTATATATACATCTTTTTTTTTTTTTTTTTTGTTAATCTGGGAAAATCCCAAACCCTCTCGGGCCAAGACTAGTAAACCAGAGGCCCAACACGCCGGTGCACGCCCACAATATGTTAAACAGAGCATTGGTGGCCAAAGGGACTCGAACCCAGGGGGAGGGCACATACCTATCCCAACAAATATTGCTACTACCACTGGGCCAAGAGCTCTTGGTTCATGTATATATACATCATACATGCATGTTGAACCTTTTTTTTTTATAAACAAGTTTCCTAACCCTCTAATTTAAAATAGCTAGGTCGACAAGTAGAAATAGTTTAATGTGTTCCACGTGGAAATAATTGTTAATTATCGTTATTTTATTTCCCAAAATGTTTTTTTATTTCCCAAAATTTCAGGTATGTGCATGCGATGGAGTAGTTAAATTCGACTGTGGATTTGTCTTTCAATATTGAAACATGTAATAACATAAACAATTCTATAAGCATCTTGATGCAGCGATCTTTATTATTTACTAGATTAGATTAGGTCTCGCATATATATGCGATTTACAATTTAATATTTTATAATCCGTTCAAAATTTATAAAAACATCAAAAACAATATTAGATCACTTTAAGTTTAAAAACATCAATACAAAAAGCACACACAATTCGAAAAATTTAACAAAGTAACATTTATTGATTTTAATTTTCTAAAAAATATATAGTATTTAGTCTCCAATTAAATTTTGTGACATGTTTTCAAATATTTAATTTTTTCTTATTCTTATTTGAATTATGTTTACTTTTTATTAGTTAGCTACTCATATATCTTTTTAAAAAAACTTTGATGATATTATGTGGCAAAAAGAAAATTCTGTTTTTTTTAATTTAGTAATTTTACCTTTTTAAGATTAGAAATCAATTATACAATTTTTTCTTTTATTGTTAAAATTATGTGGCAAAATCTAATTGGAAATTTGTTTTACTCATGTTATAATCTGATTGATTAATTTGATCCGTGTCGCGATCATGTGTGTTAACAACTTTGAAACATTATGCTTTATATAATAAGATTTGCATATATCTAGATAATTACAATTTATTTGTATTTTAATTATAGTTATATTTTAATGTTGATTTTTTTGGGGATTTTTAGGATTTTTAGCTTTTATTATAAATAGTCTTTTAGGTTTATTGTTTCATCAAGTTTTTCATTGATTAATAAAATTGAGCTTTTATCTTTTTGTTCTTTATTTTCGGTAGATCTAGAAATCTCAATGAATTCAAGAATTCTCAAACTAAATGAATAATCTTACAATTATTCAAGTTTCCGGTATTCTCAGAATCAACATATTAGTATTCTATCCATGCTTCCCTTACATCACATATTGAGCACAAAAAAATCAGTTATATTGGCGTGGGACAGCACATAACCAAAGAGAATATCTATACAAACTCATGTGAATGAAATATTATTTTCGTAAAACAGATGTAATTCTTTAATATTTGTGTGTGCAAATTCTTCAACAAAAAAGCAAAGGGAAACATATAAACATATATAATATATTATATATTGAATATATTGAATGTGGTAGGAATGTTACATAATGATTCCATTTTCTTTTTATTGATATTGTATTATGTTTTAGATATGCACTTTATCTCACATAACTGAAAATCTTACCATTCACCCATCAAATATCAGGAAAGCGTTCTTGGTAGATTTTTGTATGATTGATGATGAATATTTTATTACTTTTTTCTCTGTTCCGAAGATTTTACATGGTATTATTTCTATCCCAATTGAAATTTAGGATCTAACTGGACGACTTCAAGCCAAAGTTTAAACTAATATATCATCAAAACCTAATCTTTACCATATTTTCACTATTTAAAATGTGTACAATAACCAGTTATAATTTAAATTCTAGTTGGAAAAATATGTCAATTCAGCAAACGTCAATTTGTTTTTTTTATAAAACATACAGGCTGTGAATGGTGAACGAAATAAAGACAGTTCTTTCACAAGACGGAATGTCCATAGTTATGTCGCCATTCACGTCTAATTGTGGAATCAAATGGTTTGATTATTAAAAGGAATAAAAAATAGTATTTATAAGCGCTACAGTAGATGCGGAGCAAATTCATGAAGGAATTTATTGATCTGTCTTGAATAGTAATTACGCTTCATATTTACAGTGTTTCTCTCTTGTTTTATACAGTTTTAATATTTTTTTTATTATTATTAATTTTTTACCTTTTAGTATATTACTTATATACTATTTATTTATTCATTTCATCATAACCAATAACTATATTTCTTACGTCGGATTCCAAATATTTTATTTATGCCTAATTTAAACACATTAAAATAATTGAGTATTCCATCCACTAACACACTTCAAAAAATAATGATTGGCTAGAAATTTTTGTTTATTAGTTCTTGAAATTAATTAATTATGACTTCTCTTCTCTCTTACTTTATGATTCTCATTTTATTTTTTATATCACATTTAGAAAGTTTATATCCTCCCATTTGACATAATTTATAATTTTAAAGTAAATATTTTTTATTTTTTATTTCTAAAATTATAAACAATTTTGTTTTTTATTATATTCTAAATATAATAATAATTTTTAATTTAATTTAAATTATTATAAATATATACAATATTTTGGACCGCTTTTTATCCGCTTTCACCATTCAACATTATATTTTGAACCACTGGATCTGCTTGATCCGCACTTGTTCCGCATGATCCGCTTGATCCGCATTTGTTCCGCTTGATCCGCACCGCCTGATCCGTTTTCTCCATTCGGAGCCATAGTATGGTGATGGTTTTTGACCATTATTATTCTGTTCCATTTAATAATACTACAAAACAAAGATTATTGACATATTGTAATGTTTTTATGAACTGGGACTAGTTGTTCTTCCTCATCATATGCAAAGAACAGGAGAAATCGGACAAAATCGCTTTTATTATCTTTCAATTATCAGACGCACAAACTGAAAAATACAGTTCGGCGGATACGTGGGTGCTCCTAATCCCAGACAACAGATCAAAATTATAATATACTATCTTTTAAACTAATTTAAACAATAATGTTAATTAGTTTAACTAAAATAGACTTCTTTTTGGGGGAAAAAAGTATAAAGTCGTAGGGAATAATAGAGGTTCATAACTTCATATAATTGAGGCCTATGCTTTTTTTTTTATAATGTGTTTGGTTACATAAGTATCCGACTTTAGATACTACAATACAACTCTTTTTTTTTTAAAGTTCAACGGAAAGCGATATTCTTCAACAAATCGATCCTAATCAAAATATTTAAAATGTACCCAAAAAAAAATTGGATGCAGCGTTGTGGACGGACCGTAATACTGTATAAGACACTCAATAATTTCGAGTTGATGAACTACATTATTGATGCACGTTCATACGATACGAAATTAAAATTAAACAATTAATGTGATGCACGTACATACATAGACTTAAAGACCCGAATCTCTCGTTAGGTGACCCAGGCCCCCGAAACCCGATGTATCTAAATGGGACCCGACCCGACCAGACCCAGTTGGGTCCCACCATTGCTTATGTCTATGTTGCCTTCACGTGATGCTCCATAAGCCGAGCTTCGTGCACCCCATCCGCCGGAGAATAAACATCCGGCCACCTAAGCTTGTCTCCACTCTCTTGTTTTTTGTTTGCCACGTGGGCTCTTTACTCCTTTCTTCTCTCCTTCTTCGCCACGTTTCCTTCCCGAAATACCCCTAACTTCCATCGAATCTTAGGTCTAATGCGAGGGGTGTGTTTGTAAATTCGTTTAGACAATAAGATTTCGTGAGCTGTCCTGTCCGATTTTGAGCAATAAACGACAAAAAACTAACTTTGCTTGAAGTTTCCGAATCACGAGGCTCCATTTGGCTTAACTCATTGTACCCAATATATAAAGCCCCCACGAGGTTTTGTATCTCCTTCAAAACACAGAGACGAGATCTTCTCTCTTTTATCTACTACTACATACTAACCTTCTTAATAAACAAACTCACGAGTCAACAAAAAAATGGGAGCTTGCGGTTCAAGTGAATCTGGGAGAACGGAGACGGCGAAGCTGATATTACCAGACGGAACATTACAGGAGTTTTCATCGCCGGTGAAAGTGTGGCAGGTTCTTCAGAAGAATCCCACGAGTTTTGTTTGTAATTCCGACGATATGGACTTCGACGACGCCGTTTTAGCCGTCGGTGGTAGCGAGGATCTCCGGCCTGGAGAGCTTTACTTCGTTTTACCGTTGACATGGCTCAATCACCCGTTAAGAGCAGAGCAAATGGCGGCTTTGGCGGTTAAAGCAAGCTCTGCGCTTACGAAAAGCGGTGGAGGCGGTTGGAATTGCGGCGATGAAGGTGAAGCGAGAAAAGTCTCTGGCGGTGACTGTAGAGTGAAGAGAGTGAAAACAAATGGTTGCGGCGGAAGAGGCTGTGGTGGTGGTAAAGGGAAGAGGAAGTTTACGGCGGAGTTGAGTTCTATAGCGGAGTAGGGGTAATATGGTCAGACAATGTGTAAATTGTAATTTAGGAAGTTTGACTTCTTTATATATATATCCAATTGATTTCGCTATTTAATAGTTTTATCAGCTTTGGGCATAATATCCGGATTCGAAAAAATTAATCAAAACCGATCCGAAAAAGAGGAATTGTATCCGAACCGAAACCGATAAAATACAGAACGGATCCTACATTCTTATATCAGAATAACCGAAACCGAACTCGAACCAAACCGAGAACCGAATGGATATTCGAAATATCCAAAATACAATTATATACTAAAAATATTAATTATATTTAGATTTGATAACCCAAAATTACAATTATAAATCCGAAGATATGAATTATTTTTATACCAAAATGATTAAGAGACCCAAAATGACCAAAATATACGAAGTTTTTAGTTATATTTGTTAAGTTTTGTCCAAATTTTATTTAAATTTAACCAATTTTATTCAAATTTAACTAATTTTCATTTTATTTTTATGATTTTTCGAATATCTGAAACCGAAACTGAATGGATCCGAACCGAACCCGGACTGAAATTATAAAATATCCGAATGGATAATAAATATTAAATCCGAAAACCCGAATGGATCCGAACCAAACCCGATCGGATATCCAAACGTCTAGAGCTAGTTCTACATATGGAAATGGACAAATTGAGTCTTCAATCACGAGGATGAAGTGATGAAGCAAAGCTAATAAATTGCAATTGCATTTCAAAAGAAGAAAAACCAAAAGAAATTGCAATTGGGGCTTTTCTTGGTCAACACCGCGTGATGGTCCGCTTGGCATAATTTACGCTTTTGCCCACATATCTCGTTAATATATCGTTACTAACAGTTAAGATGAAACGACACCGTTCACTTGCAGTTCCTTTTGAAATCAGAAAACCCATGTAAATAAAAATGTGAGCATCATTATTGCAGGTTCTTAACCTAAAAAAAAATTAAAAAAAATAAAATAATTGTGAACAGTGTAAGAACCGGTTCTTAAATAAGAACTTTAAGAACCGGTTCTTAAGGGGGTTTTTACACTATTCTTAGCCACGTGTCAACCCTTAATTCGCCGGATTTTTTTTTTTTTGCCAGTTTTTTTTTTGCCAGATTTTTTTTTAACTTTTTCGTAAGTTTAACTTTAAAAAAAAGTTAAGAATTTTTTAAAAAATTTTTCTTAACTTCAGCTTTAAAATTCTAAATTTTTTTTACATATTAATGAATTGGAATCGTTCGGTGGGTGAACATGAAGCGATTCATAGACAAGATCAGAAAAACCCAAATTGAGCGTTCTTTTGCATTTTTTTTTTCAAAATCTACGTTTAAAATGTTATGTTTTTATGTCAACTATGTTTAATTAAAAAATAAACTCTATTTAAAATGAAACAAAATTATTAATTTTTTTTTTTAAGAACCCCTAATAGGTTTCTACCAATAAAACAGCAAAAACAGAATTTTCTTAACAAATATTATTTAAGAAATCCAAATGGTTTTCTCCCAGTAATGATGCTAATAGATTAAAATAGATGGACAGTAGTTTCACAGTGAGGGGCATGAAGCTCCTCTTTTGAGCAGATTTTCTCCGATGGGTAGAGCCATTTTCCAGGTGAAGACTTTCAACTTTGGAGAGAGTGAGAGACTTTTGTCGTTGACCAGTTGAAACTTTCCCACTTGCAAGTCTTCTTCCTCAATTGAGATTTGTTCCCTTCTTGCGTGGTAGAGTATTTTCCAGGTCACTCCACCGCTTAAAAGTTGACATGTGTCAAATCATCAAAATAAAAAAATAATTTAACGTAAAAGGTAAAATAAAACCACAAACTTAGATAAAAAAATCCCTAAATAAAACTAAAAATTTATAATTCTAAAAATACTTGAATTTTGTCATTCAAATCACGATATCTGAAAATTGTTCATACTTCCTCAATCATAAATTCATTAAAATTTAATTCGCTCTAGCTATTTTGAAATTTTATCTGAATTTTATAATATGTCTAACTAATGATTATATATAAAACTGTCAACCCGAACTAACATATCTACTTAACCCATTTTGCAATAAATTAAAATATTATTCGGGTTAATCCGCAAAAACCTATAATCTTGAAAACATAACTCTAATATGCACCACTTAATGACTATGATTTTTGTAGTCAGTCCACAAACTCTTAAAAAATTAATTTTCTCGTGTATAACTATTTATAAAATTAGTAAAACATTTTTTCAAACTTTTGTTTTGATATATATTCAAATAAAATATAATAATCATATTGAAAAATATTCCAAGATCTCGAGTATATTTTATTTGAATATGTATGGATTGATTATTATTTAATAATATCATAATAATTAAGAAACTAAATATCAAATAACCTCTTTAATGAGAAATAAATATTTTTCATATTCTGATCAATAATTTTAAAATAAAATTATATCATTTCCTATTTCAATTATCTTTTCTTATTTGTAATGACATTTCATGTAATAACTTACAAAACAAAATTCATTTTTTAAAATATCTTCTTAAATAATATTATAGAGATGATGAACTGTAATTCTCAATCATATCACAATTTCAGACGATTTCAGGTCTCCTTCTCTCTCTCTCTCTTCTTCTCCATTGATCCATCTTTTGTCTTTTTTTTTAGGTTTCTGATCTCTGATTCTGGTGCTCTCTATTTCTCTCCGTCATTTTTTTGGATGTTTGTCATAGCCAACCGCTTATAGAAAAAAAAAATTCAGACAGATTTATGATTACTTTCTATTCAGATTCATTCGGTTTTTTCTTCTTGTCAAATTAATATCAGATTTTTTCCGAGTGATTCAGGATGAAGATGCCACTGGAGTATACTCTTATATTAACCAGCTTAATTCTTCAAAAAAAGAATGGTGGAAATAAGAGCTCTATTATCTCGGGCTTGAGATTTTTATCCTAAAGATAAACCCGGAGTTGTTCTCGGCATGAAAGTTATCATTGTGGATGAAAATGTACACTTGCATTTAAAGTTATGATTTCTAAAAAATCTGATTCAAATAGATAAAACACAATTCTGCTTAAGTTTCTTATATAATAGGGAGATAGGATTCAAGCTTCTATGAAATCAGGTAAAGCACGAAGGCGGCGACTCGTGCGTAAGCGAAGCAACTAGCAAGTGCTCGAACTTTCGACAGAACAGTAACAAAGTACTCACGCAAACTTCAAAAAAGAAAAGAAAAAACAAATTTAGAGCACCCACATTGGTGGGTGTCTCACTAAAAAGGAGAAAGTGTCTCATAATAAAAAAAAATAAAAAAAATTGAAAAAACAGGAGAGAGAGAAAGAAGGGTGTCTCGTTCGATCGAGACACTCAACAATTTTTGTTGAGACACTGTTTTCATATGTGTCCGTTCTTGATTGATAGAATTTTAGTTTTTAATTTAAAATGTAATTAAATAATTAAATTATATAAAAACTATTAATATTTTTTTTTTGAGACACTCTGAAAGATGTCTAAGCATTGCAGATATTCTTATTGAATTTTTGTTTTCTAACAAGACGCATCAAAGAAGAAGAAAGTTATCGGACGCATGGTACTTTTTTGTTTTTTACACATACGGGAGATCCAGCAATAGGAAGCTAGCGAGTTGGTGAACTTGATGAAAGTAACAAATTGTACTTCTAATCTCAATCTTTGTGTGTTATTCAAATGCCTAATTGAAATATATACATATTGAAAGATATATACATATTCAGAATACTTATAATCTCAATATATACATATTCAAATGCCTAATTGACTGATTGAAAGATATATACATATTCAGAATATGTGAGTAGCTCTCAGTTTCGAAATTGATTTGCTTCCGTAAGATATCGGCTCAGCCATTATGACATAAACAATGTTGTGGAATAGAAGACTATTCTCCTGACGACTTGTAGTAAAACCGGGACAATACTGGCAAAGAATGACATATGTCTATGATAACAAGTAAAATATCAAGACAATGACTAATGGGCAAGGTTCATTCATCTCTCTCTTATACAGTCACATGTCTCTATTTATCTCAGTGGTTCGTTCTGCTCCCATCTTAAAATCGTTTTTCGTGTCAAGGCCTTAACTCCAACGAGACTGCATATCACCATATTTGGTATGAAATCAACTCCAACAAGACTGCATATTGGACGGCAAATATGGATTTTTGGTGTTTTATGAACAGTGTCACACCATATTTGGTGTGATACTATTCATAACACCAAATATTAAAATTTTTTTTTTTTTGTTTTTTATTAAATAATTATGATTAGTTTGTTGTTTATTCATTGATTAAATCTGTAACCAAACAATAAATATACCATTAATATTTTTATACTATTTCACTTTTAATAATATACAATTAAATTATAACACAAATAAAATATTAATTTGCACAAAATATCTAAATTAATACGCAAATTGATTAAAATTTAAAATACATATNAATTTGCACAAAATATCTAAATTAATACGCAAATTGATTAAGATTTAAAATACTCCAATTAAACACTAGAAACATCAAATTACAAAATTAAAACAAAAAAAAACATAAAACTAAATGCAACAAGATAATTTTTAAAGACATAATATTAATTTAAGACATAATAAAGAGAATCTTAATTTAATAATATAATAATAAATAATATTCTTTTTAGTGTGAGATTTGGTGTTGTTGTTGGAGATGTGGAACACTAAAACACCAAATTTGGTGTTTTTTCAACACCATATTTGGTGTGATCCTTGGAGTTGCTCAAGGGTTTGTGATGTAAACGTGAAAGATGTTTCATGAAAAGAAAATTACTCAATGGGTTTTCGAAGAATCAAGAAAACATCAACTTTAACTATTTCACGTTTAATCTTTCACACTTTATTCTTTAATATTTTTTCCGGTTCTAATACTATTGATGTATAAATTTTGATTCGGTTTCTGTTTAAAAATTTTAGGTTTGGTTCAGCTCAATTTTTCTGTTTTTTTTTTCCGCCTCACTACTGATAAGGGTTGCAAAAGATGGAATAGAAGTCCAGGGCCAATTTTTGTTATGGACCATAATATGCGACAGGGTTAGAAAAGATAAATTGTTGTAACTAAGGGTTGTTTTTTGTAAGAACAAATCATTCAGGGGTAAATTGCAAATTAATTTAGATTTCCCGACCACAGAAATGTTGCTTTGCCTAGGCAGTTAGGCGTAGCCATTCCTTTTGGTGGAGGAGCAATGGCGAGACTCGCCTTTGCCTCATCCCCACCGCTAAACTCAGTTCGTACTCTCCGCCGACATTTCTCCGTTTTAGCCGCCGTAACTCCGAAAACACCCGAAATGGCCCGCAGACACCACAGCTCCCTCGAAGTTATCGGCGGAGGAAGCGATCGTTTCCTACCAGCTCTAAAAGAATCACTCGCCAAAGCCTACGATGCGTTTCCTCTAATCGGATTTAACCGCCACGTGGAGACCATCTACGCAGCTTTTTTCCGCTCTGTTCCTTCCGTCAGGCTCCGCCGCGAGTGCCTCCGCACGAAAGACGACGGATCCGTCGCTCTCGATTGGGTCGCCGGAGACGACAGTCACCTTCCTCCCGAATCTCCGATTCTCATTCTGTTGGTACACTCTCAAATTCGTTACTCTTCCTTACCAAAAGTTTGAGTCTTTTACTTTTGTTGTGACCAAAAGTTTGAGTCTTTTGCTTTAGATGTTACCAAAAGTTTGAGTCTTTTACTTTAAATGTGCAGCCAGGTTTAACAGGAGGGAGCCAAGATTCGTATGTGAGACATATGTTGTTAAGAGCACGAAGTAAAAACTGGCGTTGTGTGGTGTTCAATAGCAGAGGATGTGGAGATAGTCCTGTAACTACTCCTCAGGTTTTGATTTCTACTCTTTACTTTGTCCATCTTTAGATTCATAAAGTAGCCAACTATTCCGATTCCATGTTGATTAGTCCCAATTAGCTTCATTTTGTTTTGGGAATCTGGTAGACTGAAGTATGTATGATACTGATAATGCAGTTCTACTCGGCTTCGTTTTTAGGAGACATTACTGAAGTGATTGCTCATGTTGGAGATAGATTCCCAAGAGCTAATTTGTATGCAGCAGGATGGTCTCTTGGAGGCAACATTCTTGTCAACTATTTGGGTCAGGTTTAGCTTTAACCCCCATGAGTTTTGAAAAATCCATGTAGATGATTTGCAGGTTTGCTGGTTATAACCGACCTTTGTTCTGTTTCAGGAATCTCTTAACTGCCCTCTCTCTGCTGCTGTTTCGTTGTGCAATCCTTTCGATTTGGTCATAGCGGATGAAGATTTCCACAAGGGTTTTAACAATGTTTATGATAAGGCCCTGTCGAGATCTCTTCGTAGAATATTTAGCAAGTAATTGTTGGTTTCTTTCCGCCGTTTTTTCGTCTTGCCGGTTAAAGTCATTTGTCACATATAGTTCAATCTCTCTGCAGACATTCTCTTCTTTTTGAAGATATAGGAGGTGAATTTAACATTCCCATGGCTGCAAATGCTGAGACGGTTAGGGATTTCGATGACGGCTTAACCCGTGGTTAGTTTCGTCTACATCAAGGAATATCTTTTTCTTGATACTTTGATAAGATGAAATGGAATCTTGAGGTAAACGTTTGAGGGCGCCATTGCAATCGTTTGTCTGTTTTGGTGTAACAGTCTCATTCGGTTTCAAAACAGTGGATGAGTACTACTCCAAGTCGAGCAGCTCCAAATCGATAAAACATGTCCGTACGCCCTTGCTTTGCATCCAGGTGAATCCCTGAACAATGAGTGATGAACCCATCAGCTTGAAATCTGGTTTCTTCAGATGTTAATGTCTTAAAATGCAGGCATCAAATGACCCGATTGCTCCTGATAGAGGGATCCCTCGCGATGACATAAAGGTAAGAGACGAATGACCGAGAGTTCTTTATTCACAGGCAAATGATGATTTTGGATCTATCTAACAACTAAAAGTTTCAGGCAAACCCAAACTGCATGTTGATAGTAACACCAAGAGGAGGGCACTTGGGGTGGGTGGCAGGCGCAGAAGCTCCAAGCGGAGCTCCTTGGACCGACCCAGTGGTTATGGAGTTTCTGGAACATGTAGAGAGTTGTGGAACCATTAATGGGGAGAGACTCTTGGAGGATGTTTATCAAATTCAATTGTCTAGTTCTGTTGAATAGTATGTTTCACTCATAAACTATTGTTGTGAAAAAGAATTAAAAACACTCAAAAGAGTTCTTGCATTTCCAAATACGGATGATACTATCTTCAGTTTCCTACTAATTAAATTCTCACTAGGATTTAACCCGCGTTAATTATAGTGCGGAGTAATTTTAAAAAAAAAATTGTTTAGAAATTGTTTTAAAATTATTTTTATCTGAATTTTACAATATAGCTAACTAATAGTTCTATTTAACCCGTTTTACATTGAACTAAAATATTTATTCGGACTAACCCGCAAAAACTTATAATCTTGAAAACATAACTCTAATATGCACCGCTAAATGACTTTATTTTTTGTGGTTAGTGTACGAACTCTTTAAAAAAAGTAGTTTTCTTTGTATTTAACTTTTTATAAAATTAGTAAAATATTTTAAATTTTGTTTTGATATATATTCAAATAAAATATAATAAATTATAGTGAAAAATATAGCAAGATTTTGAATAGATTTGTTTTTAAAATATATATGAATTGATTATTATTTTAAAATATATAGTATTAAAAATAATTAAGAAATTAAATATTAAATAATCTCTTTAATGANGTTAAAATGTGCTTCAGCAATTCCATCGCTAACATTAGATGATGAATTCGATTAGGAGTGTCAATTAGGGCCAAAACCTGAGGGCCGGTCCGGCCCGATCCTAAAAAACAGTGGATTTGGACCTATAAATATAAGTCCGAAAAAATTGGGTTTTTCGGGTTAAGCTCGTTCGGACTAGTGTGTTTTTCGAACTAAGCCCGTTCGGACTAGTGTGTTTTTCGGGCTTAGCCCGAACTTTACATTTTAATTGGTTAGAGATTTGATTTCAACATTTATCTTTCTAAAAATAATAATTTGACATATTTCCAATACATTTCATGATCCATGTACCATTATCATTCATCCATATTTACTTTATTTTTTTAGAATCATTATCTATATACTTTCAATGACATTTCTATATGATTTATATATGTCAAAACTTAATATTATTATTATTATATTTTTTTGTACCTCTTGATGGTGATGAGGATTTAGAATACGATGAATGATATTCTAATCTAAACTCTACTACCTAGATTTGAAGTGTTTTGATTTTATGTTTTATTTGATAATACAATTTATTTGAATTTTATTTGTTTTTTGGTCAAATTTTTGCTTTTAAATTTAATTGGATTTGATATAATACATTTCAATTTAGATTTATTTTTATAAATATTTTTTTTTAATTATTCAATTGAGAATTGTGAATTTTTGTGTTTGTAAAGAAAATCCCGAAAAAGTCCGCAAAGCCCTAAAGCCTTGTTCAGGCCGGGCCAGGTTTTGGAATATAAGCCCGATTTTTTTTTCGGACCAAACCGGACCAGACTCAAATATATGCGGGTTTTACGGATTTCGGGCCGGACCGGACGGGACTAGCCCGATTGACATCCCTAAGCCCGATTGACATCCCTAAATTCGATAAGTCTTTCATTATTTAAAAATGGTGTTTTCGTCCTTTTTTTTACATTAGATGCAAAATCTGCATTCAAACTATATATATATACACATTAAATATAGTAATTTTGATAACACCAAGAAATTTTTGGCATTAACCGAGCGATAAAATTGGTGATATCATTAACTAACATATGACTGCAGGTTTGTTAATGCCAATAATTCATTTACCGTTCAAAGCCAAAATCAGAACAGATTTCTTACATGTATGTTTCAATATATTTCATATACAAATAGAAAAACAAAACATTCTCGTTTGCACACACACAACAAAAAAAGTTATCTTTCTCTGGGTACACCCCTCAGAACCTAAAATATGGACTCAGTTTTAGTAATTTGCTATTCTTGGAAAGCTGCCAAAAAAACAAAACTTTAACAAGAAGGTAATGGATTAAGATTGTCTGAATTCTTACAGTTGATTACTTTCGCTGTTACAATAGGCAAGTGCCCAACTCAACACTGTGTCTTGTTAGAACTACTTTGCGTCCACTGGCCCATTCCAGGCGATAAGAGAGATCAAGATGGTGAACAAGCTGCTTTAGCCGATCTGTGTGGCTTATGTTCTTTGAGGTTTCCTGTTCGAATCATAACGAAAAGAATAGATATCAAGTGATTGTTGAGTTTTGGCGATGAGAAGATGATAGATAACAATTCATGTACCTGAAGAGGAAGTTCTTGCTCATGGCTTGTGATGCTTGAGATCACACTTGTCCGAGAAGAGTTTGACGAAAATCCATCCCATGGATGCATAAATATCAGTTTTGTACATTGAACAGGTGTGAGGCTTCGGCTTAGTTTCTCCCACCAAACCGATCCTAGTGACCACCATCTGATCATCAACCCGTTTTCTGAAAACGCAACCAACCCCTACCATTGACAGAGATTTTATTCTTAGGGATCTCAAGACTCTACATCAGTTTGCAATTTGTTTAAATCATGTATACCTCTCCATCTGGTGAAAAGCTGAGAGCTGATATAGCCGTTGTTACCGCAGATTCTGAAGCTCCTCTGAGAAAATTTGGAAGACCCGGAGGTCCACTCGCATCCAAAACCCTTATTTTTGTCATACTGCAATTGGAATCACACAAAACCACTAAGAAACCGAGATAAAGGTGGGATGAAAAAACTAAGGTTTTGTACCTTTGCATGTCATATATGCGGATACATGCATTGTTGATCTCTGTGATTGCATCGCCAATTGCCAATCTTGTTGATGAATCATTTAGAATTACCATTGGAAATACACGCACAACTTCTCTCAGCGTAGCCATTGAGGTTTGCAGGCAAGTTTTACGCATGACGGTGTTGCTTGGGTCCATCGTTTGAAGAACAAAGTTAACTACCTGCAAGCTTTTCCCAACTGTTATTCAAATCTCTCTACAGACACACATCAGAACAAATCTCAACTCTCCTCATTGAATGTAAAAGTAGATGCTACGAACCTTGTCAAGATGCAGCACCAGATTTCTCGGAGAAGCACGGATTATTCTGATGAGTGTTCTGAGAGATACTACATGAACAGGAGAGTCAGAAGCTGTGGACCATATTTGGCTCTCTATTATACTTAGAAACCCAAGGACATCTGCCATGGCTAAACTCGGAAGAAGAACTTCGACCAGAGTCTCCTTTATAGACGATGGTACAGCTTGATGTGCTCCAGCTGAGGAACTGACACACTCAATCTGGAAAAATATGTCTGAAACTATCCGAGGAATATCAGGTCTGATCAACAGTTTCCATGTAGTCTCCATTCCTTCTGAGAGAAGCTCCGCAGCCGTAGAGCTGTATTTCTCACTCATGGCCATAACCAGATTCAACAATTTGTGGACGACCAGCATGGCTAGACCAGGTTTTACAAGGCTTGGGTACCAGATTGATAAGGCGGCCGCGACAATGATGTGAGCCGCCATTGCGTCCTGACTTGTTCCCCCAACGCAAGAAATCCAGTCTTGCATTTCAAAAGATTCAAGCCAGGAGAGTAGTTCCGATTCCTCAGCCTGAGAAAGCCGTTGAGCTTCATGGTTATGCTCAGAGTCCATACTGTTTGTGGGATGTTCTTCTTCTGAGCTAAGAGCTTCAGGTTCGTGCAGATTGATTCCAGATAGGGATCTCACCAGTTTTGCGTGTTCTGATGCGTAATCGCTGCATAACGGAAGAGGTATTGCTAAAGAAGCAGTGTGGTGGAATATAGACCGAGCAGCCATACGGACTTGTTCGCTTCTATCTTGCCAGAAGGTTACTAAAAGCTACAATAAAGACAAGACGCAAACAGAAAATAATCTTAGCTGTTTTGCGACTATTTAGATAACTTACTTAGCTGTTTTGCGACTATTTAGATAACATACTATATGATGAAGAACTCACCTGGAGTAATGGTGGCTTCAGATCAGGATATTTCTCTGCCAGGTTCCGAGTGTAGAATGCTGCCAAGGTGCTGTAAGAAAAAAAACGAAAATTGTTTTGACATTTGGAGTAAAACATGAAGGTGAAACCTTCGCAAGATGAGAACTGGTTCCAAAGACCACATGCTGTACCTGCTAGCTGTGGCAGTGGAATGTGACAGACTTATCATGCACTGAGCAAGCGACACCATCATCACTGACCTCAACGCAGAAAACTCCGAAGATGATTTCCAGAGCTGGAATGTTCTATGAAATCTTAGAAAAAGTAGGATATTGCTGAGATATGTGCGGTTGTGACATCAATATAAGTCACTAAGAATACCTCAAGTGTTGCATTTAAACCCGGGAATGCTAATGTCAATGACCCTTTGTCCCCCTGCAAACCGGAGGCTACAATGAAACTCTCTGGTCTTTTTAGCTTTAGATGTGCTATTAGCATTTGATCGAGTTCAGAATCTATACCCCACAAATGCAGAAAGGATAAACTAAATCGAATTAGATATTCCCCAATTGCCTTGTCCATGTGAACAACTTCTGCAGGGTTATCTACGGTCTTCTGGACAGGAGACTTGTTGTTTGAAGTCTTCAGTTGAGCGGTCGGCTTACCACTACTCTCTTCTAGCATCTTATGCATATCAGAGTCATCATGTGCTTGGAAGGAAGCAGCTAAAGACGAAAGATCGAAAATCAGTGTAGAGATTCCAGGGAACGGGCAAGCACATTTGATGGGAGGGCATCCGATGCTTTGGAAAAAAGATGAAACACAAGAACTCTCTTCTCTAGTCTTTTCCTGTGAAGCACTTGGCTTAGATGTTGACAAAGAGGCTGCTCTCTCGTAGTTCTTTAAATAAAATGGTTTCCTCTCTTCGTCTACTGGGAAAAGTAAAGAGGAAACTGATGTATTTCCATTTAACACAGAGCCAGAATGAGATTTCTCACTAATGCCTGCACAAAAATGATCAAACATAGAATGTGAAGCTGCCCCACGAAGCACACGTTCTCGAGCACCTGTCTTTACATCCCATATGTACAAAACATCAATTGGATCTGATTTCCTTGAAAGGGAGCGGAAAAGACATGCAATGTAGCCTCTTGTACCATCCCAAACGACTTTTTCAGGATAGTTTGGGTGCCCAGGAAACATCCTTTCGACTCGCAAAGTCTCAAGAGAAGAAAGAGCAACACATGAATCATCCCCAACAGAGAGAAAGCAATCGCTCCATGGGTGTTCTGTTCGAGCGGGTGCAAGAATGATTTGGCGCACCGGAGAAACATGGTGGTGCATGATCATGACTACATTGCCGCTTTCGAGATCCCAGATACGGATGGTGCAGTCCATACTTCCGGATATCAGAACATGAGAAGAACTACATCCTTTTGCAGCCCCAAGCATTCGATGCGCTGCTAAGCATAGAACAGCTCCTGTATGTCCCAAGAGATGCTGTCTAGAGACAAGTGAATCAGTGTCTGATCTCGGGCTTGAAGCAGGTGAATCAAGTCCATGAAGAAAATCAAACTTTGCAATTTCTATTTCACCGCTAAAGAAACCATGGACAACAGCATACGGGACATACATGTTCTCAGAAATAACCATGGAAGATGACACACACTGTCCACTGTCACTAACAAAGCTTCGTAGATCATTTTTGGTAGTGCATTGACTTCCTAAATGAGAAGTACCAGTTTCTGTACCAATCGAGCCCTTAAGATCTAAACAAGAGCTTGAAGTCCAATCAGTAAAATACGATCCTTCTCCAAGCATTTTGCACTGAAGCTGGAGTTCTTTTTCATCACCATTTCCTAGGCATAGTGACCAGACAGTTATATGGGGCCTCCACTGAAAAGGTTGTTCAATATCACAACAGCTAGACTCGACGCGAAGAAGATACTGCCTCAACTGTACAAAACAAAACGATGATTTCTCTGAATGCTGATCAGAGGGTGTAACAATCTCACCATGGTTCTTATATGTAAATTCACCATCTATATACGACATATCAAACAACACAGCAGAACCACTATCATCCCAAAGCACAAAAGTTTCGGAAATTATATCATCTTTATCACCTTCGGTTGCTGATGTACTAGAGTAAAGTAGCACTGCTTCTTTGAAATGAAAATCTGAAGAATGATTTTCAGAAAAAAATGAGTTGTCAACGAAAGATATCTCTCCTATTGCCTCCACGCGATTCAACAACCAAAAGACACCCCTATTCTTTGAGAAAAGAGCAACAAGATTCCCTCGGGTTATTACTGATATAGCTATTTCCCCGTCATTTAACCAGTTTCTAGACACGACAGAGCCTTTGCTCGATTCAGATACATCTTCACCCTTCTCAGAGTTCTCTGACACTGGAACCAATTGCAGCCTACCAGATGAATCTGCCATGAGCAATGATTCCTGTTCCTCCAACTGAACCACACCCATGAACTTTAAATGGCCAATAGATAAATTTCCATGGAAAACTGTATGAACAATCGTAAGAGTATAAGTATCCACAACAACCACAGTGCATCTCGACGGTTTTCTGTTCTGAACATCTGTATCTGCTAAAGCTTCAGCCCCATCAACAGTATCTAGGGAATGGCTCTCAATATAAGAACACCCAACACATACATATCTAGGTTCTGATGGCAAAGTGCACAAAATCGACGGGCTTCCCACCCAAGGAGGTAACTTTCTACGACGCCTACAGTACCCACTGCTTCTGCTCCATACGCACAGTACACCATCAGTACAAGCACTGATCAGTGCACTACAATTAACAAATGGGTCTGCATTACAACTAACTGAACAATCTGGTGTAACTCCATTCCCTGAAACCGTGGTAGGATCGCAAACAGCGAGATCTGCTATAGGTGCAGCATGGCCACACAACATAGCAATCGGCTTAACGTCCTGATAGATATAAAAAGGCCATAATGAGATGAGATGGCAAACAAAAGATTACCAACTATCATGATCACAGTATGACATTTTCCTTAATTTCCTGTTAAGAAAATTTGAGCTTGATGCATCTGAGTTATCCTCATTATGAGTGCTATACTACATCATCTTAAGCAAAACAATAATGTATAACAATGTGCTAAGAGATCAGGTCGGAAGAGAAACTTAATTGAACCATAAACATTCATAATTAAACTGTCGAGAGGAGAAATGGAATGATTGATGAATCAGGAACCAAACGATTGAGCAAGCATGAGGCGAGACGAGTTACCGAATTGGACTCGGACGAAGAGATACTCCACCAGATGATGGAGCCATCGGATCCACCGGTATAAAGAGTCGGGGGATTGGTCAGAGCGGATGTGGCCGTGACTCGATGAGATGGAGGCGCTCGAGACCATATGCACGCGACGGATCGGCACTTCATCGGCCGAGTTTAGTGCTGACCGGCCGGAATCACGCGATACGAAGCACCCAACTGAGTCAGGGGGTGAACGAGGAAGATGAGGTACGAAATGGTGACGACGTTTCTAACGGGAGGGTTTATTAGTGATCACGGCAAAGTAACGGCCGTTATGTAAAGAGCTCAATTTTGGTTAGTACAGACGAAAATTCCAGGACGTTTAAAGGCATGAATAAATTGGTTTTGCCGGTTTTGCGGGTTTGCAGGTTTGCGGGTGGATCGGGCTATTTAGACGCAGACTGGCCCGTTTGACATCTTTACATCACATCACATCTTTCCGTTCAATACTCTTTTTTGGGGGGGTAAAATGTTAAGATAATGTTCAATACTTAAGATCAGCGAAATAAATGGTTAACCCTAGCTAGTGATTTACTAGAGAAAATATATATTATCACATATAAAAATCACAAAACTTGGAAATAAATTCGATCATTAGGAAACTAAAATACTAAATATAGACGCCATTAACTATAGAGAGGGCCTTGGCATGTAAATAAATCCAAAGAAAATAAGGCACCAATGGACACGAAACAGTGCTACAAAATTGACCATGGAGACGTCCGGTGAAACCGATATAAAATCCAAAGATTAAGGTGCAGCGTGCGTGTTGAAATTGCATGGGAGAATTGAGCTGGAACATGGCAAACCGGAAAGCGAACATGGAGTAGATGTAGACCAAGACATCCACTGTTGGGTAATTGAAGGAGATGTAAGAAATGGATGTCATAGGAATGAGGGAGAAGAGCGTTCGTGTACGAGGTAAAGGAGGCTCATGTTCCTTGTAGATGCGAATAATGGTAGGGAAGTGTTTGGTTAAATTCACCAATGATAAAGGGATCCACCTCATTGCTGATGAGTTTATTAGCGTTGCAGAAGTAATAGAGGAGATCCCAGATTAAAACATGAGCATTTTTGGAATCTGCTTCCAAACACTCTTATTTGTTTAAATAAATTGAACATGTTGCCAAACATTTATTAAATCTATTATAAACCTAAAAATTATAAATTAAATATATTTGAATCAATAACACTTAAATTAGTTTTTATTTCTCATTTTACATTTTATATATTACAAAAAACTTTATCATGTACGGGCGCGCGGGTTTAGAATCTAGTATATAATATTAATTAAAGAGCATTTTCGAGAAAAACCTTACCGATTAATTACATCAGAATTTTTATACAAAAAAAAATCAATACTATTACATATACGATAGTATAAGAATATATATATTTGTTAGCGAATAAATTAACACATAATTTTTATAAAATAATTAAAATGCTCAATAATTATTATATCATTTATATGATATGAAAATTAAACTTTATGAATTATGAAACTAATTTACACCTTATATGACATTGTATGTTGTTGAATAATTTTTATATTCATTATACTCTTTATTTAATAATTATAATTGATATATCAATCTATATAATTATATATATATATATATATTAATTCAAAACTCATGATTATTTTTTATAAAAATAATACATGTTCCTAATAAAATGATTTTGTGTAATTTTCACACAAATTAAGAAACCGATAATGTTTCGTCACAGTAACATTATTTTTTCTCACTAAGCACTTTCTCATAACTATCGATCTAATTAAACAAATTCAAATATTCTCAATTAATATCTCTTAAAATTTATCATTTATTAACATTAATTGATAAAATTTCATCTTTGAGAGAGAGAGAGAGTCTTCATAGTTTTGTTTTGTAAATTTCCGATTAACATCGGATTTTCTCTCCGGCTAAGTCCGGATTTTAGTTTGTTTTATCTTCCGATTTGTTCGGATATAGTTTTTAGTTTCTCCTTTTGCGTGCTTAATTCAAATCTTCGATTTGATTTCGAATATGTCAAAATCCAGGAGTTTCGTTGAGATGTAGGGCTAAACCTAATTATTGGGATGTCACATGAAGTCTCAAGAATAATTTCATGATGAAAAAAGTAGTCGCTTAAACACAAAAACTATGTGTCGTTGTTGCTTCAGACTGTTTTAATCTTCGCTTGAAATTGTCGATATGACATAGATACAAAATTCTTCAAATGAGTCGATGCTTCTGATTTATTTTTCAGTAGATATAGCCAAACACTTCGAGAGTAATCGTCAACAACCGTTATAAAATATATCGCATCCGAGTATGATTCTGTTCGATATGGACCCCAAAAATCACAATGAATTAACTCGAAAATACTCAAAGTTTTATTCTTACTAACCGGAAAATATAATCTTGTTAGTTTGGCCCGGAGACAAAAATCACACGCCTTATTGGACCCAAGACCCAAAACCCAAGACCCGAGCTCGGCGGCGGCGGCGCGTGGTCTTTCTTTTTATAATTGTGATGTGTTATTAATGGATTTTTGAATTTTTATAAATTTTTGAAAATTTGTTTGAATTTTTGTATTTTTGAGTTTTTATAAATTTTTAGTTCAAAAATTCAAAAGCTAAAATATAATATATTTTATTTAAAATTTAAAATTATTATTTCTTAACTTTAGATTTTTTGGAATTTTTTTCGATTTTTCGGAATTGTTTTCGATTTTTCTATTTTTGAAAATTTAATGTAATTTTTTATTTATTTTTAATAATTTATTATTAATTAAATATAATTATATTTTAAACTGTGTGTAGGTCTGTATATATCTGTTAACGGAGATGTTGTAAAATGAACATATGATTTAGAGTTGGATTGAGTACAAAAATAGTTTGGGTGTTAAAAAGCTTATCTACCTTATAAAGAGTGAATGAGCTCTCTCCATGATTGACACTTGCCCCTCTCCCCCCCTCCCCCCTTATTGGTCAAAATATTTTTTTTTTCTCAATAAATTCAAGATTAAAAAAACATTAAAAACTTTAAAAACCTTTCAACTTCTATTGTACCACCTTCTATCTAATTTAAAAATATATAAAAACCTTTTCAATTTACTTACAATATTTTTTTGCCAAATTCATTGTCACACCTTCTAACTTACTTACGCATTTAACACAATCTTTGCCAAATTCATTGTATTTTAAAGTAAAAACAAAAAACTAAAACAAGTATAAATTCATGCTATTCATCTCTCTTCTTAAGCTGCCACCTCATTTTCACATATTCTATAATCTTGACACATCAGCATTCACTTATTCTCTATTACATCCCCTAATCACATAATCACTTAATTCTATAATTCTCATAATAATTGTGTTATGATACATTCATTCTCATAATAATTGTCATCCATTAATATAATATGTTTCCTTAGAATATGAAAAGACATATTGTTATACAAGATATCTCATATATTATTGATCTAAAAAACTTCAATTGATGAATTTTTGTTTTTTGAGATTTATTAATAGAGCTTAGAAAAACATTTACTTTTAGATGAATACATGAAAACATTAATAATAATTTCACTACATTATAAACTTAGCTTCATATAAAGTAAAAAGTTATGATTCTATGATAAATGGATTATATACATGATAAAGTAATGTATAATTATAATAAGATATAAGATTAGATAGAAACGGGTAGGATAACCGGATCCATATATGATTTTCCTAAATCCAAAAAAAAACTTTCGGAATCAAGATTTTATAATATCCGCGAATATCCAAATCCAGTAAAAAGCAAAAATTTTATAATAATATAAATTCTAAAAAAATAAAACATTAAATCATAAAATAAAATTTAACATAAATATTATATACACTTAATCTTATTTTATATTTTTATTTGGATATAAAAACATTTAACTGGTTTCTCATGGCTTCTTAGTCTTATTGGACAAGACTCTAATTGTATAATTTAATGTTTATAATTTATGTATTTATTTGTTTTATAAATAAAATCAAGAATGTTGTGTAGTCGTTGTTTTGGACAAACTTTCAAAATTTGTTAGTTAATTTCATGTGGGTTATAGGAAAAAAACAATGCATTTTCATGGTTAGAAATCATTGTTTAAGCAAGCGAACAAAGATTCGTTCAACAAAGGATACTCGCAAGAGCTTCCACAATCTCGAATTGCAACTTCAATCTTTTGATGGGTATGCAAGAATGCAATGCATGTTATGAAAGGCAAATTGTAGTATCCCAAAATGATAACGTGTTCAAGCCAATCATTGAGAGGACGAATGGGTGAAGTCCTCCCGAAAGCTCTCCAACACTAAAGTCATGAAGTAGACACCAAAATTGGCCAAAAAATCGAAAATATGAAGAAGATAGTGAAAGTTAGGTTAAATCATACCAAAATGTGGTATGTAGTTCAATTTATCGCATTGATAAATGAGAGATGGAGAGTATGATTCTTATATAAAAAAAGAGATAGAGAGTGAGATAAAGTGAGAGAGAGATTATGAGTGCATCTTGGAAACATGTTAGATGATTTCAGAATGAGATTGATGTAGATTAATGAAAATTATTAGGTTAATCATACTAAAATATAGTATGCAGTTTTATCGCGTTCATAAGTGAGAGATAAAGAGTGAGATTCTTATAAATAAATAAAAGATATAAGTGAAATAAAGTGAGAGAAAGATTATGAATGCATCTTGGAAATATGTTAGATGATTTCAGAATGAGATTCATGTAGATGAATGGAAATTCGATTCATATTTCAAAAGAAAAAAGTATATATAACAATTATTTTTTAACGCAGATTTTGTATGGTATTTATTAAGTATGTTTTAAAATAAATTTTATTTTATTGAATATATATAAACACATCAAATACTAGATATACTAAATTATTATTATAAATTCTTTTTGCAAAATACTAAATTTAATTAAAAGTTTTGTTATTACCATTTTTTAATTACATTGATAAATAAATATATAATATACCGTGCGAAGCGCGGATAACCCACTAGTAACTATGAATTAGTTATTATTTTTTTCTTTCTAAATTTTTTTTTTTTTTTTGATAAACCAGAGTGATCCTAGGTTTTCTAGGCCCAGACTAATCTCTGGCGGCCCAACTCCGGGGTTCATGACAGCAATGTGCTGATTTAAACGTAGATGGGTGGCCAAGGGGTTTCGAAACCAGGGGGCGCAACACATATCCACGCCAACGAATTCGCTGCTACCACTGACCCACGAGCCTTTGGTTTTTCTAAATTTCATTCTTTATTCATCTTATTCTTCCTCCCCAAAAGAGGCATCATTTGAATGAATGAAAAATTTGAACGTGTCATTCTCATTCTCATTATCATTATCATTCTCATTCTCATTATCAAGACAGTTTGAAAATGCTTTTTTTTAAAACCCAAAAACTGCTATTCATATCGTATATATAACTTCAGCAATATATGTGATGTACGTATGTAAACTAAATTCAGTATTATTATTATACATCGCACTGAGTTAAAGTAAAAATACTTACATTAATTTTAAATTTATATTATATCGAAGTATTGCTCAACCATAAAGGTAAGTCTATATCATAGTATGAGAGAATAAACTATGCAAAATAATATAACTACTCAACCAACCCCCTAAATTTATGGAGCTCACAATCCAAAGTGTAAATAAATAATAAATATTTGTACGACTAATCAATTATGTAATATTTTATATTCTTCGATTAAAAAGAAAATAAGGTTTTTAAGCTCTAGTCTAGTCTAGGCATGATCAAAATGGAACCGTAACCGTATTTCGGATCGTAACCGTACCGTTTTCAAACCGTAATCAGACCGTAACCGTGTCAGACGGTTAAAAACCGTAACCGTTAACCGTAAAAATATATTAGTTATGGTTAAAAAAATTATTAACCGTAACCGTTAATTAACCGTAACCGTATCAAAACCGTTGGTTAACTGCAAGGTTAAACCGTAAAATTTTAACCGTAACCGTTTTAAAAATAAAATTATATATACTAATAATTATAATTATTTCTGTAAAATTAAAAATTCAAAGAAAATTATATATAATCAATTTATCAATAGCAACTACAAATCTAACAAATAAAAATATTAATTAAAACTTAAATATGCTAGACTAATTAATATTTTTGTAACAAATATTTTAACAAAACAGTTTTATGAAGAAATATACTCCTTCTGTTTCACAATGTTTGATTTTCTGAATATTGCACATGAAATAAGAAGCAATAAATGCTCAATTATTTGTTGTTTTATTTCTATAAAAGAGTTTATTATCTTCTTCTCCGTAATATTTTTCTCTCACGTTCTTAACAAAAAATCATCAATAACCATAAGAGATTTAAACAAAACAAGAAAAAATACATAGAAAAACAAAAGAAAAATATAAACAAACCAACAAAAAATTAGAAAAAGAATATTAATATATTTTTTTTTTTTATTATTCTAGTTTATCAAATTTATAATTATTTAATTATAAATCATGACATTAACCATTTATTGTCATCAGGTAACCGTAACCGTATCTAACCGTAACCGTATTAACCGGACTCGTATTTAACCATAACCGTTTTAACCGTATATTAAACGGTTAAGGTTAAAAAAAAATCTAACCGTAACCGGTGGTTAAATAACCTTAACCGCATTAACCGTAACCGTGGTCATGCTTAGTCTAGCCTTCGGAATAAAAAAAAACAGCTATAGCGAGGTTCCACTAATTAATGATTCTTGTTACCAATTTTAATCCGAATAAATGCAGCATCGCATGTGGATTATATATGTTCACAAATCTTCAAGAAAGGGATGGATTGTTTTGAAAGCATCATCAAGAATCAAGATTTTACAAATAAAAAGACTGTCCCCACATGAACATGAACAAAACACAGAACAACTTTACCTTTAACTTTTGATTAGTCTCTTGTAATCATTTAAAAATCAAATAAACAGCAATAACGACGTAGAGGATGAGAGAGAAGATGGCGTGGCTGTCTGGTCACTGATGAATAAACATAAAATAATGTTTAGAGAGAGAGAGAAGAATATTTTAGTTCAAGGCCCACAAATACATGTAATCATCAAAATCATGAGAGAGAGAGAGTGAGTAAGTAGGAGACAAGGGTAAAGTGAAGATAAAGGAATCGGGAGAGACAACCCATTTGATGCATCTCTTTCTCTTCCTTTCTTGTGTGTTTTGGCTTTACTCTTCTTTTGAAATTCCAATGTCTTTTTGATATGATTTTAGGTTAAAGCTTGCTTCTTTCATTCTTCAACACTATTATTACCTTCAAATCATTCTACACAGCTGGTCTATCTTTTTAGATATTTTCTTGAGAGATTCACAGATTTTTTTTCCGATTTCTAGGGTTTTCTTGTTTTCCCCCAAATTCTCCTTAACCTAATTCCTACAAATTGACTCGATTCCTCTCTGTTTGTGTCTGTATCTTAGTTTGTAGATTTCTGGGTCCCTTTCTTGTTGTTTTTCTTTCCCTTAATGGTGTGAAAGCTGAAAGCTTTCTCTCTCTCTGCTGTTTAAAACAATGGCTGAGATCAAGATTGCAAAAGTAGAACAAGGGCAAACCAAGATTAGGAATGTTCCAGTAGCTGTAACTCCTGAAGGTTTCTGGTGTTGTCCTTCTCCTGTAGCTTTTCAAAAGACTCTTAAATCTCACAACTCTCTCAACAAACACAAACAAACTCCTCTTCCTCCTCCTCCTCCTCCTCCTCCACTCCCTAAACCCAGACAGACGGAGAAGGAGAAGAAACCGTCGTCGACAACTATTAGATCCGTCATCGCCTCCGACGAACAACAACAGAATTCCGCTAATTCCGAGACCCATCACAGTATTGCTGTTCCGGCGACGGTTCAAGAGAGACCACAGAGGCAAAAGGTTGAGACTTTGCCGAGAAAAGTGGCGATTGAGTTCGGTGAACCAGGAAGTAGCGATGCTAAAGTGATTTTGGTAGGGAAGCAAGGTTTTTGTGTGAAGCTGAGTGTTCACAAGAAAGTTTTGGTGGATCATAGCAGTTTCTTTGCGAAGCAACTCGCTGAGAAAGATTCGGTTTTCGCTTGTCTTGAGATTGAGAGCTGTGAAGATGCCGAGATTTACGTTGAGACCATTGGGCTTATGTATTGTAAAGATATGAAGCAACGGCTAATGAAACAGAATGTAAGCAGAGTCCTTCGTGTCCTCAAGGTATTTGCAGCTGAATCCCTCTATTATACTCTGGTCATTATTGGTGTTGATGTTTCATATAAATGACTCAATTTGGTAACTTTAGAGCTTTTGGGAATTTCAAGGACTTAGTTGTTATTGCAGGTTGCAGAGGTTCTTGGTTTCAGCTCATGTATTCAATCTTGTTTGGATTACTTGGAAGCTGTGCCGTGGGTTGGGGAAGAAGAAGAGGAGAAAGTTATCTCATCGATTCTTAGATTAAAAACCGAAGGAGTTGGTGTCACTCCTGTTCTCAAAAGAGTTGCTTCCAGTGCTGTGGATCCACCAAAAGAGACGCTCTCGCGCATCATCGAGCTTGTTTTGAGAAGCAAAGAGGAAAAAAGTCGCCGTGAGATGAAATCTATTGTCCTGAAGCTTCTCAGGGAACAGAATGGGAACAATGTAGCGGATAACTTCAACGAAACGATCTATTCTTCTTGCCAAAACAGCTTAGACTCGGTTCTGTCTCTGTTTAAACAAGCTTCCGAGGGAGAAAACCCGGAAACTGATACCAAACAGATAGCGATAGAAGCTGATAACCTCACGTGGCTGCTCGATGTATTAGCTGAACGACAAGCTGCAGAGGAATTCTCCATAACATGGGCAAACCAAAAGGAGCTCGCTTTGTTACACGAGAAGCTTCCTTTAATGTCTCGTTACCACGTAAGCCGTGTAACATCTCGGCTCTTTGTAGGGATCGGGAGAGGAGAATTGCTGCCTTCAAAAGACACTCGGCTTTTGCTGTTAACCACATGGTTGCAGCCACTGTTTAACGACTATAACTGGCTCCAACACGGTTGCAGATCGTTCGATGGTAAACTTGTAGAGGAAGGAATTGGACGGACGATACTGACATTGCCGTTGGAAGATCAGCAGAGCATTTTGTTGTCGTGGCTGGGGAGTTTTCTGAACGGAGGAGGAGATGGATGTCCGAATCTTCAGAGAGCTTTCGAGGTTTGGTGGAGACGATCCTTTATTAGACCTTACTCAGATCGTCAGGCTAATGGTTTGTGTCAGACAGATTCGACTTCAAGAGAGTGATTTTATAAAAAAAAAAACTGAGTAATCTTTGTTAGACCTGTACAGTGATTAAAGTAGCTAAGGAACGTGTTGGTTTGCTGATCTTGATTTCCGGTTTGGTTGTTTTTTTTGTTTGTTTTTTTTTGGTTTTGTTTAGGATTGCTTGAAAGGCAATTGCTTGAAGGCTTTGAGTGGTCGATATTTTTCTTGATGTTTTTGTATTTTTCCATATATTTCATAATGCTTGCTGGATGTATATTTCTGATTCGATTTTTATTATACCAGTTATAAATTTTTGGTTTGAACCGGTTTTGTGTACCATAAATCGGGAGAAAGCATTGAGCTACACTAATGTATGGGCTTTGGATGAAGAAATAATTTTGGGCTATACATGTCCAATCCGGTTATCTTTAATTTAGTCGATGATAGTGTGAATGTTTTTTAACCGACGACTTTTAACCCTATGTCAACTAAAAATAATAATTAAACTAAGCTTATTTGAACCATTACTTAAAACGAAACTCGAATATATAAGAAAAACTCGTAAGTGATCAAAACAAATAAATCAACACATAATCAAATTGAAGAAAAAAGAGTTATAAGATATTATATTTTTTTAAGAAAAAAAGTGTTAAACGTTCCAACTAAAATAAATGATTTGTGATTTGATCCGATAACTTGCCAGATCGTGGATCAAAACAGGTCAAAACATTTATGTCGAAAACTTTCAGTGGTGTAGTTACAGTGGCTGAAAAATTTGCATCCAAGGGAATTCAGGTGGACTTAAGATGCCAGCTTTGTGGCAAAGAAGGAGAATCAACAAACCATGTCTTGTTCACGTGCCATTTTGCTAGACATGTATGGTCTCTATCTAGCATCCCATGTCCCCAAGGTGGTTTTGATCAAACATCGATTTACCAAAATATATTCTTGGTTATGGAAGCTGGTGGAAATGCTCACATACATGTTTCGTAGATCTTATCCCTGTATACTATGGTTGTTGTGGAAAAACAGAAACAAAGTATTCTTTGAAGGATGGAATAATCGAATTGATGATACTATGTCAAAAATTAGGGAAAAATCTCATCAGTGGTTCCAAGCTCAGATTGTAGAGAACGAGGTTGAGGATGGATCCCTCTCATCAACTCATCTAGGTATGAATTTCTGGTCTCCTCCTCCTAGATTGTGGGTGAAATGTAACATTGGGACTTCCTTTGATAAGAGATCGAGATTGGGAGGGGCTGCTTGGGTTTTGCGTAATGCTTTTGGGAAAGTTCTGCTTCATAGTAGGAGTTTTGTGGAACAAAATTCAGAGTTAGATGCACATGTTGCTAGTTGGTTGTGGGCAATTGAAAGCATGATAAGCTTAGGTGTGTACAAAGTTATTTTTGAGGCCGAGTCGAAAACACTTGTTGGTGCAGTGAATAGACCGCCTACCTGGCCAGCGTTTAAGTTCCAGTCCCAGGAATTACTTCATTTATTGTTGCAGCTACAAGACTGGAAAGTTGTACAGGTAGAAATGATGACTAATAGAGGAGCATTCCATATTGCTCGAAGTGTCACTAACGATGATCGTAGACAATCATATGTAGCCGCAGGCTCGCCGGTTTGGCTCAAAGATTTTTTTGATCAAGAAAGTATTAGTGGTAATCATTGTATCTTATGCTTTCTCTATCTTTGTTGATTGTCTAAGATCTTTTTGTAACTTATCTTATGAACATCTCGTTTAAGTTCAATGGAATTTTCAGATGTCAAAAAAAAAAAGGTCAAAAAAGTTTTGATTTTTTAGATATATCCGGACCGGACTAGCTAGGGTCCAGATTGCGGGTTGTCCAAGTTTCAAAACATTGGTTACATTTAAATCAATCGTGGTTCCTCGTATCAAAAATATAAATGTCTGTTACAAATGTGGTGTATATAAAACAAATAGAATTATTCGTTTGTAAAACCGTCTATATAATGATTATTGTGAATTGTGCCTAATAAACTTATGGTAAAAGGGCCTGGTAAAGTCAAAGAAACTAAATGAGGTCAAATGAATTACGAGGTAATGGGCCGAGCTGGAAGGTCCATCGGAATAAACATATACGGTCAAAGGGGATTAAATGCAGAATCATTAATCAACAACGCCAAGACCAAAGACTCGTTCAAACCGGTGAGTTAAGTCGTCTAAACGTAACGACATAGCCTCAGACTTAAAGATCATTCATGGCTAATCATGTGAAGTAAACGGAGACGTTAAACACGATATCGGAGTATAAAACAATGACAAGGAGCCATGGACCAGATTCCAACTTTGTACACCACTGTCAACTACAATTTAGCTCTAGACTCAAACAATTGTTCTTTCTTTGTTCTTGTTTTGTAAATCTCTCGTGAGAATTGAATTATTAATCCAGTACTACCCAAAAACATTGTCCAAAATGCTCTCGAATCTTGTATGTTCTCATTGAACAACAAACTATATGATTATTGTTCGATAGTCATATGGCGAATGTCCAGCAAGGCCAAGTCAGAATAATTTCTCTCCTTCAACTTTCACTGGTTTGTCTTTGCAGGACAAGTTCGTTTATATTATATTATTATTATATATCATAAATAGCCTACAATAATACTGTCAAAATGTATCTATCAAAAAAGAAATCTTATAAGAAAATTAAAACCCTCCAAAATAGAATAATTAGAGTTATATGGTATTAGGTATATCTTAGCCGTGAATATACGTCAAGCTTAGAAATTAATCATTCTTACATTTATTTCATCACAAATATATTTCAAGATAAATAGTTAATTTTTCACTTCGTACATAGAACCTATACATACACACACGCACACATACACTTCAGAAGCATTTCGAGCAAAACAAATACGGTAATTATGAAATAAATATATAAATTAATTAAATTAAACGGTCATCATTTGCCGAAACTCATGAAAATCAAGAACTCCATTACCATCAATATCGTAAAACTTAATCATTGCTTCACACTCTCCGTACGTTCTTGATTCCCCCAACTTCGCAAGCATCGTTTGCAAACCTTTTGGCGTTATGCAGCCCGACCCTTTCTCCACCTCGAACATCTCAAACGCCGTCTTCAACTCTCCGGCGCCGTCACCGTCACCGTTACCGTCAAGATCTCTTCTTGTCATTAATCCAAGAAAATCTTCAAACCCTAAAGATCCGTCTGCGTCGGTGTCAACTTCGTTTATCGCCTCTTGAGCTGCCTCGTGAGATATATACTCACCAACGGATCCGAAGTAATCTCTGAGCTCAAAGGCTGAAATCTTACCGTCGCCGTCAACGTCGAAATGGCTGAAGACTCTACGGAGCTCGACGTCGGAGAGGTGATGACTCTTTGTGTTGTTGTTGTTGTTGTCATCGATGGTGCTTCTTGGGGAGTTGAAGGTTGAGGAAGAATTGGATTTTGGTGATCCTCGTCGGTTTTGGAAACTTAGGTTTAGCTTCAGGGTTTTTGTGGAAAACCATTTGAAAGATTTGGATGAAAGGTTCTCCTGGTGAGTTGCCATGTCGGACCTTTGATATTATATGGTGTGGTGTGTTACTTAGTCTTCAACTCAGCTCTATATATAATAAGAAAAATCCCACCATGATACTATTAAAAAAAGAAAGAAAAAAATTTTAGTTTGCTGTAGTAAAAAAAAGAAGAACAAGAACAAAAATCATATTTGAATTTTGAATGAAATAAGGGATAGGTTAAGTTAGATAATAAGACGACATGGATGTCCATATTTTCCGGGAAAATCCAAGGGAACAAAAAGGAGGTCCATATTTTTTGTTCCTCCAAGGGAATTTCGCAGAAGGTGCTTTTAGATTTGCGTGATGGTGTAGACTACAAAGATTAAATGATTAGATGGGAAAAAGACAAATACAATGTGAAATTTCATCGCAGTTTCCTCTAGTGCTATTTATTGTTTTATATGGTCCATCTCTTTCAAATCCGATATTGACTCTTCTTGTTGCATTACATTTTAAGTAGCCCTGGGCATCAGTACTCGTTATCTGCCCGACCCACTCGACCCGTCCCGTACTCGGCCCGTAAAATCGGGTATCCGACTCGTCCAAGCCAAGTATCAAGGCGAGTTAACCAACTACTTGCAAGTAACGGGACAAGTCCAAGGCGAAATTTTTTTTTGACTACTTGTCCCGTTACCCGGCTTGTTCCCGTTATCCGGCTTGTTCTCCGTTACCCGGTTTGCTACTTGTACCCAAGACAAGACAAGTAATGGAAAAAGCAAGGCAAGTAATGGAAAACAAGACAAGTAATGGAAAAAGTAAGGCAAGTAATGGAAAAAACAAGGCAAGTAATGGAAAAAACAAGGCAAGTAATGGAAAAAACAAGGCTTACATTACTTGTTGAGCGGGGACCCGTACTTGCAAGTACGGGTACGGGTCAAGGTACCCACAAGTATCAAAAATCTGGGCGGGTACCTTGAATCAGCGGATACCCGTTTTTGCGGATCCAAGTACGGGTCAATATTTTCATTACCCGTACGGGGCGGATCAAGTAGCAAGTCAGCCAAAATAAGCGGATACCCGCCCCGTGCCCAGGCCTAATTTTAAGTAATCAATCATTAGCTTTTAGGTGCACACATTTCTAATTTCGAGATTATTCACCAAATTACCTTGATGCAAAATTATTCACCATTAATTTGATGCATTCTTTTTTTTTTTAATTATGTTTTCTTAATATATAATATATACAACTAAATATTATACCCTTCAAATATATAATAACTCTTGGAATTCTTCATTAAACTGAGGTTAAATTGGGTATTTTGTGCCAAAATTTGCATTGAAAATCTAAAGTGACACTCTTTATGTAACAAAAAAAAAATGCTAGAATGACATTCTTTTTGAAACACAGGGAATATTGTTTTTTCCCCTCACAAATTGTACCACAAACAATTTTTTGTTTGAACTTTTTTTGCATTAAAATTAAAAAGTAGCAAAAGTACTCACCAATTACATAAGCCAACTTTAGTGGCTAAGCCCAAAATACAAAGAACTCAATAATAAGGAAACTCAATAATAAAGAACCTGTGAACGGTGGTTGTTGCGATGAAGGTGGTAGTTTTTCTCCCATCATACCTCGTAGATATTTTTTTTTTTTTTTTTTTTTTAAATTGCCGAGGTTCCGGACTCTTAGGTCCGTACATCCCGAGAGGGGGGCCCAAACTATGTTAAAGTCACTCTTTTGGAGGAGACCCCTCCCAACGAGAATCGAATCCAAGGCCGGTAGGAGAGGCACATACCCACTCCTCCTTAACCACTAGGCCAACTCAACGTTAGTCATACCTCGTAGATTACAACAAACAATTTTGACAATTTTTTTTATTTGATGTATGTGTTATTATAGGTAATGAAAATACAGTTTACCTAACACGTAAACCAGAAATTTGTTAATTAAAAGAATGGGATTTTATCCCCCCCCCCAAAAAAAAAGGTATGCGATTAAATTTTATATATCTCACTATACAAGAATAAAATAAAATCCAAAAGAACGTAAATACAACGCAAAACGTTTATTCGGCCCAACAATATGGAGCCCATAGAAGTCCTCGTTTCTCATATGCCTCTCTCAGTAGTACATCGGGTCCCACCAAAACATTTTGTTCATTACCCTACGCGCACAGATAACGCGTTTCTTTCACGTGCTTCATATCCGAAATTGGATTCAACTAAGACCAAGTTCAATAGTAAGAGAAATGAAGTGTATTTTCATTTAATAGGAAGACAAATTGAAAAGGCAAAATGCCAAGTCAATCGATAAAAGTAAATTTTGCCTTCTATGAAATTTTGTCTGTCCCACCTCAATTCTGATGTGGCGGTTTGTGATTCGCTCAATACTTTATTTTTTTATTCTTTTTTCAAATTCTTCTTAAATGTTATTTTTACCTAATAATTGATAAAAAAAAAATATTACACTATTATTTTTTATTTCTTAACATCTATAAATAGAGCCTATGTTTATACCATTTAGACACCAAAAAAAAATCTCAATATTTAACACTCTCTTTTCATTTCTTCTCCTACATTATCACTCTCTTTCGTATTTTTTTTTTCAATTTTCAACATCCTTATGAANAGCAACTCTCAATTAGAAATATCAAAATTTATTTCTAAGTTTATTAATGTTTGGTGTTTGTTTTGTTGTAAGATTTTAATGAATTATGTATGTTTGGTTTGTCTTTATTAATAATAACGAGTGTTGTTTATTTATTTAGAAACTGCGTATTTTATTTGAATCATTAAAATAATATATTTTTATATATTAATCAACTCTAATTAAAAAAACAAATTATATATTAGTTATTATTTTTTTTACATTATAAAAATTATTTTGTGTGATTATAAATATATTAATAGTAATAGTATTTATANAATAAAGATAAAATAAATAAATATAATGAATTTTATATGATAGAGTGATATGGAGGAAAGAAAAAATTAGTTGGAGGAAAGAGAAAATGATTTGTTTTTTTTATTGTGGAGTTGAGTGTGAATTGAAAAAATGAAATGATGTGGAGGGAGAATATAGGATGAAAAAAATTTCTTTCTACCGGAGATGGTCTAAGTTGTGAATGCGTGTAATAATGAGTGTGTTGAATAAATAGTGTAATAATGAGAGTGTAGAATAAATTGTAAAATGTCTTATAGAATACACTTAGAGCATCCGCATCGAGACACCCTCGCGCTGACGTGACACGCTGGTACTGATCCAATATTTTTTTTTTTTTCATTATTTAATTTAGGTGTCGGCTGCAGATGCTCTTAATGGCTTCGGATGTGGATTTGAGAGTTTGCAAGAGTGTCTTGCGATTTTAAGTGTTAATTGAGTTATTCAAACAACAGATAATAGTTAGAACTTAGAAGCGAATGCGCTTGCAAGATATATTTGATTGGTTGACCCAAAACGTTTATTTTAATATAAAATATACACAAACTCAATATAAATATTATATAATTTTAAAATTAATATCGTAACATTATATTGTTAAAATTAAAATTCAAAGTTCATTTTCCAAATAAATCATAACACAACGAATTAGTAGTTACAAATATTTTTGTTTTAGTATAATAAATAAAATTTTGTAAAATTATACATATTTTTTTCCATCATCCTCGTTGTTTTTATAAACACAAGAGTTATCGCAACAGAAACTGTAAAAACAATCTGACATATGGGATTTCTCTACAAAAATATATAATTAGCCAATCTTTACAAGTTTCACTTAAAACGATCTATGACAAGCTCAAGACACAACTTGACTTGTCTAAATAGCCTCACACGTTCAAAGATCTATACACGATCCATGAACCTCTCAAGAAGAACCCCTTAGCCTCTTAGCTTTTGTTTTTTCAGAGACTCAAAACCCTTTTTGCTAAGAATTCTTTCTCATTGTGATGAGTGCATACAACACTTAAACACACTTATTTATACACAATAGGTAAAAGATTAACCCTAGCCGAATTCCTCCTTGGAGATAAAGGCAAATCTCCAAGGATATGTAATATTCCCTTTTTCTTTTTCTTTTTCTAAAGGCATCTCCAATGGTTGACTCTATATTTCACTCTAAATATAGAGTTCTCTAAAAATAGAGAAAATATTTACTCCAATGGTCACCTCTATATTTGACTCTATAAATAAATAATCTAAATATATTATTTTTTTCTTTAGTATTAATTACTTACAAGACACTTTACTTATAAAAATTTAAAATTCTTATATCTATTTTATTTTTTAACAGTAGTTCAAAATAAGCATATTCTTAAAACTTGATTTATTATAAAAGTTCACCACACCAGAAAAATTGAAAAAATAAACAACTAATACATTTTTGTTTAAGGATCACAATTAGTGTACTTCAATTGGTGCATTGAGATCACGCTCATCATCGATTATCATATTATATAAAATTATACATGTAGTTATTATGTCATGTATTACATTTTTTTCCAAAAACGAACCGGTCTTTTCATAATTACAAACGCGATTGGAGAACTCCGAAGAAAAATATTTTTTCTTAAGATCCCCTTGGTTCATGAATAGTTTGAACTATGGTGGACCATTTTTTTTAACGGCAATTATTTTGAGATTTTTATCTTTAATTTTTAGTATCAATAATTTATTTTTAATTTTATTGTTTGTTATCTCATTGTATTTATTTTAATTTAATATACATTGTTGCTGCATTTTAAAGTTAAAATGAGTATAGAAATAGTTATTGTTAATATAGTTTTAATTAAGTGCAATATTATTTGCAACATCATTTTGTTTAGGTACAAAATAAAAAGATATAAAAACTAGAGGATTATTTTGTAAATAAAAATATTATACTCTAAAAATAGAGAAATGAACAGTGTTACTCAAATATAGAGTAACAGTGTTCATTTCTCTATTTTTAGAGTAAGATATAGAGTAACATTGGAGATGATTTTACTCTAAAAATAGAGTTTATAGGCAAAAATAGAGTATCATTGGAGATGCCCTAAGTATAAAGAATCTCCTCAAAGTTGCAATATCCTTTCCAAGATGCGTCCAGCTCAGCTACCGCCTCTTGGCTCGTCCATGTCAGCTACTAAACCCAATCTAGAAGTCCAATCCAGCTCACGACTTATGATCCTCGTCATCAGTCACCTAGCAGTACTCCCTTGTATCATTTTATATCATTTCGTGAGCTACTTCAACTGGTACAAAAACTGTTTCAAAAGTTGCATCTTCAGTTTTCATTCACCAAAACAAACAGACATAAAAAAAATTTGATTTTAAAGAATTTAAAAAATTATAAATTTAAATTAAATTGATTTTGATGATTAATGACTTAGTGTCAAACAAGTGTAACTATAATCGTATGCAAATGTAGCATTATGGATGGTTGTGGGAAAACCATTTTTTGTCATCTGGACTATAACGGACCGGTACAATAACCCAACACTACATATAGAAACAAGTAGAATCGAACAACCACTAGTTCATTTACTCCTCTCCTCTAAACCTTTCAAACCCTATATATGTGGGAAGCCCACTTGCTCCTATAAAGTCCAAATCATTCAAACCCTATATATGTGGGATGTTTATTTAGTTGGAGTTTAATTAATTGATTACAAAACTATAAGTTCTCATCAGTTTAGGAATGTCAAATATGAAGTGAAGACATATGTATCGATCTGACAACCAAATGGGCAAATCTAAAACCACTAACATCTCTCTAATCAGCTATAGATAGGCTTTTGGGCCTACAGCAAATGTCCAATGGGCTGTTTTACTGAAGCCTGCACTCCTGTTTTTTTTTATGCGATTCTGGTTGGTCGGTCGTACACGAAAACTAGCAAAAAAATCGTCGGTACGATATTTTGTTTTTTTTCGGTGCGATTTGACAAAGAAAGAGAAGTGCAAAATAATCTTCATCTGCCAAATTTTATTGCGACCCGATTAGTCTCGTCAGAGTTAATTAGGCTGATATTTGGCATATTGTCCACAAGCCTAATATGCCACTCATATCATATGTATAATACCCAAGCTTGACCTTTTAAGTGTGATCAGATGTATACCATTTTTTACTGAAAAATCTTTTAGAAATTACAGACTTCATTTAATTATGTTTTTATTTTGAGATCCAAGATTCATATATAGTAATAACATCAACATAATGCTCATGAATTTTAACATTAACAAAGAATTTTGTTTATATACATTTGGGGTAGGAAAACAAAAAAAATTGAGAGAAGAGTGCGGAAACGAGATCGAAACGGAAATTTGAAAACAGAAATTCTAATTTTACTTCTATTCGAATATGTGAAGAAAAAAAACTAAAATCTCTCTTTTCAAACTACATCTCAAATATGGTTCAATTTACTTATTTATAAAAAAAAATGGGAAACGACTCAGTATATATAACTCAAGGTTTAAGCTTTTTGCCATTTTTATAACATACACACTAAGGGGATAATGCTATTTAAATATCCAACTACCACTAAAATGCCAAAATTTTGAACTATGTTTTGTTTTTTTGCGAAAGGTGCTAAAATAACATTTTATGATATATTAAGCACGGTGGATAATACCATCTACAGCTCATGTACATGTTATATTAAATTTCTGAGTTGACCTGAGGAAAGAATCTAAATAACATGCATGTTCATTTTTTTTTTTTTGATAAAAGGTTTGCTTGAATAAATTGAATAATTGAGTTACAAAGAAACCAGATGAACCACTCATCTATTACATAGTAGAATAAAAGAGGGAAAGAAAGAAAAAAACATTCACATCCTTACGAGACAGGAATAGAAATCGTTGATCAACATAAAAGGAGGGATGCTCGGTCAGGATTTTGAAGAAGCAGGCTTTGCACCCTGTTTCGAATCACACTAAGAACCAGGTGATAGATCTTCGTGGGAGACAAAGAGATTCCGTCGTGGAACCTACGATTTTTTTCTCGCCATAGCTCATAGATACAAGCTTGCCAACCTTGAAAGGGAGCTAGGCGGGTATCCTTGCTAGTAGAAGCCTGAGGTAACCAAATGAGGATACCCTCCCATGAGTTAGGATTACCTGAAATACAGAGCTTTGCCACAATTTTTCTCCAAACCTCTGCTGAGAATGAGCATTGGAAGAACAAATGATCTCTTCTTTCATCATGTTCACCACACAGAAGACAAGTATGTTCCACATCGCATCCCCACTTCACGAGACGATCCATAGTAGGGTTGCGATTTAGAACAAATAGCCACGCCGTGAAAGCATGCTTCGGTACTCTAGCTTTATGCCAAATCAAACCATACCAAGGGACATTCTGTTTTGCATTACGAATGCAATTCCAAGTTTTTCTAGAGGAAAAAGTTTTTTGGGATTCTCCCTCTATCCTCCAATCCGCACTATCACTTGTAGAAACAGGAATGAGAGTTGAAATGAAGGCATATAACTGAAGTTGTTTTTCTGACTTTGCGTGAGGTAAGTTCCACCCGGTTGGGGAAATGATTTCATTGACTGTAGAGAAGAGTGGAATGCCAATGAGTGAAGGCCTGTTAGGACCAAAAAACTGGATCAGTGGACCAAACGGAGTCCACGGATCCCACCAGAAGAAGGTGTCATCACCAGTTCCGATAGTAATTCTGAGAAAAGTACTTGCTTTCTTCCTTAGCCTCGGTAATTTTCGAAACATCCAAGAGTATCCATAATTTTTCTCATTTAGAGCCAAAAAAGTAGAGAAAGAGAGATACCGTCGTCGCATCCAAGCCACCCAAATTGACCCTGCTCTAAAGTACATCATCCAAATGAGCTTGAGACCACATGCCACAAAATTCTTTATACTTGTGGCAATATTCCGTACGTAAACATATATTTTGTAGTTTGCATGTTGCTTATTAATCATTCAATTATTTTTTAACCTTATAATCTCACATATATATGACATCGATACATTTACGTATATACCTTTACGTATCTATATACGTTCATACATCACTTTATAAATCTTTGTATATAAGTCTACGTGAGTTCTATTCACAGCGACCTATAAGTCTACGTGAGTTCTGTTTACCCTAAATAGACGATTCAAACATAATATTCCGTTTTACATTATTGGGTTACAGAAATAGAACTCAAATATAGACTAAGACTTATATAGGTCGCCAATGTATTTGGGCTTCCTTGTTTAATCACAAGTAGTCAGACAACGCGCTGACTTGTTGACTTTTTATGTGTAATGATTAACTACACGACAACCTCGCAAGGCTCTTGGCCGGTGAAGTTTAATTCATTTTACATGTAAAATTACTCGATATTATTTGTACTATATGAACAATTAAGTACAATGACCCAATCGAAATATTATGGTAATATTGACTAAACAACTCAGATATATGGAATCGAACAAAAAACTGCAACTAGCATGACAATATCGTCATCATAATCAATATCTGTTAAATCAGTATGCAATAATTGTACTAAATCATTTTCTTCTGCATGACTTATACGTGATATATAAATTAAGGTATTAACTATACACTTTCTTCTACACCATACATTTTCTTATAGATTACATTAAAATATAGCGTAGAAGAAATAGTGGTATTCGAGGCAGATCTTTGTCCGAAATTATGAAAAGGAGAGTTTACCCGTCTCCGGTAAATCTTGTCATGAGAAATCTTTCCACTAAACTTTTTCATACTTCCATCGAATATGGACATGAAAAGAATAAGTGATCTCTAGTTTCGAGTGTGTGATTGCAGAAAGCACACATCGTCAACATATTTTAATACATTTAGATACATCGTCAACCTTTTTTCAATGACGGTGGATTTGGATTTAAAGATTAGCAAAACCTAAACGTTTGAATGTACTATTATTTAGGGATTTTAGGTTTCGATTGTTTTTTTTTTGTCAATAAGGTTAACAATGTTTCCATTTTTGTTAACATCGGTTAAGTCGAGTGTATAATATAACTACGGTGATAAGTTTGAGTATTAAATTAAATTAAAGTAATTGAATTTCCTGTGTATTTTTCTAGAAACCTAAAATCTCGAAATTTTCTATTATAAATTATGGAGGATTATAAATTTAAATTCAAGTAAAAAAAAGGAGGCGTATTGAAAATTCATAAGCAGAAAGCTCTCATATATTTATTTGTTATTACAACCTTATTCCTTAGACTCGCCGTACGTAGTACATTCGGTAGATATATATTCACAATTAACTATTACCGTATAGGTATCGAATTTATTATGCTAGAACCATCCCCAAACTAGTTACATATCCGATACTATCCTTCCTATTATTTTATTCAAATATTAGTACTCCTCTTCACATCTAGTCAAAAAATATGTATATTTTTTTTATAAAAAACGTAACGTCTAGACTATAATCTAACTCTCGATGAGATCGAACCGTGGCTCTAACAAATCATAAGGAACCCAAAGCGCATCGAGAGGACAAGGTGTACCACTGTCTAACCTAACCCAAGGCTTCCCTTTCCCACTCCAATGCAACAAACTCACTGGACCTGGATGCAAATCCCGACATAGTCCTCTGAAATTGTCTCCTCCTAAGCCGTGTTGGTTCCACCGGTGATCTACGGGAGCTATATTTCCGGCGAAGACCAGTAAAAACGGTGGTAGAGATCCCAGTTCGTAGATTCTAATCCTCTTCTGTAACTCCATCCACTCTATGATCTTCCTCGTGTAATCTCCTTGTCTCCATTTCTTTAACTCGATGACCATCACTCCGGTGTTGAAGTAACACGGTGGACGACGACGGTTGAGGGAGAGTGTGATGGAGAGAGAAGGGTTTGACCAGAACGTCGGTGTGAAGTAAGTGGTGAAGTTCGCGTTGCAGTACTCAGGAGCGGCTAGAACGACGTCGGTCGGGATGTGAGTGGTGAAGAGCTTGGAGACGTCGTCGACGAGGATGAGATCTGAGTCGAGGTAGACGACACGTGAGAGGCATGTGGGGAGGATCTCGGCGAGGTAGTTTCTTGCGTAGTTTAGGGGAGAGTCGAGCGCTGAGCGGATGGAGGTGGAGATGAGGCCGGAGATGGCGGCTACGTCGTAAGGGTAAATCCGGAATTTCAAGTAAGGGAAAGAGGAAACGACGTAGTTTTGGAGTCGGTGGGTTTGTTTTGAAGTGACGAAGTGGAAAACGATGTTTTGAGGGCAAGACGAGTGTTGGAGCACGGAGAGAATCACGGCCATTGAGCCACGAAGGTAAGCCGCGTCTAAGGTCATTGCCACGTGGACGGCTTTGTCTGAACATGCGAAATCGACATCGTTGTTGCCGACGGTGAGACAGTGTGGTGAGTTGAAGAACTCTGGAGCCTCTCTGAATCTCTCCCCGGCGGCGAGAGAGACCGTGAAGATGGCGAGGATGGTGAGATATAAACAGCTCGCATGCATTTTTGCGTTAGAGAAGAGACGTTAGATGCAAATGCTGTATTTATTAGCTTTGGGAGAGAGAGAGAGAAGATCTACAAGTGAGAAATTTCTTTAGGAAAATATGAATGTGTAATCAAAAGGGGTAACGAGAAAGTCAATGTTATTGAATGAAATTTTGTCGGCGAGATTGTTATTCATTTATTTTAGGAAATCATCTTTTTATTTCTGCAAAAAAAAAGAGAGAAAAAGAGACATCTTTAAATGCTGGTTTGTTTCCTCGAGATTTCAGATTTGGCGTGTTGTCCCCCGCCAAGGAAAAAAAATAAAAATATGTTTTTAATAAGAGTTACTCCCTCGGTTTTTAACTGTTTAGAAAAAACATTTGTTTCAAAAAGAGATAGATAAGTTTTTAATGCATTTTTTTATTAGTTAATGATGGATTGTAAATTTTTTAAAAAATAATTAAGTTTATTAAATTACTATTGGTTTAGAGTTATAGAAAATTGTTAATCACAAAAAATGATGTATTAATCAAATTTTAATGTGTGTTTTTCATATATGTGAAAATTTAAAAAATTTATTAAAAATAGAGGGAGTATGGTTTAAAAAACACATTAGAATTTAAGTATTAAAAACAGAGGGTATTGGGATTAGGGCCCATAGCTCATTAGGAATATTTACATTATTTGGTGTTATCATTATGTCAATATTAAACACTATATATATGTGTCTTATGATCTTGTATTATGATCTTGTATCAAACAACTCAATAATATATTCTATTCTATTATATTTGACATGGTATCAGAGTCCGAACACACATTGCTCATAATCCGGCACAGAAGAAGGCCCGACCGCCCCGACCCGAGGATTGATGGTCTGTCGAGATGGCTAGAAGAGCCATTAATTGGTTTTGAGTTGGAAGCCCATGCCCAAGTCCCTTATGTATTACTTAATGTAATTCTCACTTCTGATGTGGGATAATCTTCACACACTCCCTAGAGATTAAGGCCCATGGCCCATTAATCTCTACCTAATCACAATACCTCCCCTCGAGATAATGGCTATTCTAGCCATTAATCTCGACAGCTCGACAGACCATCATGAAAATGTAACTGCTACTACTACAGGATGTAGAACACGAATAACAGGGTTTAACTTCTCAAAAGAACTTCACTAGATTAATTATCAAGAGTACTTACAAGTCTTCTCTCAATCTCACAAATCTAGTTTCTTCTGTTCAAAGATCTATACACGATCTTAGAACCTCTCAACGCACCCCTTAGCCCTTTACTTTAGCTTTCTTACAAGAACCCTAAAACCCTTTTTGCTAAGTTATTGCTCTCAACGTGTTAGCCCCATACAAAGGCTTAACACTCCCTATTTATACAAAATAGAACGTGGCTCATACTAGCCTAAATCGCCAAGTGAAGATCCTAACAAATCTTCTGTGATAAGTTACATTCCCTATTTCTTAGGATAAGATTTAGAGAATATTCCTTATGTTGATATCCTTTGAGATCTTCTCCGAGATCCTCTTCCAGCTTGGATCTCGCATCCTGGTTCATCCATGTGGCATTGTGAGCTCGATCCACGTCATCTCTCATGCTCCATGTCGTCTAACTCCTTGAGCAACTCGCCTGTATCACTTGCTGTGTTACTTCTCAACTGCTACAGAGACTGCTTCAGCACAGCTGCATCTTCACATCAATCCTCGGGTCGGGGCGGTCGGACTTTTTTCTTGGCCGGATTACGGGAAGTGTGTGTTCGGGCTCTGATACCATGTTAAGTTTCATGGGCTTCCAACTCAAAACCAATTGGCAATGAGTGGATTGGCTCAAGTCCCTTATATATTACTCAATGTCCCTTCCCACTTCCGATATGGGACAATCTTCACACACTCCCTAGAGATTAAGGTCCATAGCTCATTAATCTCTACCTGGCTCTGATACCATATTAAGTTTCATGGGTTTCCAACTCAAAATCAATTGGCAATGAGTGGATTGGCCCAAGTCCCTTATATATTACTTAATGTAATTCATACTTCCGATGTGGGATAATCTTCACACACTCCCTAGAGATTAAGGCTCATAACCCATTAATCTCTACCTAATTCCAATAGAGAGAGTAATAAAAAAATAGAGGAAGTAATAAAGGTTTAAGAATGGGTAACTCTCTCTATCAATTTTTGGACCGATTCAGACTTTCTTTAGCGTAATTCTTAAATATTATCGTTTCCTTATTTAACATTCTCTCCCACGCCTGAACGTATAAACCATATAATGGAACAACACACACAAAATTGATCTACATTTAAGGATTCGATATTGACATATATATGTTTGCACGTGACACATTGTGAGTGGTCGTGTAAGCACTATCATATTTAATATGAGAAGCCTTACGTGTTATTTGTTAAAGCTTAATAAATTAACTCACTCCTATTATATTAACTCTTTATCAATCAAATCATCCCTTTTCTCTTCCGTGAATTATTCAAATTATTACCTTTTAATTTTTTTTCTTTCCCTTTTTCTTTCTAATGTAACATTTTCTGTGAGAGGTAAAATGGACATGTAAAGCATATACATTAGCAAGTTATTGAAGAATTAGGCACACAAAAAACCCTACTCTCTCTGTTTTTTTTTTATATTAAAAATCCGGTTTAAAGCGCAAGAATACTAAAATTATAAATGTTTTTATTTTTATATTTTACATTAAAAATATTATTTAATATTTAACTAAAAACAATCCAACCAATAAAATAAATAAAGTAGAAAATGGTCATAACATATTTAATAAGTATAATTTTTGCATAAAATTCTGAAAAAATCAAATAAAACGAAACAAGACAAATTTTAAAAACATAGACGGAGTATTTTATTGGCTGTGGTTAAAATCTTAACTCAATCTGTTTTGATATATTTTTGGGCTAGAAATGTAAATATTTCATTGAAAATGAAAACGATCTGGTGTTACAAAATGCGTAAACAAATTGCTCGACCTAAACAATTGGTCACATGACAAAAAGAAAAAAAAAACTTGGAAGCAATAAAGAATCGGTACTTACGTCAACATCGTAGCGAAAAGCAAATGATGTCGAAACAATAGCGATAAATATCAAAAAGACTCAAAGAAACACAGACAAAAAGAAAACATTAACAAAATATATTTGGCTACGACGGTGTGGAAGTGGAACTTCTTAGCTACTAGCATATACTATACATTTTTAAGAGAGATTTCTTCTTAGTTACAAAAAGAAAGCTAATTTATTCGTTTTTGTCAGAAAATTCGACGGTTAAAGCGGTCAACTGATTTTCCGGTCCGTTCGCCCCGGAATTAATTGGCGGGAGTTGGGAACACACATGCTAAGCGTTTGCCACGTAACAATATATTATGGGTCACATTTCAGTACTCCACCTGACCTACCCATACAATAAGGAAATTGATATTTTTGTTGTTGCAAAATTGTTATAATGACATGTGACAGTTTTGATTCAAGGTATTATCGAACAAAAAATGCAGCAATCGTTTTGATTTTGATTTTATATTACTACGGAAAACATTTGGTTATGCACTTACAGAATGAGTTAACTGTTGTTGGTTTTATGAGCTGCTTATTCAGTTATTTGCTATAGAGCATGCGTATATAATTGAGTAATTAAATAAATGGTTTGCATTAAAAGCATTCCATTGATTTTTTAATTAGTTCAATGGGAAAGTAACTGACCCAAAATGATGTGTGGAGACTACTACTACTACTAGTTGATTTGCAACTAACAAAACGAGCCGTGATTTCGGTTAATTACGATGCAGATTTAAATTCAAAACCGTGATTAATTTAATGATCCCAAATGATGATGTGCCATGCATGTGCGTTTCAGTTTTCACGTGGGGTTTCATTTCAATTGTGCTGTCTAAGAGAATATTAAAAAGTCCATAGTAATTTGTAAATAATGGTAAGATTAATTCATTGAATTATATTTTGTTTTATATTAATTTATTGATGTGCTTTAAATCCAAGAACCCGGTGCGTAATTACGGTAATTTCCATTTAAGTATCCTAAAGTTTACCCTAGACTAGGGTCAAGTCTCAAGGCAGAGAAGCAGTAATTGAGAATGCCATATTCAAGAGTAATTCAACCACTTTGATTTAAGTTTTACGAAAGATATCACATCAGATAGAAGAAGGTTCCTCATACTTTGGTTTCGATTTGAAGAACCATATGCTAATCAATTTTTCAATTTGAAAATTGTCGGAGTTCCGAGCCTTTGGCCTATAATCTTTCTTGATACCAGGAGGCAACTTTAAAATTTAATTTTTAGAGATAATAAATTTATTTGTTAGATTAGAGTTTGAGGTTTGGAGTTTAAGATTTAGGGTTGAAAATTTAGAATTTAGAGTTAAAATTTATACTATTAATTTTGTCAAAAAAATTAAAATTTAGATTATTTTCTTAACTTTAATTCTAATTTTAATATAGAGCCGATAACAAGATATGAACAAATCATCTAAATGGTTAAGTTACTCTGTAAAATTCGGATGGAGTTTCTAATCTTATGTGTGCGGTGTACCAAAAATATTAGGGTGTTCTTTTTGAAACTCAATTTTAGTTTCGAGATTAGTACAAGATTTCGCCAAGTTATTAAGGCCCAGACAAAGCCCATCAAAAGATGCGTGTGGAAGAGTTTAGGATGTTGATATCCACGGTCATCAATCTGCTTCAAAACATGTTCCAATCTTTCACCCATATGTATATCTTCCTCGTTTCATACCATTGATGTAACACTGAAAGGCGATCTCCCTTAAACCTCTAGTGCAAGAGATTTATGCTCGGTATACTTAAAAGGTAGGTGATCCAAAGGTTGAAATCTTTCATTGGAAAATTCAAAAGTTTGTATAAAAGCCGTATAATCTTCTCGAAGACCAATCCGGTAAGGAGTTCCTCTCAAAGAGACACTCAACAAATGGTACTTTAAGGAAGTAATCAAAAATAATATCTATATATAGTCTTCCAGATATGAGATTTGAATTCGTATAATTCAACCTCTGTACGAGGACATCGAAGCCTTACGAGTTTGCTACCATATATAGCTGCTTGATGATCGGCACGATGTATCCAAGGCCGTACGCGTCATCCTCTTGATGGAAGTCGCTGCCGCATTTGATCCATTTTGTAAGTTTTAATAATGGGTTCGAAAATAAAATTTTAAGATACACAAAAAGGCTTAAAGCAAAGAAGAACAAATTCTAAGCAGCACCCTTTCCCTTCTTCTTTTGGATCTTCTTCAGGGTATTGTGGCTCCGTTGGTGATGGTCAATGCTGACAACGACTTGCAGAATTCTGCAGGGTTTGCTACATGCTCGATGACCTTCATTATACAGAAGTAACATAACCATGAAAATGATATTAGAAACTAGAAATGGAACGGTACATATATCACGGAAGTTTTACAAAGAGGAAGGCACATGTTGAAGTATATTATGGACCAACAAAAGGTACCTCTAAGGCAAGAACAGCATCAAACGTCTTCCCTTCATCCACTAACTTTTCTGCGCAAGAAAATATTAGTTAGTAATTAAACATAAAAGAGGTAACAAAGAATCAGCTTATGTCGAAGAATGTAACTTTCTTTGATCATCTTCTAAGATAATAAATAATACATGCTGTGGTACACTGGCATTCAATCGTTGAAGTCACTGGATCCATATCCTGCAGAAATATTTTATTGACATACAATACAACAAAGAATAAAAATCAAGATAGACAAGAGGTTTCATGAACTCTAGTCATATGCCATAATGTGAAAACTTGACAGAACTGAAGTGTGGAGTTTGAATGGATATGTATTCACGAAAACTAATTCATCATATGGAGGACAAAATTCTATTAGGGCAAACATTCACTTCGTTATTCAACAGTTTCTCAAGCGTTTGAAAACAGAACTTCAGAAAACATAAACACAAACACAAGCATAGCAGAATTATCAACACATCTGATAAATGTGGTTATTGCATACCTTCAATCATGTGGATTCTGAAGCTGCAAATAACGTGAGCCCTCTAATTACTGGATCTACAAGATGACAAACATGAATAATGTCTCATTAGAATATATTCTCAGGAAAACAGTAATATAGTGCACCAAAGATCTCACTTACCAATGATTGATCAATCTTTGAATGTGCTAATGAAATCACTCCAGCAAGCGTTTTGAAGGCTAAGCCTGAAGGAAAAGAAATCATTAGATACTGATTCACATCCGCACGTCACACGTCCATACAATAGATCTAGCTAAGGATAGCTCAAGCTTAATTTCCTAATTCTACAGCAGCCAATCTTTCCATGCAAATAGACTATCAGAAACGAAAACGGATCGGAAATGAAAGCAAAGAAATCAGACCCAAAAAAAAAAAACAGAAGAGTAATCATTACTGGGAATAGGTCGCGATTGATGAACGAGAAGGAGGCTCGCTTGAATGAGCCTCGTGGCGGACTCAATCTCCATAACCACAACACGAATAAAAAAAAACCCCAAATTGCAGAAGATTTCGCACACAAACGAAGAAGAGAGAAAGTGAGAAGAGAGAACGTCGCCGAAATTTTTTTATGAAAATTGTTAATTTAATTTAATTTTTTTTTTTTGCCAATGAGAAGGTAACTAGTGTCTCTAAGAACCGATCCTAAAAACTCTTATCTAAGGATCGGTTCTAAACAATAAAACCATTTTTCATTTATTTTTTTTCCTAATAACTCTAGACCATCCCCATTAGAGACCCAAGGACTGGGTCTTCCGGTTTTTTTTTTTTTTAAAAAAAAAATTTGTTTTTTTTATGTCGCGACCAATGGCGTTGCGACACGTGTGCAGCTTTTGGGTGAGACATATGTCTTGCGCTAGACATATGTCTCGGGTGTGGATGCTCTAAGAACCCCACTTATAAACCTCCGTTGGAGATGCTCTAAGATCTTAATTAATGTTCTTGTAGTTTCGACGAGTGGGTCTGAGGGTAAGGTCTTGGAGCACTAAAGGCGTATTGAAGACGTTTTCCTGCTTTTTTCATTGAGTTTTAAGCCCAATGGAGAAATCTTATCATTATAATAGCTTTTTAGTTATAAACCGATACAATCAAAGTGTTCCACTGCTTGCACACAGATCTGAATCTTGCAAGAAAATTGACCTGAACTCTGAATTTCTTCATCCAAATCAGATGGTAGTTTCACTGCCATCGTGAGATTTTTTTTTATTGATATCAAAAAGATTCAAGAGTGAATGATTCCTAAGTCCTAACCAACAACTCACTCGATGTACCCGTAAATAGAGACAAAGGTTGCGTTTCATATATGTTTTTTTTTTTTTTTTTTTTTTTCTGATTGCGTTTCATAGGATTGCAACACAATTCTTATTATCATAGACTGTGAGTAGTTTAAAGAAAATAAAGCTGATTAAAAATAAAAATATAATAAAAAGTTTTTTACTTTCTATAGTTTACCTGTCTTGAACCAAGAAGCCAATATTGTTAAAAATATACAGTATCTATTAAGAACCATAACTACTTTAACAAATTTATTTATCTATAATCATTTTAATATTAATTTTGATAAGTTTCCATAACTCATCATAAAATCATTTTTCTTCTTTATTGCTTTTATGATTTTTTTTGGATTTTTTAGAAATTTGATTTATTTCATCATTATTTATAAAACTAATATTGACTATTTTTTTAATAAAAGGAAAAATAGTTAGAATTGAATCATATATATGGCCACATAGACCATTTCCTGTAGTGTACGTGTATGTCACCTTTAACAACATGTCAAAGCTCTTGAACTAGCCCCAAAACAAAGGCCCATAAACAGTCATCAGGGAAAAAATGCTTTCTTGATGCATTTAGCCAAATGGGAAGTTTATGTTCATTTACCTGGCAAGGGAGCAAAATTAGCCAAGTTGCTTGTAACTTTATGCAGCTTTTAAGAAGTATTCTACAGTTCATTTTCGAGTTTTCTGACTCTAAGGATGCTCATTAGAAAATTACACAACTCAAGTGTGTTGAAGCAACCCAAATAGGCAATAAATGTTATAAAATTGCCGGTTCGTTTGTACCTTTAAATAATGTTTGATCTCTACAAAAGGGTGTGTTTATCACCACTACCTTAGTGGGTTTGTTCTCGTACTGATTGATGTGTACCAGAATTTTTATATTCATACAAGTTTTCTGAGCTATATATGTAAATATCTCAAAACTAAAGGGGAATAGTGTCAATAAACTAAAGTCACCCATCTCAAAAGGATCCAACGGCCAGTAATGCAACAAGGGATATAGTGGGAACGATGACGTGTTATCAGAGTCGTGCCTAGAGATACGGAGCCCATAAACGGTGTTAAAAAAGATCCCAATTAACCATCATGGTCCCAAATTCATATAAAATCATCCAATTCATAACGAGTTACAACAATTTTTCAATAAAAAAACATACTTAATTTACACAAGTGTATTGTATATTAAGAAACAATTCACGTTTTATATGACTTTGATAAAAAGAGCATGTGCACTAAAAGTCTAAAGCAACATATGTTCCTCCCTCATAACAACAATTGATTGTCTCTATATTCACAAAACTACAATACATATCTAAAATTTTAAACATATTCCAATCTAAAATTCCAATTCATACTTTATTTTCCTTAAAGTTGATAAATTTGTCAATTATTTGAGTTTCGTTTGTAATTTAATCTAAATCATCAATCAAACTAACTCTAATATTAGATGAAACAAAATTATGATGAAAAAAATACTTAGCAATTAGCAAGTACCAATTGATTATGTGGTTGTTGTGAAAAGAAGAAGAAGTGAGTTGCAGAAGTCAACAGAGAACAGTCAATCTTTTGCATGCAATAGACAACAGTCAACAGTCAATCTTTCGCATGCAGCAGACAACAGTCAATCTTTTGCATGCAGCAGTCATGAAATCGTACGTACTGCTTTACCCACCAAGAAAGCATGCATGAGCTTGAATCGCATGTCCAATAAAATGAGGCTCAGTGAGTACTTTACCCACAAAACCTTAACCCCCCAATTTTCACTTGCCTCTCTTCCGATGAGGTTCGTCTCTCTCTCCCTCAGTGGTCTGCGTTTCTCAATGTAGGAAAAAAGAGTTCGGTTTATATAGTTTTTGTCTTCTCTAAGCTCTGTGCGCTTAAGATATTGTTTGTGATCGAAACTAATCTGTGTATCGTTTTAGAAGTGGTTGTGATTGATCCATTTAAGTATAGATTATTGTTTTCCATTGAATTTTAGAGAATAGAGATGCGTAAAAAAAAAGTTCAACTTTAACAAAAAAAAAAGTACACATGATCATGAGTTACCAATCTGTTTCTTCGCTTACTCTTACGAGTATTTTTTTTGTTCTTGGCTTCCTTCTATTACCAAAATAGTCTCACTGATCCATGATTTTTTTTTTTTCTAACTTTTTTGTTCCCAAATCGCTAATCTTATACACTGTTTTCCATAATTTTCTCTCACTCCCCTTCTCTAGTCTCGACGACAATGGCGCCTTCTCTAACTCGTGTCATTAATGCTGTGTACAACATGCTGATGGAGTAGCATTTTGAATTCGCCATAGGCATACTCAACGGTAATACACTAAAACCCTTATAAATTATTAATATCGAGATTTTAAAACTTTTTAAAAAAATATTTTTTTGACGTCTTTTTAAAAAAAAAAATACTTAATTGATAATTTTTTGAAAAACTTAATTTAGGATGAATTGAATCAATATATATGATTGACCAAATAATAAGGGAAGTGGTAATAGATAATTATAAATTAGGTTTGTACAATTTCGGTGGCTCATTGTAGCCTAATTTGTCCCTACATGAAAGAGAGAGTGTTGATCAGAGGGCATTAAATGCAATGTTGGAGATATACAAAAATATTGAAGAAGATTTCTCTCTCCATCGATAAAGCTTGACGACGGAAACCAGAGAATCCATCGATAAAGCTTGACGAGAAACTGAATCTCCGGATTGGAAGAAGGCATCTCTGATTAACCTTGTTGATGATGAAGACGCTGCGTTGTTCTTGGCCATCCGCGCAGGCCTTGAGGGGATTATTCTTCGGGCACGAGTAATCACGGTGGGTACCGAAAGGAATGTTAACTCATACTCGACCACCGTGGAATTGGGTAGGCAAAGGCTAGAGCGTGGCGGTAGTTCCCAGATAGCTCGGTCCACATAGATCCCTCCAGTGTTAACAGTTAACTGTTTTGGTTCCCCATGTAAAAATGTTATCGGGATAACTCCACCTACAAAAATTTTGGGTTGTTTTTCTTTCTTATATGAGAGAGAGAAACGCTGCAGAGAGTATTAAATGCTTTTGTCTGATAAAGATACAATGCGTATCTTCCAAAATCGATGACTAGGAAAGGCTTATATGTTTATGAAAAAAGTTAACTGGTAACTGTTGTGGTTGTACAGGTAAAAATGTTATCGGGATATCTCCAGCTGTAATATGGCAAACGCAACAAGAGAACCCGATCAGTTATCTCGACAACGTGTTTGGACGCGATCAGTTATCTCAACAACAACGAGTTTGTTATACAGTGGACTCAGATAACAAGAGAACCCGATCAGTTATCCCGACAACAACGGGTTTGGGTTAGTTCCTATAGGAAATAACATGAATTATTTACAGTGTACAATAATTAATACGAAATTAACAGTATTTTGGTTTGTTGTGCAGTTAACTCCGATACCGCGATAACAAGATGTGTTATCCTGGCAACAATCGGGTTTGGGTTAGTTTTTATTCGAAATATTAAGCAGTGTTTAACGGGTTTATAGTTAATGCGAAGCTGTATTGTTAACTCCGAAACCGTTACAACTAGAAGTGTTATCCCGCTAACAACGGATTTGGATTATTTAACAGTGCTAATATTTAATGCGAAATTAACATCCAATTATAATGTTGTTCAAGTATCTCAGATAGCGAGACAACAAGAAGTGTTAACCCGTCTCCCACATGTCAATTGGATGTTAACTCCGAAACCGTTACAACTAGAAGTGTCATCCCGCCAACAACGGATTTGGATATGCCAATGACCCATGTCAATTGATTTGCCTCAGCTATGGCGGTATTTTCAGGGAGGACTTGAAATGAACAACACCGATCAACGAGGACCAAGGCCTAATGTACTGCCACAAACAACTTTGATGGTGTATGATGTAGAGGCAATCGAGAATATGGTTGTAGATGAATATTCTCGTCATTTGCCCAATGATCCTCCACCCCTCGTTGAGAACGCATTGCAGCTGACGTTCACGACAGTCTTCAACGTTCAAGTTGGAGAGTCCTTATCAAACAAAAATTTATACTGTTATCATTACTTGTAGTGGAAAACACATTACTATTACACGTTATCAGTGTTACCGGTGTAACACTGATATAATCTAATAAAGTTAACGAGATAACATCTTTATGTATGTAAACAAACCCATGGAATATGTTCGTTACCTAAAGAAGCTCTTATGATAGGTTGTGTTTTGGAGATCCTTCAGAATTGTCTACCATAGTAGAGTTTGGTGGATTGTTGACACTTCCTATTTTTAATCTATCAGCTGGATTAATAGAAACATATTTAACTGATATGATTGAATAATATCAAAAATTGTTAACATGGTTATCAGTATAACACTGATAGAAGTTAATAATGTTAACGAGATGAAAGCCTCCTCTATGTAAACATAGACATGGTATATGCTCGTTACATGAGAAGCTCCTTTGTGGTATTTTGGTTTGAAGATCCTACATAATTGTCAACCATAGTAACGCCTGGTGGATTGTTGACACTTCCTACTTGTTTAATTTACGACGCATTTAACTGATATAATTTGACTAATATGAAATATTGTTAACATGATTACCAGTATAACACTTATACAAGCTAATAATGTTAACGAGATAATAGCCTCATGTTCGTAAAGAAACACATGGAATATGTTTGTTACCTAAGAAAGCTCTTATGATGGGTTATATTTTTGAGATCGTTTAGAATTGTCCACCATAGATGCGTCTGTTGAATTGTTGACACTACTCATTTGTTGAATCTATCACCCACATCATTAATAGAAACAGACACACACAAAGTAGTGAGTTCCACATTCTATGTGTAGGCTAGTTTATAATCGAAATATTTCACATGTAAAATATGGTTTTTTTGTCATTTTGCTTTGAATAGTGAACGTGCAACCGTATCAAAAAGTGTTCATCTAATTTCTTATTATCGGCTTCCAGTTCCTGCAATTACTCCTTAATTTATTGATTGATAATATTAATTAATAGATGTCAAAAATATTAATTAATTGATACTTTCATATTTATTAATTTATAGAAAATATTTTTTTTTGTAGTCTATAGTTTTAAGAAACTATTCTTCCAATGATAATATATTAAAGAATTTAGATGAACTCATTTGTGTAATGATATAGATAAATTTGAGATTACGATTAATAATCTAAGATCGTCGCAAACCGCGCATACAGCCATCGGAATCGAGTCGCCGCCGATCACAGAAGACGAAGATCTGAAGCTTCACCACCGAAGATTTTCTCTCTCTTGCTCTGTTTTCTCTTTCTCTCTATATTCTGTTTCGTATCAGTTGTTACGTTGAAGACGAAGTTGACTTCGAATATATGGACTATTGACTTGGGCCATTTTCCTGAGTAATGCCCAAACTGATGTGATACGGTTTATTCGAGCCCAACTACTTTTAGTCTTCAGCCCAATTGTCAGTTGACTCATTATTGAATTGAGATCAAAACGACAACTCCTCACATATTTCATCTCTTAATGTAATAACATTTTATATTAANTGGGTCGACGATCTATTTCCCCATGAAAACTTTCATATAATAACACATCTACACAAAGTTTAGCCATAGTTCTATTTCTCCATAATTTGAAAGTTAAAAACCTATTTCCCCACGAAATTAAAGTTCAAAACTTATTTACCCATAAATATCGGTTTTATCGGTTTACAACCTAAAACCGATCTAAACCTAATCTAACCAAGTTAATAATCCAAACCAAACCAAATCAAACCTAAAAACAACTGAGTCATAAATGACCCGACCCAATGTTCTTTCGTTCTTCTTCGTCTCATCGTCTTCTTCATTTTGATAAAATGCACCAAAATCACAACTCTCCGCTGGAACAAATTCCGATCGACAGAACTCCGAACAAATTCCGATCAACGAATCTACCCACGCAGCTCCAAACAAATTTCGATATGTACTGTGAGCGAAACTCTGCCACTTCATTAGAAGATTGACGGCTCCTTCTCCCACGGTTTTTTTCCGACGCTGAAACAAATTCTGATCAACGAATCAGTCGGATTTTGTATCCCAGCACGAGGCCAAAACTCGCGGCCCCACCTCCTCGAATCGCCCAGAAACGGTCTTCGGCGAAGACTCTTCGCCCATCGAAACCCGATCGTCAGATTTCATTTTTCTGTGAACAATAAAATTGAATCAAAGAAATTGCTTCATTTTGCATGACTCATGTTTCACTTCTTGTGTCTAGAAAGATAATACCACAACAAACTAACTAACCCTATCTATTCAAATTAAGGTGAATCAAGAACTCGGGATGAAGCTGTATGGGTCCTTTTGCCTTCAATTTATGTTATCTTCTTCTTAAGCACATGGTCTTAATCCAACAAAAATCTGAAAGATTGATGAGAAAGTCGGATGCTTGTCACAAAATAAAAGAAAAGAAGATAGAATGGATGAAGAAAATACAGATCAAAGAGCTCTTTATTCCCAAATCCCAAATCAGAATAACATTTGACGATGGCGAGAGGTTTTGGATTTGTCGAAACGGAGGTTGGGTATGCTGCGACGGAGGACAGCAGTGAAAGAGGAGTTTGTTGGGATGTAGGTGACGGCGGATGTGAAACTCGGCGAGCTCAATCCTTGTCGTACGATACACCGGAGGAAAGTCACCGGATCGGTCACGGATTGTGAGTTGCAACTAAAACTGAGATCAGTAGCACAAAAATTAAAATTGAGTCAGGACGAGAGTCTGCATTAGTCACCAAAGGATCTCCAGTGGGGATTTTCGATTTGAATTTTTTGATTTTTGGGATTAGTTTCGGGTGGGTGGGGTTGTAATTGGGTTTAATCAATTGAATCGGGTTGTTATCGGTTTAAATTTGGTTTTGTTTGATGTTTATTTTATTAAAACTGAATTGGTATAACTAAACCGAATTTAATTGTGGTCTATGTGTTAATAGGTTTCGAATTTTCATTTGGTGGGTAAATAAGTTTCGAACTTTAATTTCGTGGAGAAATATGTTTTTAACTTTCAAATTATGGAGAAATAGAACTATGGCTAAACTTTGTGTAGATATGTTATTATATGAAAGTTTTCATGGGGAAATAGATCGTCGACCCATTACCAAAATAGTCTCACTGATCCATGATTTTTTTTTTTCTAACTTTTTTGTTCCCAAATCGCTAATCTTATACACTGTTTTCCATAATTTTCTCTCACTCCCCTTCTCTAGTCTCGACGACAATGGCGCCTTCTCTAACTCGTGTCATTAATGCTGTGTACAACATGCTGATGGAGTAGCATTTTGAATTCGCCATAGGCATACTCAACGGTAATACACTAAAACCCTTATAAATTATTAATATCGAGATTTTAAAACTTTTTAAAAAAATATTTTTTTGACGTCTTTTTAAAAAAAAAAATACTTAATTGATAATTTTTTGAAAAACTTAATTTAGGATGAATTGAATCAATATATATGATTGACCAAATAATAAGGGAAGTGGTAATAGATAATTATAAATTAGGTTTGTACAATTTCGGTGGCTCATTGTAGCCTAATTTGTCCCTACATGAAAGAAAGAGTGTTGATCAGAGGGCATTAAATGCAATGTTGGAGATATACAAAAATATTGAAGAAGATTTCTCTCTCCATCGATAAAGCTTGACGACGGAAACCAGAGAATCCATCGATAAAGCTTGACGAGAAACTGAATCTCCGGATTGGAAGAAGGCATCTCTGATTAACCTTGTTGATGATGAAGACGCTGCGTTGTTCTTGGCCATCCGCGCAGGCCTTGAGGGGATTATTCTTCGGGCACGAGTAATCACGGTGGGTACCGAAAGGAATGTTAACTCATACTCGACCACCGTGGAATTGGGTAGGCAAAGGCTAGAGCGTGGCGGTAGTTCCCAGATAGCTCGGTCCACATAGATCCCTCCAGTGTTAACAGTTAACTGTTTTGGTTCCCAATGTAAAAATGTTATCGGGATAACTCCACCTACAAAAATTTTGGGTTGTTTTTCTTTCTTATATGAGAGAGAGAAACGCTGCAGAGAGTATTAAATACTTTTGTCTGATAAAGATACAATGCGTATCTTCCAAAATCGATGACTAGGAAAGGCTTATATGTTTATGAAAAAAGTTAACTGGTAACTGTTGTGGTTGTACAGGTAAAAATGTTATCGGGATATCTCCAGCTGTAATATGGCAAACGCAACAAGAGAACCCGATCAGTTATCTCGACAACGTGTTTGGACGCGATCAGTTATCTCAACAACAACGAGTTTGTTATACAGTGGACTCAGATAACAAGAGAACCCGATCAGTTATCCCGACAACAACGGGTTTGGGTTAGTTCCTATAGGAAATAACATGAATTATTTACAGTGTACAATAATTAATACGAAATTAACAGTATTTTGGTTTGTTGTGCAGTTAACTCCGATACCGCGATAACAAGATGTGTTATCCTGGCAACAATCGGGTTTGGGTTAGTTTTTATTCGAAATATTAAGCAGTGTTTAACGGGTTTATAGTTAATGCGAAGCTGTATTGTTAACTCCGAAACCGTTACAACTAGAAGTGTTATCCCGCTAACAACGGATTTGGATTATTTAACAGTGCTAATATTTAATGCGAAATTAACATCCAATTATAATGTTGTTCAAGTATCTCAGATAGCGAGACAACAAGAAGTGTTAACCCGTCTCCCACATGTCAATTGGATGTTAACTCCGAAACCGTTACAACTAGAAGTGTCATCCCGCCAACAACGGATTTGGATATGCCAATGACCCATGTCAATTGATTTGCCTCAGCTATGGCGGTATTTTCAGGGAGGACTTGAAATGAACAACACCGATCAACGAGGACCAAGGCCTAATGTACTGCCACAAACAACTTTGATGGTGTATGATGTAGAGGCAATCGAGAATATGGTTGTAGATGAATATTCTCGTCATTTGCCCAATGATCCTCCACCCCTCGTTGAGAACGCATTGCAGCTGACGTTCACGACAGTCTTCAACGTTCAAGTTGGAGAGTCCTTATCAAACAAAAATTTATACTGTTATCATTACTTGTAGTGGAAAACACATTACTATTACACGTTATCAGTGTTACCGGTGTAACACTGATATAATCTAATAAAGTTAACGAGATAACATCTTTATGTATGTAAACAAACCCATGGAATATGTTCGTTACCTAAAGAAGCTCTTATGATAGGTTGTGTTTTGGAGATCCTTCAGAATTGTCTACCATAGTAGAGTTTGGTGGATTGTTGACACTTCCTATTTTTAATCTATCAGCTGGATTAATAGAAATATATTTAACTGATATGATTGAATAATATCAAAAATTGTTAACATGGTTATCAGTATAACACTGATAGAAGTTAATAATGTTAACGAGATGAAAGCCTCCTCTATGTAAACATAGACATGGTATATGCTCGTTACATGAGAAGCTCCTTTGTGGTATTTTGGTTTGAAGATCCTACATAATTGTCAACCATAGTAACGCCTGGTGGATTGTTGACACTTCCTACTTGTTTAATTTACGACGCATTTAACTGATATAATTTGACTAATATGAAATATTGTTAACATGATTACCAGTATAACACTTATACAAGCTAATAATGTTAACGAGATAATAGCCTCATGTTCGTAAAGAAACACATGGAATATGTTTGTTACCTAAGAAAGCTCTTATGATGGGTTATATTTTTGAGATCGTTTAGAATTGTCCACCATAGATGCGTCTGTTGAATTGTTGACACTACTCATTTGTTGAATCTATCACCCACATCATTAATAGAAACAGACACACACAAAGTAGTGAGTTCCACATTCTATGTGTAGGCTAGTTTATAATCGAAATATTTCACATGTAAAATATGGTTTTTTTGTCATTTTGCTTTGAATAGTGAACGTGCAACCGTATCAAAAAGTGTTCATCTAATTTCTTATTATCGGCTTCCAGTTCCTGCAATTACTCCTTAATTTATTGATTGATAATATTAATTAATAGATGTCAAAAATATTAATTAATTGATACTTTCATATTTATTAATTTATAGAAAATATTTTTTTTTGTAGTCTATAGTTTTAAGAAACTATTCTTCCAATGATAATATATTAAAGAATTTAGATGAACTCATTTGTGTAATGATATAGATAAATTTGAGATTACGATTAATAATCTAAGATCGTCGCAAACCGCGCATACAGCCATCGGAATCGAGTCGCCGCCGATCACAGAAGACGAAGATCTGAAGCTTCACCACCGAAGATTTTCTCTCTCTTGCTCTGTTTTCTCTTTCTCTCTATATTCTGTTTCGTATCAGTTGTTACGTTGAAGACGAAGTTGACTTCGAATATATGGACTATTGACTTGGGCCATTTTCCTGAGTAATGCCCAAACTGATGTGATACGGTTTATTCGAGCCCAACTACTTTTAGTCTTCAGCCCAATTGTCAGTTGACTCATTATTGAATTGAGATCAAAACGACAACTCCTCACATATTTCATCTCTTAATGTAATAACATTTTATATTAAAAAAAAAGCCCACATAGTTTTTCCTTCACAACTGATAACCCAAAAACTAGGGGTGGACATTTCGATTTGGTTTTTTCAGTTTTTCGGTTTTATAAAGATTCAAACCATATAAAAATCATATATATTTCGGTTTGGTATGGTTCAGTTTTTAACGGTTTATCAGTTTTATAAAAAATGAAACCATTTAAAATCCATATGCAATTTTGGTTCGGTTCGGTTTGGTTAAGTTACGGTTTTTAGTTTGGTTCATAACTTTTGATAAGGCTCATACAATAAGCAAAAATAAAATAAATGTATAAATAATATATTAAGCTAATAAGTAGGCATACTAATAAGTGCAAAAACAAAAAGAATTCAACGACTAGAATCCAAATCAAATTGTTCATAAATCCAAATCATCAATAAAAATCAAGACTAAAAAAACCTAGAAAATAGGTGAAAAGAAGAAAATTCAGATTCTTATCATCGTCATCAGCCACGATTGTTCGTCTCCTCATGTTGCTTATGAATCTCTGATCAACAAAATTAACAACAAATAAACATTGAGAATTATCTATATTTACATTCGATCTAAATATATTATAATGTATTTTAAGACCATGAAGGAAAATCATCTCACAAGATATTGGCAACTCAACTAAAAAATAAGAATGGATAAATGATAAATCTAAACTAAACCAAAAAAATATAAAGCTATATAAAATTAATCTAAAATGTAAAAACCAAAAAAATCATTCGGTTTTACGGTTTTAAACCAAACCAAACCAAACCGAAACCAAACTCTTAACAAAAATGATAACCAAATGGGTTTTTAGGTTACACCATAACCAAACCATATGATTTATTTCGGTTTGGTTTGGTTTGGTTCGTTTTTTTTTTGTTACGGTTTTTTTGCCCACCCCTACCAAAAACTCAGAACATGAAGTGCCCAAAGGCACTCGTACATGCAATTCGATTATCGATTGATAACCTAATGCATCTTCAAGTGTAGAAATCTTGATCACCTCGAGGAGTCCAACTCTCACGACATTGCCTAATTTCTCTTGACGTGACACTTGAAATACGATGATTCAAGTGTTCACATTCTTCGAAGCCATAAACTAATTGATGATCCATACTAACAATGATTAGAAGTAGATTAGGGGGTTTGAAGGTGAGATTTCCGTTAATGGAACGAGATAAGCTTAATTTCGGAGCAGGTCGGGAATGAGAGAAACATATCGGGTATTATAACGAACAGGTCGGGGACCGTGTTCTTTGTATTAATGATCGATAAAGGTGAACGGTTTATACTTACGAACTAGTTCCGATGGGAATCTAGTTCGGTGTAAAGTCTAGTAATAGAGAAAAGCCAAAAGGGTCGTCCTTTCCGATGAAAGCACGCTAAGGGGTATATATAGCAGGGGTTGACTCCCTGTTCACCAAAAATCCGGGGTAACGTGGCGCTCCCAGCGCTTTTCGTGGGTAAGGTTACTTGATGTGAGAGCATAATCTCACAACCTCAATCCTTGGCCTTTCTCAGGTCGTATGTTCTTGAGAAGTAACAAAGAATTTGCTAGGATGCGTTTGAGATAGAAAAAATGTGTATATTATTATTAGCCAAGAATTCGGTATCTCATTACATTGTAGCTGATGTTCAAATTTATACAAGCTCAGAAAAGATAACTGCATGATACTACACTTAATTATAGAATTAAATCCATAATCTTTGTCTTTAATGTAAGGCTTGATTCTAGGAAGTGAAGTAATTGTGTTTGACCAGGTTTGAACTTTGGCCGAGCTCGTACTATTGTCTTTCTGCGAGCTCGGTGCTTTCAGCATGCTCGCTGCTCCCAACACGCTTGTTTTAACTTGTGTCTTTCTTACTTCAGCTTGTAAACAGTCTCATGAGATCTCGTCGTGGGCCGAGCCTTCATTGTTGAGCATGCTTATTCGGGCTGGATTTAGGGTGCTAAATTCGGGCCCAACACTTGAGAGGCGTGTTCCAGCTCCTTTGGTAGATAGGTTATGATGAGCCCGACACCATACTCATACGAAGATAGCACACTGTTCAGCGAGCTGCCCTCCACGTGTCATCTTCCCCTTTGGTCTCTGTGCAGAGTTGGTGAGATATCGAGCTCGGTGCCATGCTCCTACGAAAATAGCACACTGTTCAGTGAGCTGCCCTCCACGTGTCGTCTTCCCCTTTGGTCTTTCTGCGCAGAGTTGGTGTGGTGTCAGTGCGAGCTCGGGATGTGCTCTTGGGAGCTCGGGATGAACTTGAGGTGGGAGCTCCGGGTATCAGCTCGGTGTCTTCTTTGGTCAAGCGTTGACCTTTGGCTGGCTTAATCGAAAAGGGCATTTCGCTGAGATGAGCCTAGCTAATTGGGGGTGTTAAGCCCACCTTCAACACTAATGTATGATATCATTAGGTAATTCATGATTTAATGAGTGGCTGAATTATCAATAATTTTCTAAATAGAGGTTTACGGCTTCCAAAACAATCCTAATAAAACAAAATTTATGCATCTCCATCACCAGAGAGATCTAAACCTTTTTCGAATTTTTGCTAGGAGGACAAATAGAGTAAACATCTTAAGAAGCAAGTTAAAAAGCATGTGTAAATTGTTCATAGTTGATGAAGGAATTATTTTTTTTCACTTCAAACTTCACAGAGAGGAACATTTCAGGATCAGTAATTAGGCGGCCCAATGGTCTAATTCTAAACCGTGAAGAAGAAGGATCAGTTTCGAAAAAATATATACAGAGATACCACAAGTGTGATCCCCACAGTCACGTGCATTGTAGGGTTGGAAAGCCTAATGGGCCCCCTGGCTCCGGCTCGAGCAATATTAGTTTATGGGTTTTTGTGTCGCACGTGTGAAGTAACGCAGGGCCCACAACTTCTGGTACATGCATGATTCCCATGTTGACCTGACTGGAGCGGGAGGTGCTGTATTGGGGACCACTGAATCTGGGCCGTTCAAACTTAACATCGTCGTCGGATCTTATGAACCACAATTACCGGAAACCCAAAAGGCATCTTTTTTTTCCTTCAATCATCATCCCTTCAAATTAAACATATTCTTCTGCAGCTTCACACATGTTCTCGACCGTGCACTCGCGTTTACATCCGTTGGATTTTACCTCGAAGATTCTGATCTCACGGTGAGGAAACCAGGATCAAGATTTATCCCTTTTCCGCCGAACATTGTCTGATGATCAAAGGAGGTTTAAAACTTCAAAGTCAAGCTTTGGGTTGACAATCTATTTTTTCTTCAAATCTTTTATATAATAACATATCTACACAAAATTTAATCATAGTTCTATTTTTCTATCATTTGAAAGTTCGAATTCTATCGCGAAATCAAAGTTTCAAATTTATTTCTCCACGAAATCAAAATTCAAAACATATTTTCACGGACCACGATTTAACTCGATTTATTGTATACCAATAAAGTGCTAACCAACTAAATACCAAAAAAAAAAACCAAAATTAACCCATTTACAACTCTATTCAACCCCTAAAACTCGATTTTTTTTAATGAATTCCCTAAATCCGGTTACATGAAGAAATAGATAATCAACCCTCAAATTTTTGAAAAGTAAAGTGAGGTCACATATTCACCTCTACTTTTTTCACTTTTTTCTTTTTCTTAATATGCCAAAATTAGTTACCATCAAATCAAAAACCTCAATTATGGCGTAACGATATCAAATGGGCCTACATCTCTTCTTTTTTCTCCATTTAATTACACTGTTAAAAGAAGAACCCCAAAAACAATAAGAAAAGCTTTTATATGCAACTCTTGCCTCTGTTTTCTCCTCGTGAAGGAAAAACTCTTTTAGTCTTTTCGCTCCTCGAGAATTACGCAACACAAACAAAACCCCAGAAAAAAACTCAGAAAGAGTGTGAAGTAAACAATAGAGAGAGAAAGAGAGAGAGAGAATGACAGCATCAGGAGGAGTAGGAGGATCGACGGCGGCGGGAGCGGGAGCAACGGGGAGGATGCCGACGTGGAAGGAGAGAGAGAACAACAAGAGGAGAGAGAGAAGAAGAAGAGCCATAGCAGCTAAGATATTCACCGGACTCAGATCTCAGGGCAATTACAAACTCCCTAAGCATTGTGACAACAATGAAGTACTCAAAGCACTTTGCGTCGAAGCTGGTTGGATCGTCCACGAAGACGGCACCACTTACCGAAAGGTTCGATTTTTGAGTTTCTTAAAATTCAACAAAATTTTATAATTTTCGGACATTGACTCGAAAGTTTTTTTTTCCGACAGGGCTTCCGACCGACAGAGGGAAAACCGCCGCGCGTGAGCGCGTGTTCGCCAATCCAACTCAGTCCAGAATCGTCGGCCTTTCAGAGCCCAATTCCGTCGTACCAAGCGAGCCCAGCCTCATCGTCTTACCCAAGCCCGACGCGATTCGATCACAACCCGAACCGGTTCGACCCGAATCGATCCTCGGCCTATCTCATGCCTTACCTCCAAAACCTCGCTTCGTCGGGAAATCTCGCTCCTCTCCGAATTTCCAGTAGTGCACCTGTCACACCCCCCATTTCATCTCCCAGAAGCTCAAATCCGAGGCTCCCGATATGGCAGATCAGTAATTTCCCAGTCTCTGCTCCTTCAAGCCCAACACGGCGTATCCACCACTACACATCGATTCCGGAATGCGACGAATCGGATGTCTCGACGGTTGATTCGTGTCGATGGACCAGTTTCCAACCGGTAGCCGTTTCTCAGACATGTCCACCGTCGCCAACTTTTAACCTCGTCAAAAATAGCGTTTGCGTTAGCGGCGGAGGAGGAGGAGACGTGTCGGTGAAGCCGTGGGAAGGTGAGAGGATTCACGATGTTGGTATCGATGACTTGGAGCTGACGTTAGGTAACGCTAGAGGACGCGGCTGCTAAAGGTAAAGAGGGTAATATCGTAATTTAACTATATTAGGATGGGGGGATCGGTTCGGTAACGTGTTTCCGGTTTAACCGTAGCTAATAGAAGAAGGATGGTCTAGCCGTCTAGGTCCGTCGTCTTCACGTATTCATGAATCATGACCACTGTACAGTCATTATCAAATGCTTCATTTCACAAATCTAATTTTCATTTATAATTTATTATTACAAAATGTGATGGTTGATATGAAAGTGCAAGTGTGTGAGTGAAAGTGAGAGGCACCATTCCCCATGTGGTTGTGATGGGGCAGGTGAATGTGATTTTTTATCTCTAGCCACGCGTGACTTTTCAATGTGCCTTACCAATTTCGAAGTGGACCAGTAATTTGTATTTGTTTTTTTAAAAGAAATTTAATGAGAAACATTATCCAAGATTGAATGTATCGTTATAGGCCTCGGCATAAAATCCATACCCGAAATCCGAACCCGAACCCGAACCGATCTAACCAAACCATTTAGGCTTCGGATATATCCAAATAACCGATCGATTTTTGATTTTCTGTTTCTTTGGTTTCGGTTCGGTTAATATCCGAAATATATCCGAACTAACCAAACATATAATATCTCGGTTATACTTCGGATCGGTTTTTCCAGGTTTTTCGGGATTTTCGGGTTTTTTCGGATATTTTTCGGTTTTTTTGTTGTATTCGGTTGCAATTAATAATCCAAATCTTAATTTTTTCATAAATCCAAAATTTTTCATAAGTCCGAAAAAAAAATTTCGGTTTTTTCGGGTTTTTTTCGGATATTTTTCGATTTTTTGATTATATTCGGTTACAGTAAATCTTAATAATCCAAATAATCCGAATAATCCGAATTTTTTCGGATTAATTTCGGATTTTGATTTCAATATCTATACCGAACCGAATCCGATTAAAACCGAACCGATCCGAAAAATACAAAATATCAGAATAGATATTAAATTCATGAATCCGAAAATCCGAACATCCGAAAGATCCGATCAGTTTGGGTTCGGATATCCGAATGCCCATGCCTAATCGTTACGTGACTTTATTTTATTGTTGGAGAATGCTGTTTTGCTATAAACATGAGAGGTTGGTTTGGTTGGTTCATGTGTTCTGTGACTTTTGTCATTGTATACACGTTTAAACGGTAAATTATAGTCAAAGTTTTGATTGAGACTGATATCTTTGTAAAGGTATTATTGGTTTACTTATACAGATTCGGCTCGAAAGGGAACCAACCGGTTTGGATATATCTATATAATAAATGTTTTTGACAAAAAAAAAACAGTATGTTAGTTTTTTCCATTCAGTGGGCTAAAACATGTCATTTAATAGACTAGAGTGGGCCGAAACTATATGACCAATAGTCCAAGTTTAGTATTTTGAGTTGGTCCAGTTTATAACAACAAACCTGGCTTCAAATTTTTTAACCTACACTAAACGTGTTTATAAATGTTTTATTATAAAAACAAGAAAAAAACACTTTGACGTCACAAAAATTTGTAAAATAATACTCCCTCCATTTCTAATTGTCCGTTTCTAATTGTTGAATATTTTAAGAATTTTGTTTCAAAATGGATAAATTTTTTAAATTTTCTACGCATTTTTTTTCTCCGTTTTTAACTACTTTTTTTGCTTTCCAGTTTTCTATTCATTTTTTATTAGTTAATGATGATGAATTGTAAACTTCAAAAAAAATAATTAAGTTTATTGAATTACTATTGGTTTAGAGTTATAGAAAATTATTAATCACAAAAATGATGCATTTATAATCAAATTTTAATGTATTTTCTTAATATTTGTGAAAAACTTAAAAAAATCTATTAAAAAAATGGAGGGAGTAATTATTATTAAAAAGATAAAATAAAAAATTAATAAAAAGTTGACATCATGTTCCGGTGGAGCTCACTGACCGAGATTCGCAGCTCGTCGCTTAACAGTAAGGTCGTTAGTCACATTACTTGCTCCTTTAGCTGAAGATACGGTCCTTTCTGTTATAGATCCGGCAAAGCCAAAAACAGTGGATTTGCGTGATATAAAGATTGTTAAGAAGCTTGGTGAAATTGTGGATGATACACACATTGTGAAAGGTTTCGTTTTTGACAAGAAGGTGAGCCATTCCACTGGTGGACCGACTCGTATGGAAGATGCTAAGATCGGTGTGGCTGAGTTCCAGATGTCACCCCCAAAGACCGACATTGAGCATAGCATTGTTGTCTCTGATTATATTCAAATGGATAGGATCTTGAAAGAAGAGAGGAGTTACATCTTGGGGATGATAAAAAGGATTAAGGCATCTGGCTGCAATGTTTTGCTAATCCAGAAGAGTATTTTGAGGGATCTATTGTTTCACTACTTGGCCAAAGCCAAAATCATGGTAATCAAGGATGTAGAAAGAGACACCAGGACATTGAACTGCTTGCCAATCGCCAGTATTGAACATTTCAGAGCTGAGAAGCTTGGCCATGCTCAACTTGTCGAAGAAGCTGACATAAATATTTTGAGGATCACTGGAATCAAAAGCATAGGCAGAACTACCTCTGTTCTCGTCTGTGGCTCCAACCAGCTATTTCTCGATGAAGCCGAGAGGAGCCTACACGATGCATTATGTGTGGTCAGGTGTCTGGTGAGCAAGAGGTTCTTAATCGCATGAGGTGGTGCTCCAGAGATTGAGCTCTTAAGGCAACTTGGTGCTTGGGCCAAGGCGGTGCTCCATGGGATGGAAGGTTACTGTGTCAAGTCTTTCGCTGAAGCCCTCGAGGTTATCCCTTACACTCTGGCCGAGAAGGTAGGGTTGATCCGCTATTGCCATTGACTGAACTCATGAACAAGCATGCTCAAGGGGAAATCAACTCCGGGATCAATGTGAGAAAAGGTCAGATCACTAATATTTTGGACAAAAATGTGGTTTAGCCCTCGCTTGTGAATACCAGCGCCATCACACTCGCAGCTGAATGCGTAAGGATGATTTTGAAGATTGATGACATTGTTACCGTCAGCTAGTGATGGTAGTTTCACTCAAAACACTCTGTTTCTTTTCTCTCTTGCAATGGTTTAACTTAGACCCTCTTTTGTTTCACCAAGTGCCATTGCAGCTACCTGTGCAAGTTTTTCTCCGGTCGAGTTTGGAAAGGCTAAGAATTGAAACGTGCTCTGCACCTAATCAGTTGATTTCAAGTGTCTTGATCCACATGCAGTTTGGCTTTGCAACAAAGAGTTCGAAACTTTATAAGATTGATGAGATGCACGGCAAGATTTTTATTAATTTGATTCTGTTACTTATTTCAGTGTGTGACAGTTCTACAAGCTGGCCTTTGAACCCAAATCAAAAGAGTTGAAATTGCCTTTCTCAAAATGTCTTCATCAACAATAAATCTACACTCTTTATTGGTATCCAATCTCCATACACCACAAATTACATAGACATGCAACATATTAACAGAGAAGAAGAAGTAAAAAACTGAGAAAAGAGAAAAACGTGAAAGAAACGAAGAAGAGAGAAAATAACATGAAAGAACCGGAGAAGAAAGATGAAAACTGTGAAAGAAAGCCAAATATAAATAAATATTTTTTTTGATTTTTCATTGGTAATTAACCTATATCCTAGATTTTTCTCAGATTTTCTTAACTAGTTTGTCAGAATACAAATTCTACAGTCTGTAGAACAATGAAAGAATTGTGAAATTTATATTCAACTGATTGTAGAATATAGAAAAAGTGCTAGAATATGTATTCTAACACTAAATAGAACATAGAGCAAATGGAAAAATATATATTCTAGGTTTGGTAGAACATAGAGAAAATGGTAGAATATATATTGTAGGCTTGGTAGATTATAGACGAAATAGCAGAACACATAATCTACCAATATCGTGGATCTAGAATACGTATTCTGGATTTCGTAGAACAAGTAAATTTTTTTTTTTCAATCTTGATTTTTCCAAAAACGATTTTTTAAAATATTTTTTATTTCTTTATCTGTATTTTTCGAAAATATTAAAGATTTTTTAGTTTTTTTAAAAGAATTTATTACATTTAATTTATGGGAAGTTTAGTTAAAATGTGGCAAAAGTGAAAAAGTATTATTGAAAAAATAGGTGAGTTTTTTTTCCGTAAGAAGAAAAATCATAGCTATTAAAAATCATAGCTATTAAAAAAATCATAGCTTATAAACCGCTGAATCCAATCCACCGGATGCGGATCACAAATCTCAGAATTTTTTTTTTTTAATCTCAGAAAATTTTACGAATCTATGAATTTAAACTTAGACTAAGCTAATCTATAAATTGACAATCCATTTTAATCATTTTTTTGTTTGAACCTTAATCATATTTGGGTAGGGGTGTCAAATTGGTTGATCCAAACCAAATCAATCTATTAACTCATTAACTCATTAACTCATTACTAAATGAGTTATAATTTTATCCAACTCATTAAGCAAATGGTTTGGATCAAACCATTAACTCATTATTAACTCATTATGTTAATGAGTTAATGGTTTTAATGAGTTTACCCATTAAATATTGAATTCAACTTTCTCCAATCAGGTTTAAGTGTATTATATAAGCTGGCTACTTATATATATATATATATTTTATTCTGTTGAAGAAGAAGTGGAATCCGGCTTTTGGTCGCCAAAGACACGTTGACGGAAATCTTTGACCATAAGTGGGAGTCCTTGGCGTAGAGCCACCTTTGGTTCCCAACCAAGAAGCTCTTTGGCCTTTGTGATGTCTGGTTTCCTCTTGTGTGGGTCGTTCTCTGTGTTTGGTCTAAACTCTATCTTGGCGTTCGGGTCAATCGTCTCTTGAACCACCTGCGCACCCACAACACCATTCACTCATTTGGGTCAGATACAAGGACCGAGAAAAATCATGCGTACGTAACAAGAGACCAGAGTAGAGTAGAGAGAAATAGATGAAGATGTGTGTATTTGAAGTGTTGTTGTACCAATTGAGAAGTAGTACAGGAAGTGCTACAAGCGATACAGGAAGTGCTACAGGCGATCAAATCATGGACATTGGATGAATTGGAGCCAGCGTGGGCTGGAGTAAACTTCTAGAATATTCTAGAGACGTGCCAAGAGGGGTATATGAGCTGGATAAAGAAGATATTATAGTTTTGGAGTGTTTCCATAATCTTAGGAGAAGATATTGGAAAAAGAGAATATTTCCTAAAAGATTTGGAGATATCTTAAATAAAGGAAATATGCTATATTGAAGAACTTGGAGTGCAAGTTGGAGGATGTATAGAGCAAGGTCGTGGCCTTTATAGGAGAGAAGAGAGAGAGCTTAAAATCACAAAAAAAGATGAAGAAGAAAAAGAAAAAGAAAAAAGGGTTTTGGGTGTGTGTTACACAAGGGTGATGGTGTGTGTTACACACAAGTGGTATTGATCTGTGAGATCTGCAGACGTCAGAGAGGGCGTTGTTGCACCGGTGCGTCCGGGTGGTATTTAAGCATGCGTGCTTGATGCTGTTTTCATGGAGAGATTGTGTGTGAATTGAAGTCTAGGCTTGGGAGAGTTTAGCTCAGGATTAGGTTATCCTGAAGAGTTCATGTTATTGAATGGAGCGGTATTTCAAGAGTGTTGTGCTTGATCTACGCGTTTGCGATTAAGTTGTAATTGCTTTCTAATTCTAGTGAATTCGAATACTGGACGTGGTCCCG
>PKML01056358.1:139447-169706 GCA_002933935.1 Eutrema yunnanense | reverse complement strand
CACACACACACATACACACACATGACAAACCCACACGTGTGAGGCATAGCTCGTCGTTTACTCTGCATAAATCTGTATAAGTGTGAAGTGTTATACTCGATGTCTTACTTTTATTATCTACTAACAATATTACATGACGATGTGTAATTTTGTCTTTTGGAATTCAACAATAAGGTTTATCCGAGGAAATTTTCTCATGTTTATAGCATTTTTGGGAAAAATATTTCACTTTTGGTTAAGCACAAATTAATGTTTAAGGTTCACAAGCATTTAAACCCTTGGATCGACTATTGTTTATATGGAACCATTATTAAATCCTTGAAAGAATAAGGATTTGTTTTCATTCGTAATCATATTTTTAAATAACAAAAATTGGTAATAGTTTGTTTCATCTCATATATTTGTGTGAGTGTTTGCCATATTCGACTTAAAATACTTGATTATTAATTAGAAGAAAATATATTATTAAATATAAATATATAACTTTCATATTTGAAAGCAACAATGTATATATATATATATATAGTGTATCCCATTTTGGTGGAAATTAAAACATTAATTGAAGTTCCTCTTAGCTCTTCTGTAGCTTTGACCAAACCCATTTATGAGAATATATACCTATCATTCTATATATACAGATATTTAAAGATATTGAAAAACAGTGCTATATTTATATCTAAGTCTCATATATACGATGATACATATATATATATATATTCCTAAATGTAAATTTTATGGATTCTAGTTACCAAATTTTTTTTTTTCCATTATAGCTCTTGATCACTAATTAAAAACATAGTTGCGATTTTCAGGTTCCTTATTTAATTTACATCTTCGTACAATTAATATTGAACAAATTGATGATAGCTACATTTCTCTAACACATACCTTTTATAGAAATTCTGCAGTAAATGTTCTTATTAACTTATGATTTTAAATGTTAACCAACTACCAAATACCCAACAACCTGACACAAAATTTTAGAATTGCACGATCCGGTTTTTGGTACGGTTTGAAACAGTAAAACCAAATTGGAATCTCTAGTAAACTGTTAAATGCCAAACTGCGTAAGCCTGGAGATGAACCCGGTTTGGTGACTTGGTCAGATTAAATCTACCAACTTATTAGGGATGTTCAATCCAAATCGACTTTTTTTTTTCCTGATCCAATCCACATTTTAATTGGATTAAGAAGGTTTTTCTTCTAGGTCTATGAAAATTCGAAACCAAATTTAATACAAACCAAAACTTCATTTTGAAAAACAACGATATACAATTAAAAAAAAAGTATTTACACTAAATAACTATGAGCTTTATTAAATTAGATAAACGACCATAATTATTGGGTGATATATGCATGTTTTAAAAATTATAACGTGTTATTAACTCATAGCAAAATGCAAAAACGTGTTATTAACACATAGCAGAAAAACAGAAATATAACGTGTTATTAACACAGCAGAAAAACAAAAATATAACGTGTTATTAACACATAGCAAAAAAAAACGTGTTATTAACTCAAATGACATCTTATTTTTATTCATGTCATGAGTTTAGAGAAAATAACACACAATTTCGTCATGACGTTTATTCTTCTAAACCGGATAAAATAAACCAACAACGAAGAAACTAGACTGAGCAACTCTAGCTCTATCAATGCTATCAAGAACATTATTGTAAACATGAAAGAGTAAACATTAAATGTCATCAAGAGATTGATTTTGATTACAAGATACTTGGTGATAATACAGGAAGATTAGCAGGGAATGTTGTAATGAGTGGCAAAGTTCTTGTCAATGGCATGAAGAGAAGGCTTGACTTTGGTGCTTCTGTAAGCAAATCTCATCTTTTTTACACAATGAAGCTCTTATTCATGTCCTAAACCCTAAATCATAAAACTTTCTTTTTTTTTTCATTTGAAACTGTGGAGAAACTCTCAGGCTTATGTGACACAAGAAGATGTGTTGCTAGGAACTTTGACAGTGAGAGAATCAATAGCTTACTCAGCTCATCTCAGACTCCCATCAAAGCTTACCAGAAAAGAGATCAGTGACATTGTGGAAGCTACAATCACTGAGATGGGTCTACAAGAATGCTCAGACAGGACTATTGGAAACTGGCATATGCGCGGAATAAGCGGAGGAGAGAAGAAACGGCTCAGTATTGCGCTCGAGGTCTTAACCAAACCCAGTCTCCTCTTTCTAGACGAGCCCACAAGTGGATTGGACAGTGCCTCAGCTTTCTTCGTGGTTCAGATTCTCAGAAACATCGCTAGCAATGGCAAAACTGTGATTTCTTCGATTCATCAGCCGAGTGGTGAGGTTTTCGCACTCTTTGATGACCTGCTACTGCTGTCTGGAGGAGAAACCGTTTACTTTGGAGAAGCAAAATCTGCAACAAAGGTAATAAGCAGAATCTGCATTTGCAATAGTATATAAGAAACAGGTTTTAGTATTTAACCATCATGCTCATTTGTGTTGTTACTGCTTCAACATTTGCAGTTCTTTGGTGAAGCGGGTTTTCCTTGTCCTAGCAGACGGAATCCATCTGACCACTTCCTTCGCTGTGTCAATTCAGATTTCGATGATATCACAGCAACTTTGGTTGAATCTCGGAGAATCCACGTTTGTCTTCTTCTGCCCTTTTTGTTTTCATGAGATACACTCAAGCTTTTGACGTCTGCGCATTTTGCCTCTGCAGGATTCCTCTTTCTCTCTTTACCAACTACATGAAACGTCAAACACATTAGACCCCCTGGATGATATACCAACAGCAGAAATTAAAACAATACTTGTCAGAAAATTCAAGAGTTCAGACTATGCAGCAGCTTCAAGAGCAAGAGTTCAAGAAATAACATCAATCGTAAGTTAGGGCTACCATTTCTCTATAAACTACAATGAATCACACAATCAGAGTCTCATACGCACATTTATACCTCGTGCAACAGAAGGGACTTGTCAGTGAAAAGAAAAATAGGAATCAAACAAACTGGTGGAAACAACTCAGAATACTTACTCAACGATCTTTCATCAACATGAGTAGAGACTTGGGGTACTACTGGATACGTATTGCAGTCTACATAGTGTTATCCATCTGTGTCGGGTCAGTCTTTTTCAACATCGGGAGAAACCACACAAATGTCATGAGTACTGCAGCTTGTGGCGGATTCATGGCAGGTTTCATGACATTTATGTCAATAGGAGGTTTCCAATCCTTCATTGAAGAAATGAAGGTAAAGAGCTAAAACCAAACTTCCATCTCTTTCTTTCACCTTAAAAAGTATCTTTACGTTTTAGCATATTGTCCCTAAAACCAGGTGTTTTCTCGGGAAAGGCTCAATGGACACTATGGGGTTGCAGTATACACTGTGTCTAATTTCCTCTCCTCATTACCTTTCATAATCCTCATGTGCCTCACCACCACATCAATCACTAACTACATGGTGAAGTTCCAACCCGCAGCTTCTCATTTTTTCTACAACTGTCTCGACCTCATCAGTGCAATTGCAACTGTGGAGAGTTGCATGATGATGATAGCTTCACTGGTTCCTAACTTCTTGATGGGAGTCATAATAGGAGCTGGCTACATTGTAAGAACGCTCTCTGTCTCTCTCTCTCACCTAAAAGCTTTCTTATACATCTCGAAAGAATATTGTAAATCGAAAACCGCTCTATTCTTCATGTCATAGGGAGTTATGGTCTTGAGTGCGGGTTTTTTCCGACTGTTCCCCGACTTACCTATGGTGTTCTGGCGATACCCAGTGTCTTACATAAACTACGGTGCATGGGCTCTACAGGTGACCAGGTTTTCCCAACTTTACAATGCAGATTATATTGGCAAATAGAGAATCTAAAACGAGCACACCTGAAAAATTGCAGGGAGCATTCAAGAATGAGATGATCGGAGTTGAGTATGATTCTCCATTACCTTTGGTACCAAAAATGAAAGGGGAGCTCATTCTTGAAACCGTTCTAGGCATAAATCCAGCACAGTCCAAGTGGTTGGATCTAGGTGTTGTGATGATGATTCTCATTGCGTATAGGCTTTTCTTCTTCGCCATCCTCAAGTTCAAGGAAAAGGTTTTCCCATTGATTCACATGTTATACACAAAGAGAACTCTGAGCCATATCCAGAAAAGGCCTTCTTTCAGAAGAATGGCACCTGTCACTTCCAAGCGATACCATGTTCACCATGCCCTCTCTTCTCAAGAAGGACTTAACTCTCCACTGCATTAGAAGCATATACAGCAGGATGCAATTTCCATGCGTGGAATATATTACTCGTTAACCTTATGCTAGAGGTCCATATATTTCAATATGCCAGATGTTACTCTCTTCAAACTTGTTTCACTATTTTTAGCCTGCTGTGTAAGGAAAAAAGAGAGATATTATCGTTCTGACTGATGAGATCTGTTAAGCAAGGGAATAGAACTCACAGGAATACATAAATGAATTACTAACAACAGCTACAGATAAACATGCACCGATGGAAAACCTTATTACCTGACAGTAGAAAGGTAGTCCTTGTTTGATAGCATCGGTAAACAGACTGCAAATCTGTGCAGCACATGAATGGGAGGAAATCTTTCCACCATGCATATTTGACTTCAAGATTCAGATCTGACCTATTCTAGAGTCTTAATCTGTGCAAGTCTACTTTACGTTGATCACTCAATTCCATGAAATCTCCTCTTGTGGCATATAGCTGCCAAGGGATAGAATCCAAACAAACAAAAGTATTCTCCCCAAAAAAGTCTGTTGACGAAAGATCGGATAGCTAGAGAACAATCCACGAGATGCTAAGCAAAAATGTCAAGTTTCAACCTCAGAAGAAAAGGCAAATATAAACTCTTGAAAAAGTTACAGATGAAGGAAAAGACAACATACAAATGAACAATCAATAACTTTTGACGAATATGGCTAATCCAGAAAGAACAACATCCAGTTCTGAAGAGAAAAAAAAGAAAGAAGGAAAAAACAGCCTAATTTTCAGCGTATCAAAACACTTTTGCTACTCCTATGATCGTGCCAACTCAACTAAATCTGAACCAATATCTAAGTTTGGAAAACTATGTTAAAATGTCAAGAATACGCCTGCTTGTTCTGCCTAACTCTTCATATCATCAGATCCATTATTTTCAAGGTTACCATTGAATCCATGATACGGAACCTCCCACATGGGCCTGGGGGTTGCACGCCCACCAAAATCCTCGGGGTAAAATTCAAAATCAGGGCCAAAATTGAACTTCACAACACAGTTTGACTGGTCAGGGAGAGTGTACATAGAAGCAGCAGGGTAGTAACGACCGCCAAAAAGATCTTTGAAGGCAACTCCCTGACATACACCATTTTTGAAGAAGGATATTTCACTGCCTGCATCAGAAGAAAGGTTGGTCAAAAATCTTCCAGAATTGCACGGACACCATCTACATCATATATGTGGTAACAAAAACGAAATTTAGACATTTAGCCATGTGAATTGTGATTAAGAAACCTTACTATCTATAAGAATATAACCACATATTCAATTCTCTAAAAATCAAAGGAAGTGACTAACTGAAAGCAGAACAGGGACAACAAAAACACGAACTTGTACAGATAAGTAACGCAAACCCATACCTGGTACAGCTTTAGGAGGCTCCTCTTTAGCGTCAGGTGCACATACATATCTCTGCCCTTTATAAAACACATAATGGGGTGGCTTTGGAGCGAATGATTCACCATCAGGCAGATTTATGTAGAATCCAATAACATCACCTTCCTTATACCCTTCCTCTGCATACTTCTCCCTTAAAGCCTTGTGTATCTTACACCCATCAATGTCCCTGAACCCGAAACTGTTCCCATCGTACCCTACCGGAGCCTGCAAATCTCCTTTATCAGTCGACCAGCCAAGTCTTGTATGACCCGTCTCACCCAAATTCACAACTTTAATCTCAAAGTACCAAGCCCCTTCTACAACTCCTCTTGTCGCTCTCACCATTCTATACCCTTTACTACTTCCTGCAGTAAGTCTATCTTCGTTTATCTCAACTTTCTCAGCTTTGTAGACTTTAGAAAGGCAAATTTCCAAGTCGGGCGTGTCGTCTCCCTTATCGGGAAACCTAGGAACCGGAGTTATCAGCACCTTGTCTTCTACAGCGGCTGAATTCGGCGTGTTGGTTTTGCTCTTCTTCTTTCCCTTGCGTGTGCTCTTCGTCACCCAAACATTGTTGTTCTTCTTCTTCGATTTCGATTTCTTAGCCGCACTCGCAACTGGAGTCATCGCCGTCTCTTCCACGGCCATTGCTCCCGATGGCTGCACTTGCTCTGGCTCCTCCTCTTCCTTCACGGCGACTGAAATAAGAGAATCTAGCTGCTTCTTCTTCTTAGGCGGTGGTTCATCTTCCTCTTCGTCTTCTTCCATCGCGCTACCGTTCTGGGCAGCGGCTGATTCCAGTTTCGGAGATTTAGGGTTGTCGGAGGAAGAAGCAGTTGGACCTTCCTCAGAGAATGAGTCGGATTCGATCTTCAAGTCGGATCCGGGTCGATCAGAATCCTTAGCTACATCTGATTTCTCCAAATCAGCATCGTCTGGTTCGATTGCAGCGGAGGACTCCTGTGGCATTGGATCATCCAGTCCAGAGGGAAGAGCGGTTGCGGTAGGGTCGTGGGGAAGCGAGATTGAAACTTCTGCTTCTTCGCCTTTCGAAATTTGTTCTGCTTCTTCGCCTTTGGAACTTTGTGCTGCTTCTTCGAATTTGGAACTTTGTGCTGCATCTTCGCCTTTGGAGATTTGTTCTGCATCTTCGCCTTTCGAATTTTGTTCTGCTTCTTCGACTTTGGAATTTGATTGAAGAGAATCCATTGGAACAAAGTTTCTTTCTTCTGATGCAGAAGAGATTTCGGAGGGACTCGTCGATTTGGGAAGAAGCAAGAAAAAGAGAGAATTATGGTTATGGAGGAAGTTTCGTGGGCTCTCTGGGCTTTATGAGGCCCAATAAGAAACAAGAGTTCGGAACTTCGGATAGTTGGTTTGATTTCTTTTTGGGTCGCCCAAATTCATTAGATTTTTAGTTTTTTTTTTTGTAACAAAAAGTTTTTCTTTTGTTAGGTTTGATTTTTAAGATGTAACAAAAATCTTATTTAATAAAAAGCCGAAAAAAATCCAAATACCATTGCGTTTTCTTCGAAAAAATAAGTTGGTTTATTATTTTGGGAAAGCAGCATGAACATAAGATTTTGTTTTTAACAAACTCTTATTATGTTAACATTCGAAAATATTGAGTTATCAAGTGGATGGTGATCTAATGGTATTTCGGAATTTTCATACCATCTCCAATGTATATCTCCATTTTTTACTCCAAAATGGAGTTGTGTTTTGCTCCAATGGATAACTCCATTTTTTACTCCAAAAAAGAATATTCTAAATAGATTCTTTTTGTATTTTATTAATAATGCATTTTATTTCTAAAAATTACAAATTAATCCATTTTTTTGCAAAACTTTTATAAATTATGAATTTAATAAAATTTAATACTTATTAAATAGAGAAAATAAGTATTAAATCACACATGTAGTCATTATGTCATGCAACATATTTTTTTTCCAAAAACGAACCGGTCCTTTCACAATAGCAAACCGAGATTGGAGAACTCCGAATGCGCGTTCTACATCTTTCATGCATGCTTCTTGTTGTGTAGCAAAAAATTTGTTCTTTGGACTTCTTGGCTCGTGAATCGTTTGCACAATGGTAGACCATTTTGGATATATACCTCCTCCATCAACTTCGTTTATAAAATTTTTTAGTGATCTTGGTGGACTAGGAAGCGGTTTAGGGAAATATTAAATTTATCGTATTTGTTGTGTTAAATTTGTTTATGTTTCTTATCTTTAATTTCAGCATTTGTTATGTATTTTTAAGTTTATTTTACTTTGCAATATTTTTAAATAAAAAATTTAGTGTTTAAATAATTATGATATAAAAATATGTATAGTGTCACATGCATATATGTTGATAGTTGATAATATGTACGACAAATACATTGCTAAATTAATAAAAAGTATAAAATATAAATATTTAATATTTAATATTTAAATGATCAATTTGTAATTAAAAAAGTCCAACTCCATAATGGAGTAGAATATGGAGTTACTCCAAATATAGAGTAGCATATGGAGAAACTCCATTTTGGAGTGGAAAATGGAGTGGGGTTGGAGAGAAATTTACTCCAAAATAGAGTTTGGAGTATAAAATAAAGTGGGGTTGGAGATGCCCTGGCTCAAAGTCACTAGCTCAATTCTATTTTAGAAGGGTGATTTATGCCTTAAACGTGATATTATCAACGACTAGTATTAAATATCAGAGAAAACTATAGATCCATAACTTCTAAAATTTATCAGATAACTTTTGTAAAACTTTGAATTTTTTATAATCAGCCTAAATGATCTTCTATTAAGTTTAATTTTAAAAATGTGGGTTGTCTATTAAAATTCCTCTAAAGTGTGTCTTTGTTTTCTTCCGCAAATTATTCAAACCTTAAAATCAAATTGAGAGAGACCATTGTGCGAAAAGGTGGATTGTTTGAGAATAAATTGGTATCACCCACTCAAACTTTACCAAATTCCTCGCGCAAAATCAATTGCTTCCTTGATCTCATCCCAAACGTGTTTAAAAGTCAACCTAACATAAGCTTTTAGGTGAATTTAAAATAAAATTTAAACTTTTTTAAGTTTCACTAGATTTGTTCAGTGTGTAAGTGTTAAAGCGAGATAATCCGCTCCATTTAATATGTCGCAGTAAACTAGGCATGGGAATATAACCCAGACCCGACAAAACCCGAACCAAATTTTTTCGGGTCCTATTCGGTTCTTATCTTCTCCAACCTCGGGTACCTGACCCGAACCCGAACTGAACCCGAAACCCGAATTCCAAAGGCTAATTTATATTTATATTGGGGTTATTCGGGTTATGTTCGGATTATCTCGGGTTATTTTCGGTTTATTTTGGATTATGTTCGGGGTTTTTCGGGTTTTTTCGGGTTTTTTCTATTCCATATCAAGTTTTATTTAAAATTCTAAACCAGATCCGAACCCGAACCGAATTTACTCGGGTCCAATTCAAGTCTTATCATCTCTAATTTCGAGTAGCCGAAACCCGAAAACACGAACCGAACCCGAAACCCGAATGCCCAGACCTACTAGTAAACTATGATATATTGTGGATTTTGGTAGGCCGATCGTGAAAGGATGTGGTCTTAAAAATACTATCCCTAACATTTGTGATCGGTTCGCCGATATTTTTTTCAAATTTTGTTTTTTTCCATGTCTAGTTAAACAAGTAAAAAAAAATTAGTTTTCAAATTTAGTTTTTATATATAGTATATAGTTAATTTTTAGAGAAACAAGTCATGTTATTTAGTCAATACAATATATAAATTTATAAAGATAAAACTTTTTAATTAAAAACTAATAATTCTAATTAAAATATCATGTCCGCGAGTTGGTATGTTGTCCGCACATGTTAAACCCACTAGAAACCGATATCCGTTATGGGATAACCCGCCAGATCCCCACTTTCTTGGACATCTCAAATTAAAGCAACGGATTGACATCTCTAGTTCAGTTTTTGTTCACAAAAGTTTGCATTAGTTTTTTTAAAAATCATAAATTTAATATTTCTAAACGGTTTTGTTAGGAATTTCACATCTGAAAAAGATAAAACTTAAGTAATATATAGAAAATATAGGTCAAATTTATTCATTGAAAATTGATTTTTTTTTACCCCATATTGTAGGGTGGATCTCGAAAGATATTGTAAATCCATGAGAATTAACAAGTGGTTTTTGGTAACTATTATTTCTTCACGGCCACAAAAATACTTTTTGTTGACTTATTTCTTTTGTTTTCTATTTATTACACAGATCATATGTCTAAAGAAAATCCGTATTTGTGTGACGTGTGGTGTATAATGCATTATTCTGTGCTCTGATCCATTAAGGCTTTAGTGGCTTAGATATGATCACGATTCATGAAAGCTTTATGGCTCGAAAGATATCTATCTTTCTGTTTCTAATGAATTCTCTATATATCAATAGAAAAAGAAGGTAAAATCAAATCTAGCCTAGCTATAATATTATATATTATATATAGTCACTCTCTGGTTTCTGGACCTTGAAAAGCCTAATTAGGCTCATGATGACAACTCTGAATCCCTCAATTTCTGTGGTGCGCACATCGTTGTTGCTATTGTTATGTCATGTGTGGGGGAAAACAGAGATTCATCATCATTTTTTTTAAAAAAAATTTGATATACTTTGAGTGATCCAGCCACTCAAATAACCCTTTAAGCATGCACTTTGTTGTGGTCCACTTTTCTTCCACCTTACTTGTATGAATATACCGGTTAATTCATAACCGGTGAAGGTTGACATTTGGTTCTCTCCTAAACTACATGTTCTAGCTAATCATATCTTTTTAGTACAGAGAATTAAAGTCTTGGAGACTTGGATCGGGGATGGTGATGGTCTCCATAATTACGGAAGTGTTATTAAACATGTAAGTAATTAACATATTCAATTTATTATACACCTGACCCATGCTGCATGGGCCATGCACACATTCAAATTACTGTGAAGCAAACAAGACATACAATTGGTTCCTTGAGCATTCACAAAATTCCAAACAAAGCATATGATTAATTATTAATTTTGACTAAGTCGTTTGTGATGGTGGGTTTAGGATCACCGTCGTTAAACTTCCCAAGAACTTGTTGAAGATGATGTGCAATATCCTCAGGTCGATGAGGCTCGAGCCGTGGTCGGTCCGGCAAAACCCACCGTCCATCTCCGTTCTTGACCATCCCTTTGTTCTCGTCTTGTCTCCAACAAGGCGGCACGTGATAGTCGCTTCTCAAGAAATCACAACTCTTGTTCACTAAAGCTATGTCTCTCTTTGTCACCAAACAAAACTTCTTCTCCTCTCCTTCTTCTTTTCCATGATATCCATCCACCAAATGAAGCAAAGCTTCTAGGTTGTGTGCACATCCCAAATCCTTAGTCGGTTTCAGAAATGGGCTTTTCTTGTGGTCCAATGCAAGCTCGACACCTACATGCGCGTAGCTCCATGGGAATGATGTTGTTTCTTCGATATACTTTTGAAACTGAAACTTTTCGTTTGTGAATATCCCTGGAACGGAAGGTACCTTGTCGTGCACGTTTACCACTCTCAGGACTTTGATACCTAGTTCTTCGCACCTTTCCTTGAACCTCAAATTACCTACTCGAGGTCCCGAGAAGGAGAACACACTTATGGGAACTTTATAGTTGTTATCCGGTATGTGATTCAAGTTTAGCTCCGCGATATCATAAGCACTGACCAAAGCAAGAGCTGCGCCAAGACTGTGACCTGTCACGGTGATGCTTATTTCGTGACCTTCTTCTCCGGTACCATAGTACTCAAGAAGCCGTTTGACCTCGGCTAAAACCTGTTCTCGAGCCGAAAAGGAAGAGAATTTGCAAGAATCTTCTTTCTTGGTGTACAAGTCATGAAACCCTAATTCAATCTTGATCAAAGGGTCGTCACCAAAGTTAGCTGAACAAAGAATATCTTTTAGGTCATATATCCATTCAAGATAAGTGACTGTGCCTCTCCAAGCGATGACTATGTCACGTCTCCCGAGCCGAGCCACCTCTTCTTCGTTCGTAGCTACTGCAACGTAACCCATCCAGTTCGCGTGTTGGCTCCAAATCGAGCTGAGTTTTGATCTTTGGAAGAAGTTTGGGAGATTGATGTTGGAAGTTGCGTAGAGGTAACGTGTTATGGTGTAGCCCTTGTGGAGATTTAAGTCAAGGTTTGAGAAGAAATCGGAAGGATGATATTTGCAAGAGCCGCAGTATTTAGAGTGAGGATCGAAGTCGAATGAGTCGTAGCAAGCTTGAGCAAATTCTCCGTAACGTATGATCTCTCTTCGAAGATGAATGTTTATTGGATCTAGTAGTCCTTCCCAGTTATTACAACCTTGTACTTCTCTCCAAATCTCTCGAAGATTCAATTCTTCTTCTTCTTCGAGTGCTGCTTTTTCTTCTTCTTTGACTAGTGCTTCCTCTTCTTCTCGTTTGTTGTCTGAAACAAGGGTTTGGTGCTGTTTCGGCTTCTGTTGAGTTGTTGAAGAGTTTATGCTTGTGCGTGACATTGAGCCAATGATGGAACAAGTCTTGATCTTTGTTGTCAAGATTAGGGTTTTGGGTTTGGTTTTGAAGATATTGTGAGGAAAAGAAGTGAAGAATCTTGGGTTCTTGAGAGTTATTGGTGATGATGGAGAAGCCATTTTATCTGGTGGTTAGTGAGTTACAACTTCTGGTTTGCTTCTTTGTGTAGAGACTAGAGAGCAAATGAACGTATATATAAATGTGAGTTTTGATTTAATTTCCTTTTGTTTTTTGTGTTTGTGGTTATGATTTGGTTGGGTAACAGAGATGATGATGAATTTGGTATAATTGTCTCTTCTTATAATTGTTGTGTGTATTTAATGGGGTCGGTGAGGAAGAGAGAGACGTGCAGTTTAATGGAGGTTTATTTCTTCTCCTTTAATGGAATCCCAAACTCTATTCTTTTTGTGCTATAGGTCCACTCATCGTTTAACACGTGTATGTATGTATTTTGTATGGTAATCACCTAAATAGGTGTTCCAAACATAATTAAATATGTGAATAGATCCACTCAAGAAACAAAGAAGTGTTCCACTTTGTATTGATCATACTTATTGTATTTGAAATTTGAAGTGATTAAGAGAGATAATATATACCTCATAATGAGGAATTTGAGAAAGTGATTAAGGTGGTGGCTCTAATTCCTCATTTGAGAGAGATAATACCTCATAACGAGGAAGTGATTACGAGGTACATCATAGTGAGGAATTTGAGAATGTAATGACTAATGATTTTGATGTTAAAAAACTTAATTACAATATTTTGTTAAAGGATAATGGATGGATTTAATTAGTACAACCAATAAATATTAATGCTAAAGATGGATGGTAAGCAATGGTAGTCAAATTATCAATGGTAGCCAAATTATCAATGGTTGATACTTGGTATATTTTTTTCATTGGTTGGTACTTATATATATAGATCTATAGAGTCATCACTTCTATGTACACACGAAAAACTAGCATTGAACAGAATAAATAGATGATTTATGAACATGCTGGTTTCCAAGATAAGCCATTATTGAAGTACACATTTGTATATTAAAATTATAATTTTTGGATTGATCAAAATACTTAGTATATATGTATAATGTTTGAAAAAAAGTTAATCGATTTTAATCTATCGAAATGATTTTTTTTAGATCAATAATATAGAAAAATACCCTAAAATAACACACCCAAAATCCAAAGGAATATAGCCAGAAAAACCATATGATTATTCTTACTGTCGTAAAAATCAAATTCAATTTTGTCCAAACTCAAATTCAAACTCCAATCTCACGTTTTCTATCTCATCGATACCGAATTTGTGTTTCTCTCATTTTGATCAGGCCTAATTGACACAAAGGTAGAAGACGAAGTTGTCGTGAAACTCAAAATCAAGTTTTCCCCAATTATTGGTCCTACTAGAAACGCACCGAGAATCCAATTTTTCTCAACGATTTCATTAAAATCGTTTCCGTTACGTCTGAACCGACGCCTAGACCGATTTTTTGAACCATGGTAGTAATTATTTTTCTATAATCAATGATTGAGTAATAATAATAATAATAATAATAATAATAATAATAATAATAATAATAATAATAATAATAATAATAATAATATCAATATTGTATTTCTCTATTAAAAAAAAAGAAGACAAATAACATTTTTATATTAATTACTATTTTATTAAGTAAACAAGTAATATTTCGTGGAAGAAAAAAAACAGAATAATATTTTGTGGAAAACAAAAAACATTTTAAATTAATGTTAGGAAAAGGTTGACTTGTTCTGTGCTCTGCGCTCACTCTTCTCAAATTCCTCACAAGCAAAGCTTCTTCGATTTTGAAATCATGGAGCGGCTAACATCTCCTCCTCGTCTGATGATAGTCTCAGATCTTGATGATACAATGGTAAAAGAAAACGCCATTTGTTTATTCCTCTAAATCTCTGTTGATTGATTGATGTGTACAAGATTTTGTTATATTTCAGGTCGATCATCATAATGATCCTGAGAATCTCTCTCTGTTGAGGTTCAATTCATTGTGGGAAGACACATACCGCCATGATTGTCTTCTTGTTTTCTCAACCGGAAGATCACTAGCGTTGTACAAAAAACTGAGGAAAGAGAGACCATTGTTGACTCCTGATGTTATCATTACCTCTGTAGGAACTGAGATAGCTTATGGTAACTCCATGGTTACTGATGATACTTGGGTTGAAATCATGAACAATAAATGGAACCGAGAAGTCGTCGAAGAAGAAACCAGCAAGTTCCCTGAGTTAACTCTTCAGGTACTTTCTGCTTAACAATAAAACAAAGGCTGTCTCTATTTTTTTTTCAGGATTACCAGTAAGTTCTGGGCCGAAGCCCGTAATCCCCCCAGACCCGGAACTACAGCATGTAATATTAATTCCGTCCCAAACGTCACTCGATCCTGTGACCTCTAGGCTTTGCCATGCTTTAAAATGATCATTGAAATGCAGAGAGAACCTGATCAGAGGCCAAACAAGGTTAGCTTTTTCGTTGACAAGAGTAAGGCTCAGGCAGTGACCAAGGAGCTATATCAGCGGTTGGAGAAACGCGGGGTAAGATTAGTTAATCTTGTGAGCTTACTTTACAGCTTGTTATATATATGATGGTGTGGGTCTTTTGGTCTTTGTTTTCAGTTGGATATCAAAATAATTTTCAGTGGAGGAAGGGCTTTGGATGTTTTACCACAAGGTGGAGGAAAGGGACAAGCTCTTGCTTATCTGCTAAAGAAACTCAAGACTCAAGGAAAACTTCCTGTTAACACTCTTGCTTGTGGGGACTCTGGAAACGATACTGAACTATTCACCATTCCTAACGTTTATGGTGTCATGGTTGGTTTCACCATCTGAATCTCCGGTTTTTTTGTTTCAATGTTTTAAATCTGCATGCTCTTGCTTTTACAGGTGAGCAATGCTCAAGAAGAATTGTTGGAGTGGTATGCTGAAAATGGGAAAGACAATTCAAAGATAATCCACGCGAGTGAGAGGTGTGCGGGTGGGATTATACAAGCGATTGGTCATTTTAAACTCGGTCCAAACCTTTCTCTGAGAGATGTTTCTGACTTCTTAGAATGCAAGGCGGATAATGTGAACCCCGGTCATATGGTTTTGAAGTTTTTCTTGTTCTATGAGAGATGGAGACGAGGTGAAGTTGAGAACTGTGAGACATACACAGCAAGCCTCAAAGCTTCATGTGTGAGTGTAACATTGTTCACCTCTTTATCTGCAAATGATACTGTATCCAAGAGACAAATGACTTTTTTTGTCCTTTGTCAAATCACTTCAGCATCCTGCTGGTGTCTTTGTTCATCCATCTGGTGCTGAAAAGTCTCTGAGAGACACCATTGATGAGCTTGGGAAGTACCATGGAGACAAAAAAGGAAAGAAGTTTCGGGTTTGGACGGATCAGGTCTTAGCAACAGACACTACTCCTGGGACTTGGATTGTAAAGCTTGATAAATGGGAACAAACTGGTAATCAAAGCCTTACTATGTCACTCACACAATCCCCATGCTAATTAACCAATTCTGTTCCGGTAATCGTTGATATTCGGATTGTGAATATCGCAGGAAATGAAAGGAAATGCTGCACAACAACTGTCAAATTCACCTCAAAGGTAATAGATGATTAAGAGGTCATTAGTAGTATCAAAGTTGTATAAGAGTAGATTCAGCTTCTTGAGGATTTTTTTTTTTTTTTTTTTTGGGTAACAAGCTTCTTGAGGATTGAGAATGTTTTGGAATCTGCAGGAAAATGAAGGAATTGTGTGGGAACATGTGCAACAAACATGGTCGGAGGAATCAGAGGTGAAGGATGATAGAAACTGGATCATCTGAATCATTATCCTCTTTTTGGAGTGTTCTATAAAACATTGCACCACTCAAAGATCATATTATTCGTTGAATAACTCTTTAGATCTTAAAATTCACCATTTGTTTTTAAAAGTCATCTATTTCACCACTTTCCGCATTAAAATCTTCTGCTATTGCTTCAAAATACAAAGAATGTCATCTATTTCACCACTTTCCGATCACTAGTAAGGCAATTATAATGCTTCAAAATCTTCTGCATCAAAAGCTATATTCTGCTATGTTTTGCATCACTAGTAAGGCAATTATAATGCTTTAAAAGTCATCTATTTCACCACTTTCCGCAAAATAGCTTTTGAAGTTATCAACATATTGGTTTTGCAAAATGAAAAATTCTCAGTACATTTATAATTTCCTCTTTAATTAACCCAACTAATAGGCATACGTAATCTATAATTTACTTTTTTTCCAGAAAACATGTGTTCATATTCCATTTGAATGAATTTGTCATCAATTATCATATAGCTCTAACTATTAAAGAATAGTGAGTGGTGCAAGTCTACGAAATGTCAACTACTACTTAAAAATAAAACCTTAAAATAAATGTAGACCTAATAATTTTTGACAATTAAAAGGAAAAGATAAAAGGTAACAAATTTGGCTATTTCCTATAATATATTGTAAGTTGTAACCATTTCAAAAAGGAAACTTCCTGCAAATACACATTCCAATGAGAAAATAGTTTAATTCCATCAGTTCAAAATGATGAAAAAAAGTTCACAATATCATAGGCAAAACACTCCATATTTAAAGTAAGGAGAAAACAAATAAATAAAAAGAAACATGGGACTCAGAAACAAACAGATCCAAGTCTGGTTCTGGTTTGAATTTTTTTGGGGGATGAAACTCAGAATCTGATGAACCCTTTGTCTCTCAAACTCTCTACAGTCTCTTTAATGCTAACCTCCAATGGCACAAACTCAACCCCAAGAGACTCTGCTTTCTCTTTAGACACTTTATATGTTGGAATATATATCTTTTCATCTGCACACCTGTAACAATTTCAATAGAATCTTTTCAAAGATCTTGTCTTTTCACTGTTAATTTCTATTTTTTTTAAAAACAGAGAGGCTCTGTTTACTCTGTTTCTGACATTATAACCAAAAAAAACTTACTTCTCAGGGAGTTGAAAATCAGGGTAAAGATCTTGCAAGATGTTAACAACTTCAGAGTAATGAGCAACTCTCTCCACTAAACAGTATCTTCCATTAGCAGTTGGATTCTCAAACGCTTGAATGTGAGCGTTCGCTACATCTTTAACGTTAACCCACCCGAATGTAGCATTAGGAAACGTATGTGCTCCTGCAAAATGTAAATCAATGTTCTTCAAAAACATATTTTTAAAGTGTTTTTGAATATCAAACCAATGCTATGTTTTTTCTTACCTTTGATCAAGCTTAGTACTGCGGCAGCACTAGTGTTAAGTGTTGGCTGTAAGAGAGGGCCAATCACCATTGCTGGATTTATCGAAACGAGCTGTAAATCGTTCTCTTTCGCGAATTTCCAAGCTGCGTTTTCAGCTAAGGTCTTCGAGAGTACATACCATAGCTTTTGAAGAAGAAGAAAAACAAGTGTTTCAGCAAATACAGAGAGATAACTTCAAGATCAAGCAACCAGAAATATATTTTTATTTACCTTGGAAGCTCTGCAATATTCAGGATCGGCAAACCAAGATTCATCAACTATGGTTTCGGGTGTTCGAGGCACTCCATTGAAAGCAACAGCTGCTATAGATGAGGTTAAGACGACTCTCTTAACAGAGGAAGTCTTCATGCAAGAGCTTAGAACATTGATTGTTCCTTTCACTGCTGGATCGAGTAGCTCAGCCTGCAAAAGACAAAACACAAATCAATCAAAAATGGAAGATTCAATAACAAGAGAATGTGCACGACGAAGATAGATACATAGAGAGAGACCTGAGGATCCTTGACGTCGTGATAAAATGGTGATGCGGTGTGGAAAACTCCTTGGCATCCATCGATTGCGGAATCGAAAGAGCCTTCTTCTAACAAGTTTGCTTTGAACAATTTAAGCCTTTCCTCTGCACCTTCCAATGCAAGCAAATGCTCTGTTTTCCTCGGATCATCTGTTCCATTGAACCATATACACATACATATATAACCAATCTATGAATCTTGAATCATCCGAAAACTATTAGATCCACAGATATCTAATCAATTTCCCATCCCTTCAAATTTCATTACGAATCTCCTATCTAAACCTAAATGAAATTATAAGAACCGTTGTTTCGGTTCGATATATAGATTTGGAAGAGACTAAATAGAGAAAAGAGACGGACTTGGATCGCGAACAGAGGCTTTAACGGTGTAGCCACGGAGAAGAAGAAGCTTAACGATCCATGAAGCAATGTAACCTGAAGCTCCTGTCACACACACCGTCTTCTCTTCTTCGCTGCTCATTCTTCTTTCAGATCTTCTCTCTTTTTTTTCTCTGTGTTTGAAATCTTCAAAACTGAGATTTTCTGCCTCTTTATTTTTTTTCTGTTTTGTTTTTTTTTTTGCTTTCAAGCGCGCCATTTTTGGGAGAGTTCGTTAGAGTTTTCCTCGGGATTTTTCCCTGCCAAGTGTGTGACTCCTCTTAATCTCGTCCGTACGTTTATTCATAAACTAATTTCGTTTTAAAACTAAAATCCATACTTTTTGTGAATAATATTACTCTGATTTTTGTGATAAACCAAGTTTTCATGAACTCAATTTTGTAAATTTATTAACCAGAGAAACAAAACCAGAAAAAATTCCGATTTTTTTTTGTTGTCGGAGAAAAAAAAACCACATTTTCATAACGGTACTTATGCAAAAACCACTCTGTTTTTATCACATCTGGCGCGAGAGAAACGGGCGAAAGCATGGAGACCCCGCCCTGCCCATTCCGCGGTTATACAAACTAATCGATAAAAATGTCCGAAATTGTATCACTTCGATCCGTAGAACAGGTGACAACGCCTATGACGATGGCATGATTCTCTGGTTTTCCACTTGACAATAGCTGCTTCTCACTCATAAGTCGAAGACCTGTTCTTTTTCTTGTGATTTATCTCTTAAGTATTATTGATTTTTCAACCCACAGTTCACATTCTTTGTAAAAAACGGTTTTGATGGAATAAATTTTACATCTTTCAAAAAAAAAAAAAAAACTACATTTTCATGACATTGGAGTTTCTCTGCCTTGCTGTGGCTGAAACGTTCTTAATTTCCCTTAAAGGCGGTCTTGAGCACGACGGTTTTGTTGTTCTTCCTTCACTGTACCTAGACCAATATCCGTTGTTGCTATGTCGGTTTTCTTTCAACCTACAAATCAATACCCTCTTCTCTGACTCTGATGGCAATTTGTTCTTCTCTGGTTCTAACTTATGTTCCTTCCTCAATCTTTCGATATCTTCTTGCAAACCGCAAACCTCTGCTTGTAGGTTTTTCAACTTTGCTTCTGATGATATAGCCTTTCTTCTCCATCCTTCAACCTAAACAGATTCATAAAAAGGATCCAACACTTGCTAAGTCAAACGACATTTCTGGTAAAACAGTATAATTATATCTTATGCTATCTTACTGAGGAATGTAGATTTTGTATCTGAGAATCTGAATCGAGAGCACGGTTTTGCCAGAAATCACGACAAGACTGAAGTTCCTCCATTTCATTTCTAACTTGACCCAACATTTCTTGCATTTGTGACCATTGCTCTGCTTCTGCTCTTACTTCATCCGCGATTTTCCTCATAACTGCCTTGCAGTGTCTAGAACAGTCTTTCTTTTCCTCGTTCACTTTAATTGCCTGCGCAGAGAAAAATTCATCTTCACAAACTTCATTTGAGCTCAATATTATAGAGAAAAGCATATTTTTCCCCCAAATTTACCTTATTATACATGTCTTGTACAGTTACATCTTGAAGATCAATGGTTTTGGAGACAGCGCTTGTAGACGGCGCAAAGAGACTCGATCCATACTCTTTCTGCATTCTTTCCAACAAAACCCCTTTCGATAAGGCCTCCATTTTACTACTCAATGTATCTATCTGCAGAATAAAAAAACATCAAAAGTCAAGATCATGCAAAAAGACTCGCCCATCTTATTATAGTGAAATGGTGTCACTCACATTTCCTTTATTGTTCTTAAGAACATTTTGATCAGCTAGAATGTTAGGATTGACCAAGAAGCTAGCTTCTGCCATTTTCTGAATCCCTTTAACACAAAACTCTTCGGAAACTCCTTCATCGAACTTCTCCAGCTCTCTTCTAAAAACAGAAGATTGCCTGTCAAAATTATGTCTGCAGTTTCTAGCTTCCATGTCTTTAACCTTTGGAGACTTTAACTCATTCAGTTTCTCAACCAAATAGCTTATCTCATCTTCCAAAACCTGGCTCTCTTTCTTCCCTTCTGAGATTCTCTGTTTCCCCTGAATAAAACCACCAACAAAAAGAAGAGCTTCAAACTCAAAACAATCAGTCACAAACCAATGTGGGGGGGGTATTGAGGATTGAAGATTTAGACTTACAGAGAGAAGGGTATGAACAGCAGATCTAAGCGTCCGCTCCATTCGCTTCTTCCTCCTCTCCATCTTCTTCATAGCTATATCCTTTTCAATTCTTAACAAATTACACTCTGATCTCAACATCTCCGCTTGAAACCTCCACTTGGCTTCCTCCACTTGATCAACACCAATCTCTCTCCCATCTGCAACTTTCCCTCTTCTCCTTTCTTCATCATCCTCATCATTCAACAACACAATCGGTCCCGGAGATGTCCCTCGATCGAACGACCTCTCTTGGTGAAACAGAACCTCCAATTTCACTCTCCGATCCTTCTGAGACGAATAAGAAGAAGAAGAAGAAGGTGTTGTCTTCACCTTTGCGACATGTCGTCGAACACTATGCCTACGTGGCAGCTGAAGAATCCTCGGCGTCGGAGGGCCCACTTGCGGGTACTGCCACTTCGATTTCTTCATCATCATCGTCGCTTCGTTTCTTCTCTCCATTTTTTACCGCCGACTTTAAAATAAGTGTCTGTTTTCTGTCTCTGTCTCTTCTGGTAATGATTGTCAGAAGAAGAAAGACATGATTTTTTAGATGAAAGCTCTGATCTTTACTTTCTGTCGGATTTTGAAATCCTTTGTTACCGTTGCAAAATAGAGAGAGAGAGAGAGAGAGAGAGAGAATCAACTCGGAAGCAGAGAAGAAAAGAGACAACCTTGGAGGATTCAAGCGCATCATCAAAGATGACCCATTTTTGTCGTAATTTTAAATTGTGTACAATGTGCGTATATGTGTGTATATATATAATGAATCCGAGTTGAGCGATCTCGGGTCTGGTTCTCGAGTAAAGCCTACGGCGAGAGAGAGAAGAAACCTCGTGAAGTGGAGCCATTTTCAAATAAAAGCTGTGTTGTTGTTCGTGATGAAACCGCTGCTTCCTCTTCTTTTCGATTTATTTACATTTCTGCCACTACCAAAAACCTCATTGGATGGATATTCATTTTTTTCGATATCCCCATTCATTAAATATATAGTGACTAGTTGGTGTTTTTCTTTTGTCAACGACTCGTGGTTGCTTTTACTCGAGTCATGTTTTTTTTAGAGTCTATTCAAATATATATTATATATATGAGTTTTTTCATAATATAATATCCAAATATATGTTGTTATTCCAACATTGTTAGGGGATTCAAAAATAACTTAAATTTCGTAATATATTTAAATATCACACCAATATTAATGAACCGTTTAAAATTAAAAACATTTTTTTATTATTTTTGCTAAAAATATAAATATCATTAATGAAAGTGAAATGTTTAGGTGTTATAAATTGGATTGGACCTAACAAACCTAAATCCAACACCATAACGGGATTACACTAACTAGCCGAGTTTAGAAACGTTAGCTCAATCTACCAAGATTCTTTCGATGTCGAGATTACACTAATTAGCAGAACCTAAAAACGCTAACTCACTCTACCAAGATTCTCTCAATATCGGCTAGCACAAAGACAAGCACATCACAACACCCTTAGCCTTATTATCTCTCCTGAAAACAAGATAAACCAATCTCAATGTAACCTCAATCAAGCCGTACAAACAGCACAATTACTCCAAACCAAAAAAAAACAAGCCCACGAACCGCAAAAAAATTAGAACCGAAGAAGGAATGAAGAGTAACCCTCAATAGCACGAACCAGTCAAATTAAAATAGAAAACAATTTTACTACACCGTTTAAAATGCGGTGACCAGCCAAAAACTCTGTTTACGTTCCTTCACATAAAAACTATATAATATTATCACGAAATCATTTTGTAACTTGTAAGCTCCTTCACATAAATATTTATGGTATGCGATAAAACCTTCTATGAGTTGTCATATGACTTTCCTTCCAAATTCAAACTAACTACATCTAAAAAGAATGAAAAAAAAAATACTTTTATTATATACTCCTCATAAATAATAATCGGCCCACATAATTTAATTCTATAAGTTTCTTCTGCTTGGCCCAGAAGAAGCTTGTGACTACTCTCGTCCGTTTTGGTATTCAAAGAAGTGGATTGGGCTCTAGAAGTTTTACGTTTATATCTTTGCTCTATGTTTTTTGAAAAAACAAATTTTGTTTTCTTGAAGAATTCTGAACAGTACAACCTTCTAGCATACTTTATGGTATGCACAAAAAGATAGCACAAAGACACATGGCAACAGCCCATTTGCTCTTAAGTGATATTTTGGATAAGGAAAAAGGCTCATAATCCTCAAAGATCAATTCTTTTTTTAAACACAATTATCACCAATTTCTTCAGATAAACAAAGAGATCACACGTGGGAATCATCAACTAACCATTTGCAATGGCGTCGATGACCATGACATCTTCATTTCTCCCGGCCGTCTCCAAACTTCCGACAGCCATCACCGGCATCAACAGACGAAGCCTCACGGTGGTCAAAGCCTCCACGAGCGAGAACACCACCAGCTTGGAGAACAGGAAGCAAGAACAGAGCATGAAGATGAGGAGGGATATGGTGTTCACGGCCGCAGCTGCTGCTGTCTGCTCCTTAGCCAAGGTGGCAATGGCGGACGAAGAACCCAAGAGAGGAACAGAAGCAGCCAAGAAGAAGTATGCTCCTGTCTGTGTCACAATGCCTACGGCCAAGATATGCCGCAACTGAGTTCACCAACAAAAACTATATATCCACTCCATGTGTCTCTGTTTTGTGTCTGTACAATTTTTCTCACTTGGTATGTAATGATCATATTTGATAAAATCTACAAAAACCCTTTGTTAATGTACTTAATTACAAAGAAAAACTCATAGAAGAACTTACGTATCAAATCCACAATACTCAATGTCCCCTCCATCATCTTGGACTGATGGTCGGATGCGAGTCTCCAAGAGTTCCTTGATCATTGCTACAGTTTCAGAGTCGTCCTGAATCCCCAACGAGGGATAAACAATTAACACTTGCTAGCATTGGCTTTGATGTCATCAACATTGCAAACCACATAAATTCTCAACATTAAGAGCCCAAGGAGATAAAATGATATCAAGAATTTACCTAGTTAATGGCAGTATCCTTGGCAGCTGCAGCTTGTGAATCCAGGAACAAAGGCTGACCAGAAGAGTAGAAGTCCATTACAACTGCAAAGATTTCAGGCTTGAGGAAATCCCATGTTACATCATCTGACTTTGTTACAGTGACAAAATCCAACCCAAAGAAAACTCGAACAACACCTGCATCAAGAAGGTAACACAGATCATATGAGGGAACAGATGAGTGAAGCAAGAGGGCAAGAAGTATACCATCAATGGCGAAAATGGCTTTGGCCAAAGGTGATATCAGAAGAGAAGTTACAGAAAAGATCTCGCAAGCTCTTTGTCGCGAAAGAGAATTCAGAAGCTTCGTAATCCCTTTCATGATCTCCGTCGTCGGAAAAAATCGCAAAACGCACGGCGAAAGAGAAGCTTGGTACGACGTGGATGGCGGTCGGAGAGATATGTAACGGCGTGAGGCGTATATGTACGAGGCTTTGAGTTGCCGTTACCATTTTAGAAATTTTCTTTCGACGTATGTAATAGTTCTCCGAATCAAACCAAACTTTATTAACATCATAATTTCTAAAATGCTTAAATAAGAAATTTCTTTGGTTCAAATACGTTATATATGTAATTTTAATTTTAAATAGCTACAATAATATATTTTTCGGTCTACATTTTCAAGTTCAAATAGTCTATAGAGAGCTATGCCTAAATCTAAACCAATGGAGTTGAGAAAAGAAAGAACAAAACTGGCCTTAAAAACTGATTCTTCAACCTCGGCTTCAAGGAAACAAAGTCTTTAGGCAAGATCAGCAGGCATCTCACGGATTCGAGTAGCGTAGTACCGCTCGATATCCCGAAGAGTCTTCATGTCAGAACTTTTCACAAAGTTAATGGCAACACCCTCGCGACCAAAGCGACCAGCTCGTCCAATGCGATGAATGTAGAGCTCCGGGTTGTTTGGTACATCATAATTGATGACATGAGAAACCTGAGACATAACGTTTGTTGTTTCAAAATCATTTTTCAGACATTGATAAGTTAAATACAGAGAGAAAGAGATCATACTGTTTGAACATCGATCCCTCGTGCCCATACATCTGAGGCGATTAAAACACGGCTTTTAAAAGACCGGAATTGGTTCATGATTTCGTCTCTCTCCTTTTGATGTTTGTCTCCATGCATTGATGAGACTATAAAATTACTACTCCTCATCTTCTCAGTAAGCCAATCCACCTTATATTTAAAAATGTAGATCATAGCTTTAAGATTAGCGACATAAGATTTAAGGAGTAGGGACCAAAGCTTAAGAACACAAATAACTGTTTTTACCTTTTTTCTTGTGTTGCAGAAGATAATAGCTTGATTAATAACAAGTTTCCCATAAAGATCGCAAAGCGTATCGAATTTCCACTCTTCTTCCCCAACATCAACATAATATTGTTTGATTCCCTGAAAAGTGAAAACTAAACGTTGTAATTCATGGTTAAATTAAGAGTTGAGCATAAAAACGGCAGAAGAAACACTTACTTCAAGAGTCAATTCATCGCGCTTCACAAGTATCCTCACAGGATCCGTCATAAACTTGTTTGTCATCTCCAAAATCTCTTGAGGAAGTGTAGCAGAAATCAAGCAAACCTATGTAACCGAATTGTATAAGATTTAGAGTAACAAACAGCCAAGAAACTATGATTAACCAATTATTACTATTCGAACAATTGAGATTGAAACCTGAATATCGTGTGGAAGAGATCTGTAAACGTCATAAATCTGGTCTTTCAAACCTTTGCTCAGCATTTCATCTGACTCATCCAAAATCAAAAGTTTAACAGCTTTGGTTTGTAAGCTTCCTCTCTTTATCATATCATAGACTCGACCAGGTGTCCCGGACACAGCATGTACACCGCGCTCCAGCTTCTTGATGTCATCTCCAATGCTTTTGCCACCAATGCATGCATGTGCCTGAATATTGGTATGCACTCCAATAGCCTGTATCGTCTTCTCTGTTTGTGAAGCCAATTCCCTTGATGGAGACAAGACCAAGACCTGAATCCTTGAGACCGAAAAGAATACCAAGTTGATTAGTAAATCAGAAGAAAAATATCACGCAACCTTAAGTAAGGCTTCCCTGTCCTAATCATGAAGTAAAATCATAAAGCATGTAATACAAAGTGGATTAATAAAGCAGAAAAATAGATAATGCAGCCTTAAGTAAATGTTCCTCTTCTTCATCATGAAGCAAAATCATAACCATGTAAGTGGGTTAGTAAAGTGTTCATCATCTTAATTACAAAGAAAAATCATAAAGGATGTAATACAAAGTGGATTAGTAAAGCAGAAAAACAGATATTGCAGCCTTAAGTAAGTGTTCCTCATCTGAATTAAAGTTTGCTTTTTTTAATCTCAGGGTAAAAAAGAGGCATACTTTCTGGAGGAAGTGTTGACGATTTGGCAGACGGTGATCGCAATCATGGAAGTCTTCCCTGTACCAGACTGAGCCTGAGCGATAACGTCGCGTCCTTTGAGAATCGGCATCACAGCTCTCTGCTGAATCTCGGATGGTTTCTTGAAACCGTAGTCGTAAACGCCGCGAAGAACTTTGTCATTCATCCCCATGTCATCGAAACTCGAGATGGGTTTGATCCCTTTGGTCGTTTCAAAGATGAGATTCTCGTCATCCAAAGCTCCTCCGTTTTTCCAATCGCCTCCTTTTGATGCCGCCATAATTCTCCACTCTCCCTTAAAGCTTTCTGCGAGAATGGAGAGATGTCAGATGTAGTTTTCTCAAAGACAAAGCGGAAAGTGTCCGGAGATATCAACTACCCACCTAACCTTTGCTTGACACTCAGATTACTATTCAATCACGAGCGATACTATTCTTCACGAAATTGTATACAATAACAGCAATTTCCGGGATATTAAGCAATGCAGAGACATGCAAGCAAAAGGTGAAAACTTATAAACTTCGTCGTGTATCGAATTTACACTTCAAACTACCATAACCTCACAATAATATTCAAGGAATCTAATTTGGCACCTGAATCTAGTTTTCTGAATCCTTCACGAATTCCAGCGACAAAATTCAAATACAAAAATAAAACATACCAGAGGGAATTCGCAACAAGGGTTTTGCAACCGTCTTCTATGAAGACAACTTGTTCAAGATTGAAGTTATTTTAATCGATCACGAATTTGCAGAGTTCAGACCAGAAAAGAAATCAGAATCTAACAAAACCAGAGAAGAAGTTGGTGAAGAGAAGCGATTGGGAACACCCGACAGGCAGCAGTAACGAAGAAATTTCTTAGAAGAAAAATAGGATTGGGCAGAAGAAAACCCTAGATTTTTGGGGATTTTCTCTCCTTTTTTTTTTCTTTCCCAGAATTGTATTTGTGTTTTCCAGAATTGTATATAATTTTGGAGTAAGTTAATAAAAACTTAGGGGAAAAAAAAACCCATTAGCTAACAGGCTAAACTCCTCTAACACACGAACTAATTCCCCCCTTAAAATCACTGTGCGAGATTTTTCATTAAAAAATCCAACTTTATCGATAACTAGAAACGAAATTATCAAAACTTACCAGCGACCCACGAAAGGAACAAGCAAAGAGAAAACCGTGAAAGCGAAGTTCTGTAACCAGCTAGAAAAATATGTCTTGAAGCTGAAGCTCAAATCCAACAGAAATTACAGTGGAAATTCGATGAAGATGTTTTTTAGGGCTTTTTTGGTATTACCTACAGACGTCGACGTTTTAGTCATTTTTATCTTCCGCTTACGCTTCTAACGGAAGGATTTGAGTCGTTAAGGTCGGGTTTGTTTTCCGGTTTAGTTTATAATATAACTGGTTTTGTAGTAGATTGGAAAAGAAACCGTAACCAAGAAAACCAAAACTTAACCAGAATCAAACCAATTTTTGTTTATAAATATCTATTGGTTTATATGGTGGCCTAAATAATATAAGTTAATGGAATAGTTAACAGCAAGTAGTTGAGTTAGATGAACATCATCGAATCTTTTTTTCTTCTTTTCTTGTGCAGCTTCAGAAATTATTGTTGTTGTTTTTTTTGAAATAATGTAAAATTTATTCAACCAAAAAACATTGTTACAATGAATGCAGCGTTGTGTTGAGTTTATAATAAGAGTTACAAATCAGATTTTTCCTCAATAATTTCGACAAAAGTGTTATGGTGGGCGGGTTTCAAACCACCTAACCATCGCTCCCTCGTACGAGCTGTCTTCGGTCTTGCGGATAGATGTGATTCGGTTTCAAACGTTTTTATCGATTAGCTTGATTAGACGTGCTGTTGGCAGTAACTGTTCTCCATGTTTTCACCCATTCCCCTCGCGCTCGCGCCAGAGGTGGTAGATTGTAGCCTGGAAAACATACCTTATCAGTAACTTTTTGAAATTATTGTTGTTACATAGTATTAAGACTAGTCTTTGATGAGTTTTCTGGTTTTGTTAAAGTTGCAACATGTGGTTTATAGATCGTGCTTGCTGCTTTAACCATGATCGAGAATCCGACGGATTGACCGGTTTTTATGTCAGAACTTGACTCATTTCATCGTCTTAAGGAGTTCTTCGAAGACTTAAGCTTATCCTTTATTTCTCGTACTTTAAACGTTCGTGCCGATACTCTTGCAAAAGGAGCTCGTACACGTGGTTCGAAGACTTTAGCCAGTTGTGGTGATCCTAGGAACATCCCTTCTAGCCACATGTGATGAAATAAATGGGTAGTTGATAAAAAAAAAAAAGAAGAAGATCTTGCTGCTTCCATCGTGAGCAAGTCTTGATCATCATCATTGTTCCAAATCCAGACAATATGTCCTGTTATCAGAATCGAAGCTCTGTTCCTGTTTCTTGTTACAAGTTACAACTAACCAGAGCAACATTCTAGAAATCTGGACATTTTGAAGCAACACGGATGGTAAGTTGCAAACAAAGAAAATCTTGGTCGGATTTTTGCAAATATTATTACTATTCGACAGTAACAATTGAGTCTTGAAGAAAATGAAATTTGATATTTTTCTATGAAGAAGAAGAAGGCAACACGAACTCAACAACAATGGTATCATCGAGATAATCACCAACCTTTCCCTTCACCAACTCCTTGTGAGACTCCATTTCACCCAAACCCCTAAAATACGCAATCGATGCAATCGAGAAACCATTAGCTCTAACCGGAGAGAAGTTTTCTCCCACGGTGATCTGATCAATCCCTGCAGATTTCTCCTTAATCACTTCCATAATCTCCGTTTTCGCCTCCTCGGGGACGTTCTCTCTCACCTTGAGTAACGTGATTTTAGCAGCCGATCCTGGAGGCGGAGTTAGGGTTCCGGGGACTTGATCGGCGATCCAATCAGCGGCCATGACGTCTTCCCAGATCGGCATCGTTTCCTCCACGACGCGAACGTGATCGGGATGTGCAACGTACGCGCTTAGATCTTCCTTGGATCTGTACCGGCTATGAAGGACGTGAGTGAAGGCGGAGGCGGCGGATCTGAGACGGTGGATAGGACCGGCGGAGAGGTAAAGCACTTGGTCGATTGTGGCTAGTTTGTTGAGGTCGTTGACCATGGCGTCGATCTTGCCGGAGTCAACGTCATCCTTGACCTTGAAAAGGACGATGTGCTCGACGATCTGACTCTCAAAACTCCAAGACATGGCAGCGTTCGGAGGAGAAACGGAGACGGAGATTAAGACAGGATTCAGATTAAACAGAGGTTCAATATATATGTTAATTATTATTAAAAAATTGGTTTTAAATGGATAAAAATTCTCTAATCAAGATAAAAAAAAAAGAAAAAAAATATTGCAAAGAATGAAAGAAATCGGAAAAGTTTTTTTCTTTATATAAAAAGCCATATTTTAGAAGATGAATTTCAAAATTCTCTAAATAAGAATGATAACCCAAAAAAGCTAAATATTTACAATTTTTAATTTTTTTCCACTACAAATTAGAATAAATTTAAATAATAGTATTAATCAAAAATACTTGTTATTTTAGTTATTATATAAAAAATTGTTCTGAGTGGATAAAATCTCTAATCAATATCATATATAATATAAGCAAAGTGAGTTTTAGCTTTCGAGCTCTCTCATTCATTCTAGGGGTGGTTAATTATCCTCTTATCCCTCACCAAAACAACTTCAATACCCTTTTGATCGGTCTAAATTAAGTTTTCGGTCTAAATTAAGTTTATAAAATAATTACATTCTACTGATTTGTCTACCGGTACAGGTTGCATAATACCGATTTGTTTGGCTTTATATGCTTGGACTGGGCTAAAGTTTGTCTTTGTTTTTTCCGTCTTTGATTTTTTTTTTTTAAATCGGCCGCCGGTGTGTCAAAAAATAAAATACCAAAACCGTACTTATTTTACTCGAAACCCTACTTCTTTGATGATTATAAATATATCTTCGTTTATTTTCGTTTATTATATCTTTTGCGATCGTAGTTAGGTCATCCAGGGTATGCTTTTTTTTTTCTTTGTGATGTTCATCGTTTTATTCCCTTTCGTTTCCTTTGCTTGCCTTTTACCTTGGATTCGTTTTTTCCCTTTTTTGTTTCTTTTGTTAGCTTTCTCTCACTATTCCCGTGGTCTTTGTTTGTAACTTATCTTTGTTTACAAGATCTACTCACTCTAATGTTTGCTTTTT
>PKML01056358.1:121185-136152 GCA_002933935.1 Eutrema yunnanense | reverse complement strand
AAAATGTAGGTGGTTGTCGTTAACAAAGATGGGTTTGAAGTTTATAACCGAAAGGGGGACAGGTTCGAAGTCAACCTAGAATCTAAAACATGCAGCTGCAGGGAGTTTCAAATGTTGCTTATACCATGTTCTCACGCTTTGGCTGCTGCTTCGAAAACCAACATTCCAATCGAAAAACTTGTGGGGGAGGTGTACACAACAGGTTTTAGGAGATCCCTTTACGAAGGACTTTTCCACCCAGTACCAACTCCTGTAACTTCTGGTGAGGTGGAACTGCTTCCTCCGATAATGCGTCGTCCACCTGGACGTCCAAAGAAACTAAGAATCCCATCGCGTGGAGAATTCAAGGTAAATATGTAGTTTGCAAATCCATGATACTTAATGACAGACTAGAGTAGTTGCTATCTACTGTGAATTTGTAGTTGGCTACACCATTATTAGAAAGCGGGGAAGGTTAATTGTAGATGGCTATTAGAAGATACTTCATGATAGACTAAAGTAGTTGTCTATTTATTGTAAATATATAGTCATATACTTAAAGATAGACATAGTAATCTCTCATTTTTATGACTCAGCGACGTTCGAGGAAAGCGGCCCGACTTTGCACAAGGTGCCTTGGTCGGGGTCACAACAAAGCCTCTTGCAAGCTCCCTGTGTGTGAAAGATAAACACGAATAGAAGGGACTTTTTGTTATTGCCATGGGAGAGTAGAAGATGATGCAATTCAAAATAGCTCTTGGTGTTTCCTATATCATTGGGGAATATAAATGTGATATTTTGAGGGATTTTTTTGGCTACAATGCATCGTTAATTATGGATATTGTTTCATGTTTTTGCTTTTGGATTTTGAATTGGTTGTTGTATTTCACTCAAACTCCCTTAAATTATAATATGGCATTCGGATACTTTTGTTCTTTGTAGCCCACATAAGGTTGTCTATGTACATAAAATACCTACATATTAATTGTGAATTATATATCACAAAACTCCATAACTGATTCACAATTTAAGAGTAGTTGACTACCTTAAAAAAATAGAAAAAAATACAAAAAGACAAAGATAGACAAAAACTTTCTAAAACATATGTAATTTAAACATAAAAAGTAGATAGATTTCTTAGTTCCTAATAATATGTGGCTACATAGATATAGTCAACATCTGACATACATAAGGGGTTAGGCCTCAACGACCTCAACATACATTAGAGGTTCGACCTCAACGATTTTATGACTTAGGGGGTTCTACATCAGCTAGAAGATCGACTGCGTACTTTAGCGATGCATCACGAACCTCATTTCCAGTAATATCAATGTCAAATGGCACGTTTCCAGCGTGTAACTGAATTAGCATGAGTGTCATAACACCGCTGTGAACTGCAAGAATACTAGTAGTACGTTAGAAGTCCTGATAAACGAATAAACAAGGTTCCGTAGGTGACTATTAAGTAGATGACTATTAAAAGTGATTCACAAATTTACATGAGGATTCTGACTGAGGAACAGGATTCTGTATTAAGATTTGGAACGCCAGAAGTGTATCATCTTTCATCTCTGAATTGTACGCCACTGACCTGATGAAGTGTGGTAGAGATTGAGCAAGAGGTGCTATGACAGTCTTAAGCTTCAGCTCCTTAAGTGACTTAATGGAGTTCAGAACAGTTATCTCGTGAGTCTCGAAATCGATGCACAGACCAACCCAATGCTTTCGATCAATTAAGTAGGGGCAGTAGATACAAGCAATCTCTGTGTACCATGCCCGCCTGGATTTGACATAAGTAGGGGATCCGATGGGAATCCCAACTTTCTTCTTCGAAAGTTTTAGATACAGTGAGTGGAGCTTAACGATTTCATTGATAAAACCGAACTCCACGAAATCATATTTTTTGGGATCTTCTTTGTTTCTCGACAATTGATTACGGAAACAGTTAATTACGGCGTCAATGGCCTAGCAAAAAAACGCGAAGTAGACGGTTATTTTGGAAAAAGGTAGACAGATGCATTGATTATTAAAAGTAGACGACTATGTATGAGTGGCCTTAATATTACCAGGGGGGAAATTGAATATGTAAGGGAGATGATTTCTTTAAATGTTTTCACTGATAGGTGAAGCCCGTTCCAGATTGGAAATTGACTAACAAGGATATAACAGAAATGTTAATAAATATAGCAAAGGGTAGCATTACGAAAACAAAAAATGTCTTACTCACATGGGTTCTTTAAGCCTCGCATTGAGAACTTCTATTTGTTGAATGTCTGGTCTTGGGAACATCTTTGAGAGCTCATCTGGTTTTTCAATCTTTCTTTGCCGTTTCGCCGGGAGTACATAGTCTATCATAGAATTTGGAGCAGCCCTTGGCCGGACACTTTTACGTAATAGTGGATGGGTATCTGGCAATATGTTCTCTTCTTTTTCCTGGTTTGAGGTCAATTTATTCTCTTCTTGTGTTAGGCCAAGAGAAAAAACGGGAGCAGCGACATCAATTGGAGAAAGTAGTTCCTGTTTACAGATATAGAAAACGATTATTTAATACATGACTATATATTTATGGTATTTATATAAAAAGTAGTCGATTAACCTCTTCCCTGGACTTGTCAGACAATGGGTCCTCCATGTCCTGGTTATAATCATGAATATAAAAAGCAGTACACTATGTATGAAATGTAGTTAAATTAAAAGTAGTCTACTTTAATTTACATATGCTTGTAACCTAAAGTACATGACTATATATTTATGGAAGTTATATAAAAAGTAGCCGACTAACCTCTTTCTCGTTAGTATCCCCGGGCTTGTCAGACAATGGGTGTGTATTGTCGTCCATGTCCTGGTTATAATCATGAATAGTTGACTATTAAAAAGTAGACAAGTATTTGATTGTTAAAAAGAAGACGGTTATATGTATGAATCAAAATTAATTCCGGGGGGTAGGGTATTAATTGTTAGTAGTACACTATGTATGAAATGTAGTTAAATGAAAAGTAGTCTACTTTTATTTACATATGCTTGTAACCTAAAGTACATGGCTATATATTTATGGTAGTTATATAAAAAGTAGCCGACTAACCTCTTTCTCGTTAGTATCCCCGGGCTTGTCAGACAATGGGTGTGTATTGTCGTCCATGTCCCGGTTATAATCATGAATAGTTGACTATTACAAAGTAGTCAGATATTTGATTGTTAAAAAGAAGACGGTTATATGTAATATTCAAAATTAACTCCCGGGGGTAAAGTATTAATTGTTAGTAGTACACTATGTATTAAATGTAGTTATATGAAAAGTAGTCTAATTTTATTTACATATGCTTGTAACCTAAAGTACATGACTATATATTTATGGTAGTTATATAAAAAGTAGTCGACTAACCTCTTTCTCGTTAGTATCCCCGGGCTTGTCAGACAATGGGTGGGTATTGTCGTCCATGTCCTGGTTATAATCATGAATAATTGACTATTAAAAAGTAGACAGATATTTGATTGTTAAAAAAATGACGGTTATATGTATGAATCAAAAATAATTTCGGGTTTAAAGACAATTACCTCGTCAGTAGTAGGCCGAATATCAGAAATCACAGAAGATATCGTGTTATTAGCGATTGTCGCTTCATCGAGTACATCATCACCATCCTTGTCATGCTGATGGTCATTACCATCTTGTAAATCAAGTCCAACCTCCATAGACTTCACATCCTCTGTAGCATTTAGAACCGTATCATTGTTTCCATCCTCATCGCAAACATCATTAACAGCTTTGTTCTTGTTTGAAGAATCAGATTCATTTGCGCGCCGCTTCCCGTTTGAATCCTTCTCTTCGTTCGATTCTTCTCCATTGGAGGTATCATTGTCTGAAAGTTGCTCAGCATTTGGAAGCGATGTCTCTTGACTTGTATTAAGCTTGCTAACAACTTCTGCAAACTGAGCTATTGCTGATGCAACTTCGGTCCGTAGAAGGGCAAAATCAGCTTTCAAAGTAGAGACCTCTTTTAGGACAAGGGCATTGGCAGCAACCACCTTATGAAACAAGGCTGACGCAGCAGAATCTACTAAGACCTCGGCATTGACATCAGAATTCTGCACTTTTTGGACCGTTGATGTTTGGGTCGTTGTTGTTTGTGCCTTTGTTGGTTTAATATTGTCACATGCCCTTACCCCGCCAGTCCATGAATCGTTTGTGAATATATCGCAACGATTTATTGCATCCATTAAGTTGTCAACCTGGTGGTCTTCTTCTTCATCCGAGAAGAGAATCTCTGTATCGTCAAACACATTGTTCGTGTCTTCAAGTATTGGCTTCACAAAAACCTGTTACAAAGTGGAGGAAATAGTTGTCTATTAAAAACATATGAATTAGATGAATTTTATAAGATGTGTCTATAGTCGACTATTACTGAAATGAATTATTATGGTGTCTATGTGTCACTGGAAATAGATGTCTATTATTTACGGTATACAAATATAGAAATAGATGATTATTAATGAAATGCTTTATTTGTAGAGTTTTGTGAAATGGTAGTAGTAATTGTAGTTATGGTTCCCTTGTAATTAACCATTTGTATAAAAAGAAAATAGTTGTAATAAAATTTATAGTTGGATACCTTGTGCTCTGTGTCAAGAAACTTCACGTAAGGCATGGAGATGTTGATTGGCTTCTGAGCACCAGGCCGTAGTAGGGGAACTTCATCTTCTTCGTCTTCATCATCCGCCAAACTGGGTTTTAGAGACTTTCCCTTCACATCCTTAGACAATATGATGGGAGCGCAATTTAATACAACCATCTGTAATGCGTGTGTGAAGCCTTGGAACGCACAAGTTGTTTGGCAAAGGTTTGACAAGGTGGCACACTTTTTTTTAATACTTTCCATGGTCTGGTCAAACGACTTGCGACCCCAAGGGTAAATAAGAAATGCGTCCAAATCCTGAACCATCCAGATGTGTTCCCCATTGATTTTAGTATTCTTAGAAGTAGGACAGAGAACTCCATCGACAAGCAATAGACAAGCTAGCCTGAATCTTGTGTCTTTGTCTTTGTACGGCCTGCCTAAAAGTGTGTTCAATATCCATTGCGGAGTTGCGTTCTTCTCTTTACCAAACAATTGTTGCGTGTACTTTTTAATTTTATCTTCATCAACTGGCGCATAATCCGGTAATTTGGAGCAATGAAGACCCGTAACAATAGCGAACTCTCTGATTGAGAAGCGAATTGGCTGACCCGCAAATAGACACCATATCTCCTTCTTTTTTTTCGTAACGAGCTGCCTAGACAACATGAAGTGAAGGAATCTGACGGAAGATGCGATCTTGTTAGCAGCTTCAATCAGTTGGCCGAATTGGGACTCCCTAAGCATGTCCATGTGGTCATCTTCTAGTACAAAGGTAATGGCGTCAAGATAATTAAGCTGAAAGTAGGTGTTGACCTTCTTGTTTACAGGCTCATTGCGAAATTGGAAGAGCCTCTCCGGCAACAGGCTCATTGTGTAGTAACTGGTAACATAAAACACAAGGGTATTATTAATAAGGGTAGGTAACTATCTTTGCTAACAATCCATGAAATAGGGAATAATTAACTAATGGGTAGATTACTATTTAGCGTTGCCTATGTAATTTCTACTAGGTAACTATCTTTGCATACGCGAAAGAAAATAAGTTTAAGAAATAGTTAACTAGTTTTTTCTGCGAAAATATGATACACATTAACCTAGGGTTTAGGCAGGCAAAATGATTGAAATCGCTACACATCAACCAAGGGTTTATGCAAGCAAAAATGTTGAAACGGCGGCGGTACTAATTGTATAATTAGGGTTTTATGAACTTACCCTACAACACCAGCGGCGGAAGTACGGGGGTTGTCCTCGGTAGGCGATATCTGATGACGATTTTGAAATCGGGTGAAGCGGCTTTCAATATAATAGACGATTAAGCGAAGCAGAAGAGGAAGAGAAAAGAGAAGATTAAGAAAATCAGAAGAGGAAATGGAAAGAGAAAGAACAAAAGTAAAGGGAACCGTAGAAGAGAAAAAGAAAACGTTGTTTTGTTTTGTTTTAATTTCGAAAAAGTTTGAAGCAGTTATCGAGGCAGTTGTCAGACTCAAATAAAATGTGCAACGTTATTGATCTAAAGAAGTGATACTGTGAATAATATATAAGTAGGTGAATATATAAGGGAATAGTTGTCTATTGGATTGTAAACCTTTAACAACTAAAATGATAGACGAACTATAATTAGTATATTAGTAGGTGACTATATAAGGGAATAGTTGTCTATTGTATTGTAGAACTTTAACAAATAAAATGATAGACGAACTATAAATAAAAAGGTAGACAAAACATCAAAAGACAAACTACTATTTGAAATTCAAATAGTCTACTACAAATAAGAAGTAACGCATTTTAAATAGACTACTGTAATTTGGGGACTACGATAAGGGTTTATTACGACATGAAACATTCAATTATATTGAAAGGTGAATTCAATCCCTCAACAATTGGTACTGAGTATAAAGATAGCACTCCTCACAGCATAGCATCAAATGCTTCAAACCGCATTTAGGGAATTCATCTAGAACGTTGGGCAGGTTAAGTGGCCTATCACATCGCATGTTGGTGATGGTATCCATGACCTCCTCGCCCATATCGATCATGTAATTCATGTGGGATCTCCAGCCAACTACACGGTCTAACAGTTGGAGGGCTCTTGGATATTGACCATATGCGATGACCAATATTGCAAACATATAGGTCGCATGATCAATACCCGCTTTAGAAGCCATGTTGAAATACCTAACAGCATCCTCAAGGTCAACGGCAACTAGCATTATGCTCAGTCCACACAGGTACAATGCCTTTGGATTACCTGATTTGATTGCTAGATCAAAGAAGGTAGGGTAGCGATAAATTAAGGTGGTGTCTTCAACAAAGTTAGATAAGTTGAGCTCCCTAATGACAGATGGGTCCTTCAATGTTTCATTTAGCAGCTTACACGAACATCCTAAGCAACAAGCGTCTTTTGCAGATTGTCTTCCCACCCTTACTAGCAAATCAACGAGTACATCTTGTATTTGATGAAACACATTAGTTTTGATAGGGTGTGGCATATCGGGGATTAGACTCCATGTTTCTACAGAATTAGATAGTCAATTAGTCTCGATGTGGGTAAAATAGTCAATGAGTCTAATGTGAAAATATTTAACTACTAGACACCAACTGCATGTAGTAGTTCACTATGTGTAGGCAACTATTATAGTAAACTATGACATAAAAATAATCAACTACTAGACACCACCTATTTTAGAGAAACACAATATTAAGCCTAGGACAAAAGGAAAAACAAGTATTTTTGGGTCGAAAATGGAGTCTGAAATTCAGATCCAAATTCTTTGTCTGAATTCCAGATTTAATCAAAACAGAGTCAGATCTAGTGTATCCAATACAAATCGGAGCTACATCGACATCTATTTTAAATGTTCCACCTATTTTTCTGAACTAAAAAACCACCAAAACAAACACTTACCGGAATAAGAGTTTTCTTGAACAAGAAATCGGTTTGCTTTCAGAGAAGAGAAAGAACGAAAAATCCAGATCTAATCAAAACAGAGACAGATCTAGTGTATCCAATACAAATCGGAGCTACATCGACATCTATTTTAAATGGTCCGCCTATTTTTCTGTACTCAAAAACCACCAAAACAAACACTTACCGGAATAAGAGTTTTCTAGAACTCGAAATCGGTTTGCTTTCAGAGAAGAGAGAGAACGAAGCTTCGAGACGGCTAATCAGGAGCGTCAGGGAGAATTGTTGCTTTGGAGAGCGAAGGTAAGAGAGAGANCGGCTTCACTCGTTCCCAACCGGTTCGTAGGAGATTCCTCACAACACCTAAGTCCCACATCCAAAACCACTTTCAAGCACTCAGCAAGTGGGAAACCGACTCTGAGACCAATGTGAAGAATCGATTTGTCTGCAATATCCAATACCCGCTCTGACAATGCAGACTTGGTGTACCTTTGTAGGGTAAAGTTTCCCCCAAATAACTCATTCGTAGGTTTTTTTCCAGTGAACATTTCCAAAAGGAGAATCCCAAAGCTATACATATCACCTTGTATTGATGGTTGTCCTCCCATTCCATATTCTGTACCATAATTCATAGAGACAACGACAACAAGATTGTAATGCAAAATGAATATACTAATTTTCTTCATATAATATTACAAATGTGTGATGGTTTTACCTGGTGCGGCATAGCCGATGGTCCCTCTAACGCCAGCTGAGCTTAATTGGTTAAAGAAAGACTCCTGGCCGAATTTGAGGAGAAGACGGGCCAGACCAAAGTCGCTAACATGGGCAGTCAAATCATTGTCTAGAAGGATGTTGCTTGGCTTGAGATCGCAATGAGCTATTGGCTCGTGGCAATGAACATGAAGATAGTCCAAAACAGAAGCCACGTCTACAACAATGTTGAGCCTTTCGAGAAGTGTCAATGTTCTTGGGGGCCTACGAATCTCTTCAACTTCCTCAGGGTGCAGCCACATATCCAAGTTTCCATTCGGCATGAACTCATATATGAGAGCTCTGAATTCGTTACCTTGGAAATCAATACTAGCGCAAGCTGTCAATAATTTAACAAGATTACGATGCCTTATGTCCTTCAAGGATTTATTAAGGAAAGAGTATCATCACAATAACTGTGTTTGACCAATCCCTGTGATTGCTCCTGTGAATATCTCGTAGCATAAATCACTCTATTGTAACTCCTTAAATCTCTCCTCTGTATCGGTATATATTTGTACACATTCTCTTCTCAAAGTAATATATCAGAATCATATTCACTTTACATGGTATCAGAGCATCGATACCTAAACATCTAATTTTTTTTTTTTTTCCCTTTCTAGCGTCTCTTCTTCAAATTTTCTTCATACACTATCATGTCTCAATCTCCAGCATCGTCTAATGAGACCATCACTGTCTCTGATTCCCACACCCTCCTTAATGTCAATATGACAAACGTCACAAAGCTCAATGCTTCCAATTTCTTGATGTGGAGCCGCCAAGTTCATGCTTTACTCGATGGTTACGATCTCGCCGGATATCTCGACGGATCCGCTGTTGCACCTTCACCTACTGTCACCACCAATGACACCATCATTGTCAACACAGCCTATACACTATGGAAAAGGCAGGACAAACTAATCTATAGTGCTCTCCTTGGTGCAATTTCTACATCTCTACAGCCACTTCTATCACGGACCAACACAGCAGCAGAGATCTGGGATACTCTCTCCTCAACATATGCCAACCCAACCCGTGGGCACACCAACCAGCTGAAACAACAGCTCAAGCAATGGACTAAGGGTACAAAGTCCATCAATGAATACTTTCAAGGTCACACCACTCGCTTTGACCAACTTGCACTCCTTGGTAAAGCCATCGACCATGAAGATCAAATAGAATTCATTCTCCAAGGTCTTCCGGATGACTACAAGACTGTCATCGATCAGATTGAAGGTCGTGACTCTCCGCCATCCCTCCCTGAAGTCCATGAAAAGCTGCTTAATCACGAGGTGAAGCTTCAAGCATCAGTCATCTCATCTTCCTCTCTTCCGATCTCTGCCCATGTTGCTAACTACCGCAGTACTGGTAACAACAACAATAACAACTATCGCAACCAGAATCGCTCTAATAATAGAGGGAATCAGACTTGGCAGCAACAATATTTCCAACCAAGACAAGATCAACGCTCTCCACGGGGATATCAAGGGCGCTGTCAGATCTGCGGGATTCATGGTCATAGTGCGCGAACATGCTCACAGCTCCAGCTCTCTGGTGGATCATACAATCGCAGCCAGCCAGCACCAAACAAGTCATCCGTCTCGTGGCAGCCACGTGCCAATCTTGCCACTGCACCTCCATACAACGCAGCAAATTGGATTCTCGACAGTGGAGCCACACACCACCTAACTTCTGATCTCAATAACCTCTCGCTCCACCAACCCTACAATGGTGGTGAAGAGGTTACTATTGCAGATGGTTCAAGCCTTCAAATCTCCCATACTGGTTCTGCTTTTCTCCCTACATCATCTCGTCCTCTTGCTCTCAAAGATATACTATATGTTCCTGACGTGCACAAGAATCTTATATCAGTATATCGAATGTGCAATGCTAATCAAGTATCTGTCGAATTCTTCCCTGCCCATTTTCAGGTGAAAGATCTGAGCACGGGGGCGCGATTACTCCAAGGTCGAACTAAGAATGAGCTGTACGAGTGGCCGGTCAATTCATCTCCACCTATCTCTTTATTCGCCTCACCATCACCTAAAACAGATCTCCACTCGTGGCACTCTCGCCTTGGCCACCCATCCTTACCCATTTTAAAAGCTGTTATTTCTCAATTCTCTTTGCCCGTTTCCCATTCTCTGCAAAAACAGTTGTCATGTTCCGACTGTTTCATCAATAAAAGTCATAAATTGCCATTTCATACAAACACCATTACCTCAAATTACCCTCTTGAATACCTTTACACCGATGTTTGGACCTCTCCTCAAGTGTCTATAGACAACTTTAAATACTACCTCGTCATTATAGACCACTATACGCGTTATACCTGGCTCTATCCGCTGAAACACAAGTCTCAAGTCCGTGAGGTATTCATCGCATACAAGGCATTGGTGGAAAACCGGTTTCAGAGACAAATTGGAACCTTATACTCTGACAACGGAGGTGAGTTTATAGCGCTACGTCAATATCTCTCCACTCAAGGCATCTCTCATCTCACGTCACCACCACACACGCCCGAACACAACGGCATTTCCGAACGCAAGCACAGACATATTGTTGAAACAGGTCTCACCTTACTCAACAAAGCATCTGTTCCAACCACATATTGGACTTATGCCTTTGCCGTTGCTGTATATCTGATAAACCGGATGCCAACTCCAGTGTTGAATCATATGTCACCATATGCAAAGCTCTTTGCTCAGTCACCTAATTACCTAAAGCTTAGAGTTTTCGGGTGCCTCTGTTTCCCATGGTTGCGACCGTACGCGACAAATAAGTTGGATCATCGTTCTCTACCGTGTGTTTTTATTGGATATTCACTCACTCAGAGTGCTTATCTCTGTCTACACATCACTTCTGGGCGCATCTACACTTCTAGACATGTGCAATTTGTCGAAAACAACTTCCCTTTTGCATCTCCTCCTCCAAAACCATCGCCTGACACAGTGAGAGAAGAGACTCAACAATTCCCTGAAATCACACCCATCCTCATCCCGACGCCGCTCGTACAAGCTCCATCGCTGCCGCCCTCGTGCTCCGGTCCTCACCTGCCGCTGTCATTGTCAGATGCACCACCGTCAACAATAGCTCCGCCTCTGCGTGTCTACACTCGACGCGTTCCACCACCACCGCCGACTGATACACCGGTCACCGGTGCTAGCTCTGCCGCGCAAGCTCCACCGCCGATGTTGATGCCTCCAGCATCGATCCCGTCGTCACCTGCGATTCAGCTCTCGTCGCAACCTGCAACGCTTCCATCAATTGATCGTCATGCAACAGACTTGGGCTTAAGGGAAAAAGAAACAGGCCCAAGTGCACCACCAATTTCACTAAACCAAGGCCCAACAATTTCCCAGCCACAAATTTCACCAATACCAGGCCCAAATCCATATACCCAAAATCCCCCACTACCACAATCATCTTCCTCCCTGAATCAAAATCCACCAAGACCAGAAAACAACCATCCCATGAAAACCCGATCCAAAAATCGGATCACAAAACCAAACACCAAATTATCCCTGACCGTTACCACCACTAACCCGCAACCAAAAATCCCCAAAACCGTGGCTGAAGCGTTGCGGGATCCTCGTTGGCGTCAAGCTTGTTGTGATGAGATTAATGCGTTGATTCGCAATGGCACTTATGATCTTGTTCCACCAGAGGTAACACAAAATATTGTTGGATGCAAGTGGATTTTTACAATAAAGTATCTTCCAAATGGTGACATCGACAGGTACAAAGCCCGATTTGTTGCTCAAGGCTTCCATCAACAATATGGACTGGATTACTTTGAAACGTTCAGTCCTGTCATTAAATCCACCACTCTCCGATTGGTTCTGGAAATTGCGGTGAATCGTTCTTGGAGCATTCGCCAACTTGATGTCAACAATGCTTTTCTCCAAGGTACCTTGACCGAAGAAGTATATGTTGCTCAGCCACCGGGATTCGTTGATCAAGATCGTCCTACACATGTCTGTCGTCTCCGCAAGGCGCTTTACGGTCTCAAGCAAGCACCACGAGCGTGGTACCAAGAGCTCAAAACGTTCATTATTGCTGCCGGTTTCCGCAACTCTCTCGCAGACGCATCTCTATTCATCTACCATCAAGGATGTGAACTGGTCTACATCTTGGTGTACGTGGATGACATCGTCGTCACCGGTACTAGCCCTGCTCTTATCACTGCTTTTATTAACTCCCTTGCAGAACGTTTCTCTCTCAAAGATCAGGGAGAGTTAAGCTACTTCTTGGGAATTGAGGCAACACGTACATCAAAAGGATTACACCTAATGCAGAAGAAATACATCACCGATCTCCTCGCCAAAACTAACATGCTTGAGGCTAAACCAGTCAGCACTCCAATGTCACCTACACCAAAGTTATCTCTCAGCTCTGGGAATGCACTAGATAACCCAACGGAGTACAGGACGGTTATCGGCAGCCTCCAATACCTCGCTTTCACACGGCCTGATATTGCGTTTGCAGTTAATCGCTTGTCCCAATTCATGCATCGCCCTACTGACATCCATTGGCAGGCTGCAAAACGGATACTACGATACCTTGCTGGCACGGTCACCCACGGCATCTTCTTCCGCGGTGCCTCTCCACTTACGCTTCATGCCTATTCAGATTCTGATTGGGCTGGCGACAGTGATGATTTTGTTTCAACCAACGCCTACATTGTATATCTTGGCAATGCACCCATCTCGTGGTCTTCAAAGAAACAGAAAGGTGTTGCGCGTTCCTCTACTGAAGCGGAATATCGAGGGGTTGCTAATACCGCATCAGAACTACGCTGGATATCCTCTCTTCTGTCCGAACTTGGCATCGCTTTAACTTCAACACCAGTCATCTACTGCGACAATGTCGGTGCAACTTATCTCTGTGCGAATCCTGTCTTCCATTCAAGAATGAAGCACATTGCCCTTGATTACCATTTTGTCCGCGACAACATTCAATCTGGTGCATTACGGGTCTCTCATATCTCGACAAAGGATCAGCTCGCAGATGCATTAACCAAACCTCTACCTCGTCCTCGTTTTCTTGAACTCCACAACAAGATTGGAGTCACTCATGTCCCTCCATCTTGAGGGGGCGTATTAAGGAAAGAGTATCATCACAATAACTGTGTTTGACCAATCCCTGTGATTGCTCCTGTGAATATCTCGTAGCATAAATCACTCTATTGTAACTCCTTAAATCTCTCCTCTGTATCGGTATATATTTATACACATTCTCTTCTCAAAGTAATATATCAGAATCATATTCACTTTACAGATTGTAGCCTGGAAAACATACCTTATCAGTAACTTTTTGAAATTATTGTTGTTACGTAGTATTAAGACTAGTCTTTGATGAGTTTTCTGGTTTTGTTAAAGTTGCAACCTGTGGTTTATAGATCGTGCTTGCTGCTTTAACCATGATCGAGAATCCGACGGATTGGCCGGTTTTTATGTCAGAACTTGACTCATTTCATCGTCTTAAGGAGTTCTTCGAAGACTTAAGCTTATCCTTTATTTCTCGTACTTTAAACGTTCGTGCCGATACTCTTGCAAAAGGAGCTCGTACACGTGGTTCGAAGACTTTAGCCAGTTGTGGTGATCCTAGGAACATCCCTTCTAGCCACATGTGATGAAATAAATGGGTAGTTGATAAAAAAAAAAAAGAAGAAGATCTTGCTGCTTCCATCGTGAGCAAGTCTTGATCATCAACATTGTTCCAAATCCAGACAATATGTCCTGTTATCAGAATCGAAGCTCTGTTCCTGTTTCTTGTTACAAGTTACAACTAACCAGAGCAACATTCTAGAAATCTGGACATTTTGAAGCAACACGGATGGTAAGTTGCAAACAAAGAAAATCTTGGTCGGATTTTTGCAAATATTATTACTATTCGACAGTAACAATTGAGTCTTGAAGAAAATGAAATTTGATATTTTTCTATGAAGAAGAAGAAGGCAACACGAACTCAACAACAATGGTATCATCGAGATAATCACCAACCTTTCCCTTCACCAACTCCTTGTGAGACTCCATTTCACCCAAACCCCTAAAATACGCAATCGATGCAATCGAGAAACCATTTGCTCTAACCGGAGAGAAGTTTTCTCCCACGGTGATCTGATCAATCCCTGCAGATTTCTCCTTAATCACTTCCATAATCTCCGTTTTCGCCTCCTCGGGGACGTTCTCTCTCACCTTGAGTAACGTGATTTTAGCAGCCGATCCTGGAGGCGGAGTTAGGGTTCCGGGGACTTGATCGGCGATCCAATCAGCGGCCATGACGTCTTCCCAGATCGGCATCGTTTCCTCCACGACGCGAACGTGATCGGGATGTGCAACGTACGCGCTTAGATCTTCCTTGGATCTGTACCGGCTATGAAGGACGTGAGTGAAGGCGGAGGCGGCGGATCTGAGGCGGTGGATAGGACCGGCGGAGAGGTAAAGCACTTGGTCGATTGTGGCTAGTTTGTTGAGGTCGTTGACCATGGCGTCGATCTTGCCGGAGTCAACGTCGTCCTTGACCTTGAAAAGGACGATGTGCTCGACGATCTGACTCTCAAAACTCCAAGACATGGCAGCGTTCGGAGGAGAAACGGAGACGGAGATTAAGATAGGATTCAGATTAAACAGAGGTTCAATATATATGTTAATTATTATTAAAAAATTGGTTTTAAATGGATAAAAATTCTCTAATCAAGATAAAAAAAAA
>PKML01056358.1:91282-113080 GCA_002933935.1 Eutrema yunnanense | reverse complement strand
AAAAAAAAAAAAAAAAAAAAAAAAGGAAGAATTCATAATAGGCAAAGAGCCAAAGTACAATCGACAACAGGGAGCCGAGGAGACAACTTCCTAATAAGAAAATGAAAAAACAAAACATGGCCTATTGGCTGTTGGCTGATGGCTTCTTGTCTTAAGACATGATGAAGCCAATTAGAACTGCCATTTGCAACATAACATAATATTGATATTTGTGCAATCTCGTGACACTTTCTGCGATGCCACTGAGTTACACTGTGAAGGAGTAAGAACGGCAGTAGCTATCTCAAAGTTCTGGATAAGACTATTGATGCATGTGAGGATCCCTTTGTTTTGCGGAAAACGATTCGGGTTTTGGACTGCTTCAACAACCAAAAGATAACAGGTCTCAAAAATCAGTCTCCTATGGCGCAAGTTGATCATTGATTGTACCGCTCACCATAAACTATGAAGTCCAACATCTAAGTTCGAGATTACACGTGAGAAAGATCTGCGACCATGAGTGAGAGGATGGCCATTCGAATTTCTCACTAGCCAAGGTAGATGGCCATTCGAATTTCTCACTAGCCAAGCTACACCTGACCAGCATTTCCCCATATTAGGCTCTGGTTTAGACCATACTTGGAAAGGATAGGATTAGTGGACACACTCAGGCTAGGATTAGTGGACACACTCAGGATGTTACTATTGCTATTTGGAGGATGATTGACTAAGAACCAGAGGTCGGAATCTACATCAGCTTTGTCCATAATCGCTTGAGCTTCGTAGCTTGTATTACTAAACACAAATGCATTACGAGCTTTCCAAATATGTCATAGCAATCACGGGATTTTTCTTACAACATTTATCGGATTTTGCCTTTTCTTCATCTCTGTAATAATGTGATGTAAGTTTAAGAACACAGAGTTATTTGAAAAGCCACCTGGAGGTAGAAGGAAGTGAAATAGTTCCAAAACTTCATGAGCAACTCTACAATGAAAGAGCATGTGGCATATAGTTTCATCAGCTTCTCCACACCTCGGGCATTGAGATTCAACATGGATGTTTCTTGATTGTAGACGCACTTTTACCGCCAAAGCACCAACAAGTGACTTCCAGAGAAAATGACGGATCTTGGGTGATGTTTTAACTTTCCACAACTCACTCCAGAGTTTCTTTTCCAGAGGTGGACGAGGAACATGATCTGTTTCAATATCCAGTAGCTTCTCTGTTAATTTGTAACCACTTTTCGAGTCGTAAATCCCATTGGCATTGAGACCTCACGTTGTTACATCAGCACAATATAAATGTATAGGAGTTTGGAGGATCCTGCTAACGTCCTCTGCAGCAAAAGTCTGATGAATTAAAGGTTCGTTCCAGTACGGTGAATGCGGAATCATGAAATCCTAGACAATAGCTATAAAATCCATAATGCCATCTTCCCTAGGTCTTGGAATATCATCTCTAATCCAATTATCAAGTAGGGCTCGTGTATCATTACCATTCCCTATTACCGTCAGCATTCCTTTCTTGAGTAGCTCATGGCCATGAAGGATGCTCTTCCATGCATACGTTGGTTTTCTGCCCACACCACAATCCATGAAAGACGAGTTGGGGAAATACCTGCTTTTGAGAATCCGTTAGACAAGAGAATCTGGGTTATTCCAAATTCTCCATGCTTAGGAGGGATTGGTTGAACTTTTCTATATCATGGAAGCCCAAACCACCTTCCTCTTTTCTTCTGCACAACTTTGTCCACGCCACCCATGGAATTTTATGTCGCATCATTCCACCAAAATTCAATCATCGCGCTAGTTAACCGAGAACACTGATCCTTGGGCAGTTGAAATATTGACATTGCATAAACTGGAAGTGCCAAACCAATTTATTTAAGCAAGATTTCCTTACCCTCATGTGATAAAGCATCGAGAAGTAGCCTCTCAAATGTCCCTGAAATTTGTCGCAACTAAAACTTGGTAGTTTATTTTTAGAACCATGAAAAGCTTCTGGCAAACCGAGATATGTACCCTCTCCACCTTCTTGATATACTCCCAAACAAGGTTTGATTGCTTTCTTCGCATAGTTTGGGATTTTGGGGCCAAAGATTATCGATGACTTTGATAAGTTGATGACCTGGCCCGATGCCTCACCAAACAGCTTCAAGCAACGATTAATTTCACTTGCTTCGCTTACCGTAGCTCGACACATTAGTAAGCTATCATCAGCAAAAAGCATGTGGTGAACAGACCGACCCCCTTCAACGAGCTTAATGCCATGTAGTCTACCAGCAGCTTCTGCACGGTTTAGAACATGAATTAAAGCTTCTGCCTCGAGTATAAATAAGAAAGGCGATAAGGGATCCCCTTGTCTGATCCCACGCTCAGGTTTGATAAAGCCATGCGGCTGTCCATTAAGAAGTATAGAAAAAGAGACTGTAGATACGCAGGACATGATCCAACGAACCCAAATTCGATCAAACCCCATTTTCTCAAGCAATGTTTCTAAGAAATTTCATTCAACACGGTCATACGCTTTTGACATATCGATTTTGAGTGCCATAAAATCATCAACCACCCTAGAATCAGTGCGCAAAGCATGTATGATCTCTTGAGCTATGATTATGTTGCAAGAGATGATAGTTGGCACGCATAAATAAAGATGTTTGGTTATCTTGTTTTAATACATAGTCGTATCCTGCATGAATATTGAAACTAGATCATAGATGTTTGGGTCCCTAATTGTCCTTGAATCTCCAAAAAATTGAGATCTCATACTGTTGTCAACCGATTTAAAGCGAATAAAAAACTTTATTAAATTACTTGTTATAATATATTTAATAATGCCAAAAACTCTTTAAACTAGTTTACTTAACATTAATAGAGATGTTGATTGTGGTTAGGTATTTTAGAAATAGACATAGGATGATTAGTTTCATAAGTTATTGCATTTACCAAAAACAAATGAATTCTCGTAGGGGTTAGCTCACAAATTATAAAATAATTTTGAAAATTTTAGTTATCTTGTTTTAATACATAGTCGTATCCTACATGAATATTGAAACTAGATCATAGATGTTTGGGTCCTTAATTATCCCAGAATCTCCAAAAAATTGAGATCTCATTTGATTGTCAACCGATTTAAAGCGAATAAAAAATTTTATTAAATAACTTGTTATAAAATAATTAAAGATGCCAAAAAACCTTTAAACTAGTTTACTTAATATTAATATTGAAGTTTTTTGTGGTTATATATTTTAGAAATAGATATAGGATGATTAGTTTCATAATTTTTTGCATTTACCAAAATTAAACGAATTCTCGTAGGGGTTAGCTCACAAATTATGAAATAATTTTGAAAATTTTAGTTATCTTATTTTAGTACATAGTCGCATCCTACATGAATATTGAAACTAGATCATAGATGTTTGGGTCCTTAATTGTCCCAGAATCTCCAAAAAATTGAGATCTCATTTGGTTGTCAACCGATTTAAAGCGAATAAAAAACTTTATTAAATTACTTGTTATAAAATAATCAAAGATGCCAAAAAACCTTTAAAACTAGTTTACTTAATATAAATAGAAAGATTTATTGTGGTTAGGTATTTTAGAAATAAACATAGGATGATTAGTTTCATAAGTTTTTGCATTTACCAAAATTAAATGAATTCTCGTAGGGGTTAGCTCACAAATTATGAAATAATTTTGAAAATTTTAGTTTTTTTTTTTCGGCAAACAAATTCATTGATTTCAAGATAGAATTACAAAGTCTTACAGAACTTTCGGAAAGCAAGTTATTACATAAGCATATATATGCGCCATATAGTAAAAAAGATACAACAAAAGAAGTGATTTTGACAATGCTTTCCGTAGACAAGTCTTATTCGCTAACGAATCATGAAATCCGTTATTTTCTTCTCCGTATTTGATCTTAATCTGATGCGAAAATGTGTGCGACGGTAGCATCTCTTGGCAAAACCTTTGAATTGAAAATTTTAGTTAGCTTGTTTTAAAACATAGTCGTATCCTACATGAATATTGAAACTAGATCATAGATGTTTAGGTCCCTAATTGTCCCGGAATCTCCAAAACATTCAGACCTCATAGTGTTGTCAACCGATTTAAAGCGAATAAAAAACTTTATTAAATTACTTGTTATAAAATAATTAAAGATGCCAAAAACCTTTAAACTAGTTTACTTAACATTAATATTGAGGTTTATTGTGGTTAGATATTTTAGAAATAGACATATGATGATTAGTTTCATAAGTTATTGCATTTACCAAAATCAAATGAATTCTCGTAGGGGTTAGCTCACAAATTATGAAATAATTTTGACAATTTTAGTTATCTTGTTTTAATACATAGTCGTATCCTACAAGAATATTGAAACTAGATTATAGATGTTTGGGTCCTTAATTGTCTTCGAATCTCCAAAAAATTGAGATCTCATAGTGTTATCAACCGATTTAAAGCAAATAAAAAACTTTATGTAGGATGGTTAGGATCATAGATTTAAAGCAAATAAAAAACTAGTTTAGTTAACATTAATAGATTGGTTTATTGTGGTTATGTATTTTAGAAATATACATATAATGATTAGTTTCATAAGTTATTGCATATACCAAAAACAAATGTTTAGTTTCATAATTTATTGCATTAGTTATCTCGTTTTAATACATATTTGCATACTACAAGAATACAGGAACTAGATCGTAGATGTTTGGGTCCTTAATTATCACCAAATATCAAAAAAATTGAGATCTCATAGTGTAGTCAACCGATTTAAAGCGAATAAAATACTTTATTAAATTACTTGTTATAATATAATTAATCAAACCAAAAAACCTTTAAACTAGTTTACTTAACATTAATAGAGAGATTGATTGTGGTTAGGTATTTTAGAAATAAACATAGGATGATTAGTTTCATAAGTTATCGCATTTACCAAAAACAAATGAATTCTCGTATGGGTTAGCTCACAAATAATAAAATAATTTTGAAAATTTTAGTTATTTTGTTTTAATACATAGTCGCATCCTACATGAATATTGAAACTAGATCATAGATGTTTGGGTCACAAATTGTCCCCGAATCTCCAAAAAATTGAGATCTCATAGTGTTGTCAACCGATTTAAAGCGAATAAAAAACTTTATTAAATTACTTGTTATGATACACTTAATAATTACAAAAAACCTTTAAACTAGTTTACTTAACATTAATAGAGAGGTTGGTTGTGGTTAGGTATTTTAGAAATAGAAATAGGATGATTAATTTCATAAGTTATTGCATTTACCAAAAACAAATGAATTCTCGTAGGGGTTTGCTCACAAATTATGAAATAATTTTGAAAATTTTAGTTATCTTGTTCTAACATATAATCGCAACCTACATGAATATTAAAACTAGATCATAGATGTTTGAGTCGCTAATTGTCCCCGGATCTCCAAAAAATCGAGATCTCATAGTGTTGTCAACCGATTTAAAGCGAATAAATTTTTTTATTAAATTACTTGTTATAATACAATTAATAATTACAAAAAACCTTTAAACTAGTTTACTTAACATTAATAGAGAGGTTGGTTGTGGTTAGGTATTTTAGAAATAGACATAGGATGATTAATTTAATAAGTTATTGCATTTACCAAAAACAAATGAATTCTCATAGGGGTTTGCTCACAAATTATGAAAATTTTAGTTATCTTGTTCTAATATATAATCGCATCCTACATGAATATTGAAACTAGATCATAGATGTTTGAGTCGCTAATTGTCCCCGGATCTCCAAAAAATCGAGATCTCATAGTGTAGGCAACCGATTTAAAGCGAATAAAAAACTTTATTAAATTACTTGTTATAATATAATTATTAATACCAAAAAACCTTTAAACCAGTTTACTTAACCTTAATAGAGAGGTTGATTGAGGTTAGGTATTTTAGAAATAAACATAGGATGATTAGTTTCATAAGTTATCGCATTTACCAAAAAAATGAATTCTCGTAGGAGTTGTTAGCTCACAAATTATGAAATAATTTTGAAAATTTTAGTTATCTTGTTTTAATACATAGTCGCATCCTACATGAATATTTAAACTAGATCATAGATGTTTGGGTTCCTAATTGTCCTCGAACCTCTAAAAAATTGAGATCTCATAGTGTTGTCAACCGATTTAAAACGAATAAATTTTTTTATTAAATTACTTGTTATAAAATAATTTAAGATGCCAAAAAACCTTTAAACTAGTTTACTTAACATTAATATTGAGGTTTTTTGTGGTTAGTTATTTTAGAAATAGACATAGGATGATTAGTTTCATAAATTTTTGCATTTACCAAAATTAAATGAATTCTCGTAGGGATTAGCTCATAAATTATGAAATAATTTTGACAATTTTAGTTATCTTGTTTTAATACATAGTCGTATTCTACATGAATATTGAAACTAGATCATAGATGTTTGGGTCCTTAATTATCCGCGAATCTCCAAAAAATTGAGATCTCATAGTGTTGTCAATCGATTTAAAACGAATAAAAAACTTTATTAAATTACTTGTTATAAAATAATTAAAGATGCCAAAAAACCTTTAAACTAGTTTACTTAGCATTAATATTGAGGTTTTTGTGGTTAGGTATTTTAGAAATAAATATAGGATGATTAGTTTCATAATTTTTTGCATTTACCCTAATTAAATGAATTCTCGTAGGGATTAGCTCACAAATTATGAAATAATTTTGACAATTTTAGTTATCTTGTTTTAATACATAGTCGTAACCTACATGAATATTGAAACTAGATCATAGATGTTTGGGTCCTTAATTGTCCCCGAATCTTTAAAAAATTGAGATCTCATAGTGTTGTCAACCGATTTAAAGCAAATAAAAAACTTTATCAAATTACTTGTTATAAAATAATTAAAGATGCCAAAAAAACTTTAAACTAGTTTACTTAACATTAATATTGTGGTTTATTGTGGTTAGGTATTTTAGAAATAGACATAGGTTAGTTTCATAAGTTATTGCATTTACCAAAAACAAATGAATTCTCGTAGGGGTTAGCTCACAAATTATAAAATAATTTTGAAAATTTTAGTTATCTTGTTTTAATACATAATCGTATCCTACATGAATATTGAAACTAGATCATGGATGTTTGGGTCTTTAATTGTCTCCGAATCTCCAAAAATTAAGATCTCATAATGTTGTCAACCGATTTAAAACGAATAAAAAACTTTATTAAATTACTAGTTATAAAATAATTAAAGATGCCAAAAAACCTGTAAATTAGTTTACTTAACATTAATATTGAGGTTTATTGTGATTATATATTTTAGAAATAGACATATGATGATTAGTTTCATAATATTTTGCATTTACCAAAAATAAATGAATTCTCGTAGGGATTAGCTCACAAATTATGAAATAATTTTGACAATTTTAGTTATCTTCTTTTAATACATAGTCGCATCCTACATGAATATTGAAACTAGATAATTGATGTTTGGATCTATAATTGTCCCCGAATCTCCAAAAAAAATAGATCTCATAGGGTCGTCAACCGATTTAAAGCGAATAAAAACTTTTATTAAATTACTTGTTATAAAATAATAAAAGATGCCAAAAACCCTTTAATCAAGTTCACTTAATATAAATAGAAAGATTTATTGTGGTTAGGTATTTTAGAAATAGACATAGGATGATTAGTTTCATAAGTTATTGCATTTACCGAAAAATGAGTTCTCGTAGGGGTTAGCTCACAAATTATAAAATAATTTTGAAAATTTATTTATCTTGTTTTAATACATATTTGCATCCTACATAAATATTGGAACTCGATCATAGATGTTTGGGTCCCTGATTGTCTCCGAATCTCCAAACAAATCGAGATCTCATAGTGTAGTCAACCGATTTAAAGTGAATAAATTTTTTTATTAAATTACTTGTTATAAAATAATTAAAGATGACAATAGCCATTAAACTAGTTTAGTTAACTTTAATAGAAAGGTTTATTGTGGTTAGTTATTTTAGAAATCGACATAGGATGATTAGTTTCATAAGTTATTGCATTTACAAAAAAAAAAATGAATTGCTCACAAATAATAAAATAATTTTGAAAACTTTATTTATCTTGTTTTAGTACATAGTCGCATCCTACATGAATATTAAAACTAGATCATAGATGTTTGGGTCCCTAATTGTCCCCGAATTTCCAAAAATTGAGATATTATAGTGTTGTCAACCGATTTAAATCGAATAAAAAACTTTATTAAATTACTTGTTATAAAATAATTTAAGATGCCAAAAACCCTTAAATTAGTTTACTTAACATTAATAGTGAGGTTTATTGTGGTTTGTTATTTTAGAAATAGACATAGGATGATTAGTTTCATAATTTATTGCATTTAAAAAAATGAATTCAGGTAGGGGTTAGCACACAAATTATGAAATAATTTTGAAAATTTTAGTTATCTTGTTTTCATACATTGTCGCATCCTACATGAATATTAAAACTATATCGTAGATGTTTGGGTACCTGATTGTCCACGAATCTTCAAAAAATTGAGATTTCATAGTGTCGTCAACCAATTTAAAACGAATAAAAAACTTTATTAAATTACTTGTTATAAAATAATAAAAGATGCCAAAAACCCTTTAATCAAGTTCACTTAATATTAATAGAAAGGTTTATTGTGGTTAGATATTTTAGAAATAGACATAGGATGATTAGTTTCATAAGTTATTGCATTTACCGAAAAAATGAGTTCTCGTAGGGGTTAGCTCACAAATTATAAAATAATTTTGAAAATTTATTTATCTCGTTTTAATACATATTTGCATCCTACATGAATATTGGAACTAGATCGTAGATGTTTGGGTCTCATAGTGTAGTCAACCGATTTAAAGTGAATAAAAAAAATTATTATATTACTTGTTATAAAATAATTAAAGATGACAATAAGCATTAAACTAGTTTAGTTAACTTTAATAGAAATGTTTATTGTGGTTAGTTAATTTAGAAATTGACATATGATGATTAGTTTCATAAGTTATTGTATTTACAAAAAAAAAAATGAATTGCTCACAAATAATAAAATAATTTTGAAAATTTTATTTATCTTGTTTTAATACATAGTCGCATCCTACATGAATATTGAAACTAGATCATAGATGTTTGGGTCCCTAATTGTCCCCGAATTTCCAAAAATTGAGATATTATAGTGTTGTCAACCAATTTATATCGAATAAAAAACTTTATTAAATTACTTGTTATAAAATAATTTAAGATACCAAAAAACCCTTAAATTAGTTTACTTAACATTAATAGTGAGGTTTATTGTGTTTTGTTATTTTAGAAATAGACATAGGATGATTAGTTTCATAATTTATTGCATTTAAAAAAAAATGAATTCAGGTAGGGGTTAGCACACAAATTATGAAATAATTTTGAAAATTTTAGTTATCTTGTTTTCATACATTGTCGCATCCTACATGAATATTCAAACTATATCGTAGATGTTTGGATCCCTAATTGTCCCTGAATCTCCAAAAAATAGAGATTTCATAGTGTCGTCAACCAATTTAAAGCGAATAAAAAACTTTATTAAATTACTTGTTATAAAATAATTAAAGATGACAAAAAAACCTTTAAATCTAGTTTCCTTTACATTAATAGAGAGGTTTATTGTGGTTAGGTATTTTAGATTTAGACATAGGATGATTAGTTTCATAAGTTATTGCATTTACCGAAAAAATGAATTCAAGTAGGGGTAACAAATTATGAAATAATTATGAAAATTTTAGTTATCTTGTTTTAATACATAGTCTCATGCTACATGAATATTGAAACTGTATTGTAGATGTTTGGGTCCATAATTGTCCCCGAATCTCCAAAAAGAAAATATATATCATAGTGTCGTCAACCGATTTAAAGCGAATAAAAAACTTTATTAAATTACTAGTTATAAAATAATTAAAGATGCCAAAAAACCTTTAAACTAGTTTACTTAACATTAATAGAGAGGTTTATTGTGGTTATGTATTTTAGAAATAGACATAGGATGATTAGTTTCATAAGTTATTGCATTTACCGAAAAAATGAGTTCTCGTGGGGGTTAGCTCACAAATTATAAAATAATTTTGAAAATTTTAGTTATCTCGTTTTAATACATATTTGCATCCTACATGAATACTGGAACTAGATCGTAGATATTTGGGTCACTAATTATCTCCGAATCTCCAAAGAAATCGAGATCTCATAGTGTAGTCAACCGATTTAAAGCGAATAAAAAACATTATTAAATTACTTGTTATAAAATTATTAAAGATGACAATAACCATTAAACTAGTTTAGTTAACATTAATATAAAGGTTTATTGTGGTTAGCTATTTTAGAAATAGACATAGAATGATTAGTTTCATAAGTTATTGCATTTACAAAAACAAAATGAATTCTCGTAGGGGTTAGCTCACAAATTATGAAATAATTTTTAAAATTTTAGTTATCTTGTTTTAATACATAGTCGCATCCTACATGGATATTGAAACTAGATCATAGATGCTTGGAACCCTAATTGTCCCCGAATCTCCAAAAAAATTATATCTCAGAGTGTCGTCAACCGATTTAAAGCGAATAAAATACTTTATTAAATTACTTGTTATAAAATAATTAAAGATGCCAAAAACCTTTAATCTAGTTTACTTAACATTAATAGAGAGGTTTATTGTGGTTAGGTATTTTGGAAATAGACATAGGATGATTAATTTAATAAGTTATTGCATTTACCGAAAAAATGAATTCATGTAGGGGTTTGAAAATTTTAATTATCTTGATTTAATACATAATTGCATCCTACATGAATATTGAAACTAGATCATAGATGTTTGGGTCCCTAATTGTCCATGATTCTCCAAAAAATTGAGATCTCATAGTGTTGTCAACCGATTTAAAGCGAATGAAAAACTTTATTAAAATACTTGTTATAAGATAATTAAAGATGTCAAAAAACCTTTAATCTAGTTTACTTAACATTAATAAAGAGGTTTATTGTGGTTAGGTCTTTTAGAAATAGACATAGGATGATTAGTTTCATAAGTTATTGCATTTACCGAAAACATTAATTCTCGTAGGGATTACCTCACAAATTATGAAATAATTTTGAAAATTTTAGTTATCTCATTTTAATACATATTCGCATCCTATATGAATACAGGAACTAGATCGTAGATGTTTGGGTCCATAATTGTCCTCGAATCTCCAAAACAAATAAATCTCATAGTGTCGTCAACCGATTTAAAGCGAATAAAAACCTTTTTAAAATTACTAATTATAAAATAATTAAAGATGCCAAAAAACATTTAGTCTAGTTTACTTAACATTAATAGAGAGGTTTATTGTGGTTAGGTATTTTATAAATAGACATATGATGATTAGTTTCATAAGTTATTGCATTTACCGAAAAATGAGTTATTGTAGGAGTTACCTCACAAATTATGAAATAATTTTGAAAAATTCAATTATCTCGTTTTAATACATATTAACATCCTACATGAATACTGGAACTAGATCGTAGATGTTTGGATCATTATTATCTCTGAATCTCCAAAAAAATCGAGATCTCATAGTGTAGTCAACTTATTTAAAGCAAATAAAAACTTTATTCAATTAATTGTTAAAAAATAATTAAAGAAAACAAATAACCGCTAAACTAGTTTAGTTAACATTAATAGAAGTATTTATTGTGGTTAGGTATTTTATAAATAGACATAAGATGATTAGTTTTATAAGTTATTGCATTTACCGAAAACATGAATTCTCGTAGGAGTTAGCTCATAAATTATGAAATAATTATGAAAATTTTAGTTATCTTGTTTTAATACATAGTCGCATCCTACATGAATATTGAAACTAGATCATAGATGTTTGGGTCCCTAATTGTCCCTGAATCTCCAAAAAATTGAGATTTCATAGTGTTGTCAACCAATTTAAAGCGAATAAAAAACTTTATTAAATTACTTGTTATAAAAAAAATAAAGATGCCAAAAAACCTTTAAACTAGTTTACTTAACATTAATAGAGAGGTTTATTGAGATTACGTATTTTAGAAATAGACATAGGATGATTAATTTAATAAGTTATTGCATTTACCGAAAAAATGAATTCACGTAGGGGTTTGAAAATTTTAATTATCTTGTTTTAATACATAATCGCATCCTACATGAATATTGAAACTAGATCATAGATGTTTGGGTCCCTAATTGTCCCTGATTCTCCAAAAAATTGAGATCTCATAGTGTTGTCAACCGATTTAAAGCGAATAAAAAACTTTATTAAAATACTTGCTATAAGATAATTAAAGATGCCAAAAAAACTTTAAACTAGTTTAGTTAACATTAAAAGAGAGGTTTATCGAGGTTAGGTATTTTAGAAATAGATATAGGATGATTAGTTTCATAAGTTATTGCATTTACCAAAAACATGAATTCTCGTAGGGGTTAGCTCACAAATTATGAAATAATTTTGAAAATTTTAGTTATCTTGTTTTAATACATAGTCGCATCATACATGAATATTGAAACTAGATCATAGATGTAGGATGGTTAGGATCATAGATTTAGTTAACATGAATATTAAACTAGTTTAGTTAACATTAATAGATTGGTTTATTGTGGTTAGGTATTTTAGAAATAGACATAGAATGATTAGTTTCATAAGTTATTGCATTTACAAAAAAAATGAATTCTCGTAGGGGTTAGCTCACAAATTATGAAATAATTTTGAAAATTTTAATTATCTTGTTTTAATACATAGTCGCATCCTACATGAATATTGAAACTAGATCATAGATGTTTGGTTCCCTAATTGTCCCCGAATCTCGAAAAACATTAGATCTCATAGTGTCATCAACCGATTTAAAGCGAATAAAATTTTTTTATTAAATTACTTGTTATAAAATAATTAAAGATGCCAAAAAACCTTTAATCTAGTTTACTTAACATTAATAGAGAGGTTTATTGTGGTTATATATTTTATAAATAGACATAGGATGATTAGTTTCATAACTTATTGCATTTACAAAAAAACAAATGAGTTCTCGTAGGGGTAGCTCACAAATTATGAAATAATTTTGAAAATTTTAGTTATCTCTTTTTAATACATATTCACATCCTACATGAATATTGGAACTAAATTGTAGATGTTTGGGTCCCTAATTGTCTCTGAATCTCTAAAAAAATCAAGAACTCATAGCGTAGTCAATATATTTAAAGCGAATAAAAAAATTTATTCAATTAATTGTTTAAAATAATTAAAGATGACAAATAACCGTTAAACTAGTTTAGTTAACATTAATAGAAATATTTATTGTGGTTAGGTATTTTAGAAATAGACATATGATAATTAGTTTCATAAGTTATCACATTTACCAAAATAAATGAATTCTCGTATGGGTTAACTCACAAATTATGGAATAATTTTGAAAATTTTAGTTATCTCGTTTTAATACATAGTCGTATCTTACATGAATATTGAAACTAGATCATAGATGTTTGGGTCCCTAATTGTCTCCGAATCTCTAGAAAATGGAGATCTCATAGTGTTGTCAACCGATTTAAAGCAAATAAAAAACTTTATTAAATAACTTGTTATAAAATAATTAAAGATGCCAAAAAAACCTTTAAACTAGTTTACTTAACATTAATAGAGAGGTTTATTGAGGTTAGGTATTTTAAAAATAGACATAGGATGATTAGTTTCATAAATTATTGCATTTACCGAAAAAAATGAATTCACGTAGGGGTTAACTCACAAATTATGAAATAATTGTGAAAATTTTAGTTATCTTGTTTTAATACATAATCGCATCTCTACATAAATATTGAAACTAGATCATAGATGTTTGGGTTCCTAATTATCCCCGAATCTCCAAAAAATTGAGATCTCATAGTGTTGTCAACTGATTTAAAGCGAATAAAAAACTTTATTAAATTACTTTTTATAAACCTACGAGATTTCATTTTTTGGTAAATGCAATAACTAATGAAACTAATTATCATATGTTTATTTCTTAAATACCTAACTACAATAAACCTCTCTATTAATGTTAACTAAACTAGATTAAATATTATTTGGTATCTTTAATTATTTTATAACAAGTATTTTAATAAAGTTTTGTATTCGCGTTAAATCGGTTGAATACATTATGAGATCTCGATTTTTTGGAGATTCATAGACAATTAGGGAACCAAACATCTATGATCTTGTTCCAGTATTCATGTAGGATGTGAATATGTATTAAAACGAGATAACTAAAATTTTCAAAATTATTTCATAATTTGTGAGCTCCTCTACGATAATTTATTTTTTCAGTAAATGCAGTAACTAATGAAACTAATCATCATATGTCTATTTCTAAAATACTTAACCACAATAAACCTCTCTATTAATGTTAAATAAACTAGTTTAAAGGTTTTTTGATATATTTAATTATTTTATAACAAGTATTTTAATAAAGTTTTTATTCGTTTTAAATCGGTTGACTACATTATGAGATCTCAATTTTTTGGAGATTCGGAGACAATTAGGGACCCAAACATCTACGATCTAGCTTCAGTATTCATGAATGGGTATGTTAGCTAGAGACACAAGTTATTTGCCTGATGTTGAGGATACTCGATGACTCGAAGCCACCGACACTAGTTGACCAGCATGAGCCTCTCTGCTTGTATCAATCATATTTGTTTTAGGTAACATTGATATTCTGCTAAGGCTCTGAAGGAAGTCACGTTTTTCTTTTCTCAAATCCTCCTGTCAAATCAGATTCACATCCAAGATTTGTAAAATCATCTTGCACATCCCTTCTATACATCAATAACAAGCTATCCAGCCAATAAGACTCCTTCAAAAGCTAGTTGCATAGATAGTAAAATCCGTACACACCTACTGACTTATCAATCTTTGCATGCAAAATATGCGCCTCTGTTTCACACACCTACTGACTTATCAATCTTGGTATGCAAAAGCATAATGAGAAGAAACAAAGGGCTAGGAGGGAAAGGGAATGAAGGATAAAATTAAACATACGGAAATATGGAAGAAAACAATTTTTACGAAAAACTAACTCAAGACATTAAAACTGTTTCTGGTCCTCCGGATATCGGAGAACTTCATTTTCCCACCCCAATTAGAACTCGATTTTGGCATGTACAACACAATACCAAGTGATTGAAGCAGAAAACATTCGAGGATGCTAAAAATGGGATTACCTTGTGGCAGCAATAGACTGAGAAGGAGCTTCGTTCCTAAGGGTTTTAGCCTTGAGCTTCTTCGATAAAGCTTCCAAGTGATCTAAATTTCCCTGAAAGCGACACAGACACAAATCAATCGTACAAATCTAAAATACGGAACATCAACTTTTCACCCCGAAGAACAAGCAGAAACACAAATCCGGAGAAACCAGCGGGAAATCGGAGAAGAAAAAAAGGAGCGGAAAGTGAAAGAACCTAAAAAGGGGGAAACTGAGACGAAGGAGCAGCTTGCTCCAGAAGCTTCGACGAAGAATGGAGAAGGTCATTCGTTATTGCAAGATTGTGGTCCACACCTCTGTGTACAACATTTGGTTTCAACGGAACTGTGAGTGTCGTTTCGTATTCAGTCAAAGGAGACTGTGGGTTGTTGGGCCAAAGAACAATCAACTGAGGCCCAGGAAAAAAGACACAGCCCAGGTTGAAGTCTTACTTACTCAAACGCATCAGGAGAAGTCGTTTGGTCTCTGCAACGTCTTGGTACAGTGAACCTTGTAGATATGGTTTGTTACACACATGTGAGAATGGTGTGAGCTCAGGTTTGATGAGCTGGACCTGTACAAGAAGAAAGACGTTACGCAGAAGAATCTAGAAGAGAGAGAGTAGCAAGCAGAGCGTGTAGGGAATCTAGAGAGAGAATAGGTATAGAGAGAGGACTCATCTTCTTCCTTGATCTCTATCCTTGTGATTCTCGGTTGTAACCTCTAGAGCACTCTCTGGTTTCTTGTACTCTGATTGATCTTCTAGTGAAAGCCTTGAGAGCTGGCATTAAGCTCTCCAAGACGTACCTTGGCCGGATTTGGCCTTGGGAACTTGTAATTCCTTGTGTTATTCTTTTACTCTGCTTTTACGTACAAACACAAACAAAACAGAGCATTAGTAGACTTAAAACAATGGCATAGATCAGATAAAATGAAGAGCTAAAGCCTGAATATTACTACAAGGGGTATCAGAGCTCTTGGTTGGAGCGGTCAAGGTGGTTTTCTGGTTTTGGCATTCATCGGATCTACTTAAATCAAAAGGCACAGATTCAGCAGGTAAAAGGATTCTACCTGGTTTCTGAATCTGGGAGTGTTTTTTGATTGGTTTTCTGGTGTGGGTTTCTTGATCTTCATTCTATTTGGGTATTTGGTGTTTCGGGGTATCTGTTTGGTGTTCATATTCTGCGTGTGGCTGTGTGGTATTCTTTCTGTGTGATTTGTGAGTCAGATCTGGGTTAAGGAAGATGGTCGAGCCTACACAAGGCAGATGGGAAGTAGAGAAGTTTGATGGTGAAGGAGACTACACCATTTGGAAGCATAGAGTTCTGGCTCAGTTAGAGATTCTTGGTCTCGATTCAGTGTTAAAAGTAGATGGTGAAACATCTGAAGCTGACACTAGGGGAAAGGTTATAGAAGGTGAGGATGTAAAGACTGATCCCAAGAGGCTGGAGAAGGATCGCAGAGTTAGAAATTTGCTAAGTATGAGTCTAACGGATATGGTATTGAGGAAGGTGGGCTTGAAGCATAAAACTGCTCAAGACATGTGGAATTCTCTGGAATCTCAATATCATGATAAATCCTTACCTAACCGATTCTATCTTAAGCAAAGGTTCTATAGCTACAAGATGGAGGAAGGTAAAAATCTGGTCAGGAATCTGGATACATTTAACAAGTTGATTTCAAATTTGGGCTGTCTAGATGTGGAGTTAAGTGATGAAGATAAAGCTGTTATTCTGCTGAATAGCTTACCTTCACAGTTTGCTCAACTAGTACACACTCTAAAGTACAGAGGAGGAAAGCAAACTATTACTCTACATGAAATCACTACAGCAGCTTACTCTTTGGAAACAGAGCTGAAGCAGAAGGGATCTTACTTGACAAAATCTAGCAATGAAGGATTATATGTTCAGTACAAGCCAAATACTGACAAGAAGTTCAACGCTAAAGGAAAGCAGCAAGACAAAGGCAAGTCCAAAGTTAAAAACAAAAGGGCTTGTTGGATTTGTGGAGCTGAAGGGCATTTTAAAAAGGACTGTCCAAGGAAAGGTCAGTCAAGTAGGACAAATGCAGAAGCAAGTATGGGTCAAGCTCAATGTGACGAGCCCTTGGTCTTAACTGCATCAGAAAGACAGACTCGTGATGGTTGGGTTCTTGATTCTGGATGTTCCTATCATTTAACTTTCAGGAAGGATCTAATGTTTGACATAGAAGAAATTGATGGTGGAAGGATTTTGATGGGAAATGATACTTACTGTGATATAACTGCAATGGGGAAGCTGAAACTTGTTAACTACAACAATACAACTGTTGTTTTAACAAAAGTCAGATACTCAGCTACTGCTAAAAGGAATCTGATCTCACTGGGCCAGCTAGAATCTCAAGGTTGTTGGTTTCAGTCGAAGAATTTCAGATTGCAAGTGTTTCTAAAGGACAGAGAAGTGATGGCTGGTGACTACAAAGACACTCTATACATTTTAGATGAGAAACCTGTTGTGGGTCAAGTAAATGCAGCATTAAAGGCAGATAAGACCTCACTATGGCACAGTAGGCTGGGTCACATGAGTGCAAAAAGCTTACAAGTGTTGGTTAAGAAGGAATTCATCAAGTCTGAAGAAGTTTCAGAGTTAAAACATTGTGAGTTTTGCATTGTGGGAAAGTTTCATAAGTTGTCATTTAAAACAGGAAAGCACACGTCTCAAGAAAGGTTAGAGTATGTGCATTCAGACTTATGGGGCTCTCCAAATGTTACTCCAAGTCTGTCCAAATGTCAGTACTACATATCCTTTGTGGATGACTTCTCAAGAAAAGTATGGATCTATTTCCTAAAGACTAAAGATGAAGCTTTTGGCAAGTTCATTGAATGGAAAGTGTTTGTTGAGAATCAGAGTGGTTTCAAGCTTAAGGCGTTAAGGACAGATAATGGATTAGAATATGTTAACAAGTTGTTCGATGATCATTGCAAGATGCATGGAATTCTAAGACATAAGACCTGCCCTTATACTCCTCAACAAAACGGAGTGGCTGAAAGGCTAAATAGAACTGTACTTGAGAAGGTCAGAAGTTTGCTGAGTGAGACAGGTTTGGGAGAATCATTTTGGGCTGAAGCTACATCTACTGTGGTCTACATGATAAATAGATCACCATCTGCTCCACTAAATTTTGAAGTGCCAGAAGAAGTATGGATAGGAAGAAAACCTGAATATTCCCATATGAGAAGATTCGGATGTTTGGCTTACTTCCATGTTGATCAAGGAAAGCTCAAGCCTAGAGCAAAGAAGGGAGTATTTGTAGGGTATCCTCAAGGAGTTAAAGGATACAGGATATGGAGCAGTGAAGACAGAAAGTGCATCATCAGTCGTGAGGTTACTTTCTGTGAAGATGTTGTTTACAAAGACTTTGATAAGTTCTTTGAAAAGAACAATCACATTGATGATCCAAAAGGTAAGAGAAAAGTTTCTCTGGTTCTTCCTGTAACAGAAGAAAGTATTGATTCTGGACATCAAGGTGGAGAATCTTCAGAAGCAGGTGGAGTTATTCCTGATTCTGAAGTGGTTGAAGATTCAGAAGAAGAATCTGAATCTGAATCAGAAACTGAATCACCAGGGAGTTACCAGTTAGCTCGAGACAGGGAAAGAAGAGTGATTAAACCTCCAAGTAGATTTGATGATTCAGATGTAGCTGCATATGCTCTAATCGTGGCAGAACTGATTGAGGAAGAATAACCAAGATCATTTCAGGAAGCCATGAAAGGAAAGGATATAAAGAAGTGGAAAGGAGCTACAGATGAGGAGATGGTTTCATTAGACAAGAATCAGACATGGAAATTGATTGACAGGCCTGAAGGTGAAAGAACTATTGGATGCAAATGGTTCTTTAAATTCAAACCAGGTATTCCAGGGGTTGAAGAACCAAGGTATAAGGCACGTTTGGTTGCTAAGGGTTATTCTCAGATTGAAGGCATTGATTATCATGAGGTATTTTCTCCTGTGGTGAAACATACAACCATAAGGCTGATGTTATCTGTGGTGGTTACTTTTGATTATGAGTTAGGACAATTGGATGTTAAAACGGCTTTCTTACATGGAAACTTGGAAGAAAGGATTTTGATGGATCAACCAGAAGGTTATGTCAGGGGTAATAAAGTTTGTCTACTTCAAAGGTCGTTATATGGGTTAAAGCAATCTCCAAGGCAATGGAATTTACGGTTTGATCATTTCATGAAGTCACAAGGTTATTCAAGAAGTCAGTTTGATAGCTGCGTGTATTTCAAGAGTTATGGTGATGATAGTTTTGTGTATCTTCTACTGTACGTAGATGATATGTTGGTGGTTGCAAATGATCTAATTGAAATTCAAAGGCTTAAGGGTATTCTAAGTAAAGAATTTGAGATGAAGGACCTAGGACCTGCCAAGAGGATCCTAGGTATGGACATCATCAGAGACAGAGCTAAAGGTATTCTTATATTGTCTCAGGAAGCTTATATTCATAAGGTTTTAAGAAGTTTTGGTATGGATGATTCAAAGACAGTTCAGACACCTATGGGTTGTCATTTCAAGCTGTCTAGTACAAAACAAGAAGATAAGCCAGAGACTGAGCTTGAGATGAGAAGCATACCTTACTCCAGTGCAGTAGGAAGCTTGATGTACGCGATGGTAGGCTCTCGTCCAGACATTGCTCATGTTGTGGGACTTGTCAGTCGTTTCATGAGCTCTCCTAACAAGCAACATTGGGAAGCAGTCAGATGGGTACTCAGGTATATCAAAGGAACATCATACTTCAAACTGACATTCAATAAATCTGATAAATTTGAAGTAAAAGGTTACTGTGATAGTGACTATGCATCTGACCTGGATAGAAGGCGCTCTATTACTGGATACTTGTTCCAAGTAGGTGGCAACACCGTGAGTTGGAGATCCGGTCTGCAACAAATTGTAGCCTTGTCAACGACAGAGGCTGAGTATATGGCACTAGCTGAAGCAACTAAAGAGGCGTTATGGTTAAAGAGGATTACCAGCGAGCTTGGATTTCCTCAGAAGACGGTTGAGATGTTTTACGACTCTCAAAGCGCCATCTGCTTGGCTAAGAATAGTGTGTTCCATGAACGAACTAAGCACATAGACTACAGATATCATTTCATCAGAGATGTGGTGGCAGATGGAGATATCGTGTTAAGAAAAATAGACACGAAAGTAAATCCAGCAGATCTACTCACAAAATCGTTACCTGTGGCGAAGTTCGAAGATGGGAGAAGGGATCTCAGGGTAATCAGAGATCAGAATTAGCTCGGAGATGAGCTAATCTAGCTCGGAAAAGGGAGCTAGGGTTTCGGCAAGAAGTTGTCGGAACAAAAGGAGATCGAAGGTTATTTTCTTTGGTCTTGTCTGAATGAAACGAGGTGGAGAATGTGAGTGTCGTTTCGTATTCAGTCAAAGGAGACTGTGGGTTGTTGGGCCAAAGAACAATCAACTGAGGCCCAGGAAGAAAGACACAGCCCAGGTTGAAGTCTTACTTACTCAAACGCATCAGGAGAAGTCGTTTGGTCTCTGCAACGTCTTGGTACAGTGAACCTTGTAGATATGGTTTGTTACACACAGGTGAGAATGGTGTGAGCTCAGGTTTGATGAGCTGGACCTGTACAAGAAGAAAGACGTTACACAGAAGAATCTAGAAGAGAGAGAGTAGCAAGCAGAGCGTGTAGGGAATCTAGAGAGAGAATAGGTATAGAGAGAGGACTCATCTTCTTCCTTGATCTCTATCCTTGTGATTCTCGGTTGTAACCTCTAGAGCACTCTCTGGTTTCTTGTACTCTGATTGATCTTCTAGTGAAAGCCTTGAGAGCTGGCATTAAGCTCTCCAAGACGTACCTTGGCCGGATTTGGCCTTGGGAACTTGTAATTCCTTGTGTTCTTCTTTTACTCTGCTTTTACGTACAAACACAAACAAAACAGAGCATTAGTAGACTTAAAACAATGGCATAGATCAGATAATATGAAGAGCTAAAGCCTGAATATTACTACAGGAACAATAGAATTTTTAACAACCAAAGTGTTCTGATGTTCGTGTGTTTTTATACCCGCACCAATTAACCTAATGCGCACACTACCGCAATCATAACGGTATGTCGATGTAGCACTTTAGGATCGATCCCACAGAGAATAAAGATTACACATCAAAGATACGAGAAACAAACTAAGCTAGAGCAAAAACGTTTTATGTTTTGTACAAAGATGAAAAGAAAGAAGAGAAGAAAGATATCAAAATGCAAGAAAGAAAATAAACGAAAGAAAATAAAAGAAAGAAAATAAAACACAAAGAGTAAACGTTGGATCAATGCTTAAACAATCAAAGAGACGATTAACAATTAAACAATGAGTGATTCGGAAGCATTAAACGCTATCTTAGAACATGGAACACAAACATAAGACTAATCCACTCTCGTGGTATCAATCTCTTCATCGATTACCCGATTAAGCTAAACTCTCGTTTGCAATCAATGATAATCGATGAGCATTAATCACAAGTCCATTTAGTTCACTAAACACATCAA
>PKML01056358.1:0-90845 GCA_002933935.1 Eutrema yunnanense | reverse complement strand
CTGCATTTTCCGGTAATGACATGTCTTCAGTAAATCAAACGCATCTCGCGAACCGCTGATGAGAATGACATGAAACCACTTCCATTAGAAAGCTAACTCAATTTCGAATAACTTTTGTGAAGAACTCCCAGTCTAATTCAAAGGACAAGGTGTTCCTCCGGTTGGATCTTTCAGACACATGTCTTGATCAGGAAATCTTGATCGGTTTCAGTGATCGGTTAGTAACCGATCGGAAGTGTATTTTGCTCTTTTTGGTCCTTTTTCGATCTTCCTTCGATCTTCCTTCGAACTCCAAGTGTCTCCTTTGATCCAAGCTGCTCCAAGCACTCCTAAACACCTGAAAAAGGCTCCAGCGAGCCAAAAACGACACAAAACTATCTAGGACTTCTAAAATGCAAGTTAAAACTGAATGAGACTCAAATGCATGAAAATATCCCAAAACTATACAAAGTGGGATTAAAACCTATGAAAATAAAGTCCTAAAAACATGTAAAATATGGTGTTATCATGTTCCTCCCTCTCAGATATTTAGAAATATCGATAGGCATGTGAGAAACATTATTCTGGCCAGAAGACACCGAAGAAAATTTGCTGCTTTAATGATAAAGTGGCTCCATTGATCGAAGGATCTGTTCACTTCTTTTTGTTATCATGTTTTTTATTTCTTTTTTGCCGTGATAGCAAGCTTATGGGTTATGTGCTTTTGTAAAAACTCAAAATTTTCATTAATTTGATATTTACTTTTTGGCAAAAAAAAAAATCATTAATTTGATATTTACCACGCTCTCAGATGATAGTTTTTTATCGAACGGCTAGGAAAAAATTAACGAGTCGTAATAATAAAACCCCGAATGGCAAAACCGTAATAATCTGAAGATCAAGGGGTCCCGCGAGACTTCGGTCATCTTTTTCTTTACATCTGAGAATGACTTCGGTCATCGTTTTCATTTTTCTCTCCTCAAGCACCGCGCAACGTTTTCTTTGGCCCAAGTACCAACACTCTGAAGAAAATTGTTGATGAACTCGGTAATTCTTGCAATGTCCAAGTAGCAATTATCTGCTACCGAGATGATGGACTGAAAACCGTGTTTCACGGAACTCCCAGGTAAATTCTTTTTGTTCTTCCATTTTTAAGCTTCTGTGATGTTTGGATGATTAGATTTTGGTTATGGAAACCAAACGATTGTATGGGTTGGATTCTCTTCGTGGGGTTTGATTTGTCACCCCTTGAGTAGCACATATTTTATAATCTTGGTTATAACAGTAGTGATATGATGGATGTTTTCGTAGTCATGTGGGCTATGCTATGTTATAATGTAATAGTAACACTTCTTTTAGAAATTTGGTTATGACTCACCACATCTGCAAGATAAGACAATGTTAGGTACTACAAGAAAAGAACTTAATAGATATGCTAATTATGTATGTTCCATGAAAACAGCTTGTTAGGTTTGTAATTGGCCAAAAAGAAAAGAAAGAAAAACATAATCAAAACTTATGAAATTCATTTTTTCAATATGATGCTCATGTGTATATTTTGTACATTTTTTTTTTGAATTATTGCGATTGATATTAGTGATTTGTTATAAAAAGAGTTCGGCTTAAATATGTGACATTAAGAAGAATCATAATCAAAAATGGATTAGGAAGGAAAAAACAGTTTTATTGAGCAATTGTCAAACAATTGTCTCATAAAACATAAAATAAATTAAAAGCATAAACCTGCCTCACAATAGTGTCCAATGGAAAACTAGAGCATATTAGGGTTAGAATCAAATATCAGAGTCGTAGAGTATAATCATGGAGACAAAATCTTATGAAATTAAACACAAATTTCATGAAAACGGATCCAGTTTTTTTTCTAACACCTAAGAACAAACTGATTTTTTGCTAGATATTTTCAACATGGGTGACAAGATTGTCAATGTTTAAGACAATTACGACCTCCATCCACCCATAATCAATGTTTTCGGGCTTGATACTCTTATTGAACGTTATGTTGATGAATGGCTTACTATCGAAGAGCTTTGGTTCGTCTTTGAACACATGCAGTCACTTCATGTCTAAAACATCATAAACCCTTTGGAGGAAGGATTTTTATTGTTGTACACATATCCTCAATTCATTGATGCCAATATTTGGGACTAGTTGTCAAACCACCGATTTAAAGTTTATTTCTTGTTTGTTCTTCTTTCATAAAAGAAAATGTAATGGTGGTTTGTTCTTTTGTAAGTTATTCTAGTAATTAAAGCTATAATTAAGTCATTCTAGCAAATCTGCCCTAAAAATAAATAAATAAAAGTTTCATCTGGTTAATTCGACCAATATTAGTTGTGGAGGCTAATGCCGCGGCCTAGCGAGGAATCTTTTCAAATGGCGCTCCAAAAGAAAAGTACCACAATGTTCACACCCGCTAAAGTTAGGGAACGCACGGTATTCCGGTTGATAACTAGCCATCACAACAAAAAGCCTGCATCCTCCCATGTTACCTCTACCGAGTTCTAAGGCCTTTTGTTCATCATCCACATCAATGAAAGCAAATCTGTAAAAAGAATAACACAAGGGTCAATCTTGCAGTTGGTATTAAAGTAAAAAAATATTGGAGAGTAAAAAGTCGCAAACCCTAAGGGAGCACCGGTTTGACACTCTATGGGAACAAAAACCCTTGTGACTTCACATCCACATGACTCAAAATGCTTCCTCAATGCGCTCTTGATATCATCCCTTCGAAGGGAAGTATCCAATCCCCTAACAAAAATAGTATACTCGTTGTTTCCATCCGCATCTTCAGTTTCAAAACAGCACTCATATGTTGCCAATTCCTCCGTTTTCTCTAGGGGTTGTTCCTCCTACGTACAGACAAAAACCAGATTTCTTTGGAGTCAAGTCAGTAGAAACTAAATCAGCTAAAGTATTATCATTTCTCAGCCTACAATACAAATGCAACAGCTATAAACAAACAGTTGAACTTATACCTTGGATGAAGTATTCGGGGCCTTGGTCAGTAACATCTCCTGCAGTTTTTTTATAGTTTCAGTCAGTCAGCAACAGAGATTCCTAGTAACCAAAACTTATACGTTATTATTAAAGAAACATATATCTTCAATGAAATCCCCGGTAGATCAGCCTTTGACAGGAAAAAATCTCGCAGGTTTTTCATAGTTTCAGTCATCTCTTTGAAAGATTTCCTCAATTTTTTCATTTCCTGCCATTCGATTACAAGAAAAATGAATTAGAAAAACTCATTGTGGTGAAAAATACAGAATCGAAGCATTTTATTCATTATATAAAACAAAAGAGGAAAACATAGATGGAATACAGTTTTGTTACACAAAACAATAATAAAAGGTAAAATGCGATTTTGGTACACGACGCCGGCGGAAAACGAATATTCTCCGGAAAATAATCCCGACGAGTTCATAGAACTCTCAGAAACTAAAGCCCTTAAAAAGGGATACACAACCCAAAAGAGGAAAACAAAGCACTAAAAAGGGAGACAAACAAAGAATTTAAGTCTATGAAAACAATACAAGACTAAAAACTATAAGTCCTAAGTTCTAAAACTGAAGCTCTTGAACAAGAATAATCCCAAAATCACATCCATAGAAACTGAAGACGCCAAAGTTGCTTCAAAAGAATAGAGGCTCGATACGAAACCAACTAACCGAGCTCAAAGACAACAACACCGGCAGAAGCGATAGCAGAACCAAAACTAAACCAGAGCCCATAATCTAGGTCCATCAAAGCCACTCCATGAAGACTAAAAACTCGAGCTGAACGAGGCTTTAAAGAAAAAAAACCTTTAACTCCGACTGGGGATACGCCAAGAAAGATCAACAACACTTAACACGGACCTTTGTGCACATCTAGTTAGACAAGCTAAAGTCATCTACAGACCTAAAGCCAGACACTCCACGCAAAGAGAAGAATTGAAGACCAACCTACTGCAACGTCTTAAACTCAACTCCAAACCAAAAAGGAACCAGAGGAGAGCTAGTAGATGCCTTGCAACGAGCTACCATCCGAAAGACGAACCCCAAGAACGAAACCCAGCTCAACCCAAACCACAACACAACCGAGAGAGCAAAACAGATAAGAAGAGCTAGAAAACAAGCTTTTAACCCCAAACAAAGAAAAAGAGGCCGAACGACTCTACAACCGGCTCACACAGCTCAGCCACACAAGAACCGTTGCTGTTAAACCCATCTACGCCAACTAATTCTCTGACCCAAACCGATCTCTAAGACTAAAACCCAATAACACAAACACAAGCCAAAGACGAAAGTAAGCCAAGCTTGCCAAAAACAAAAAAAACCCGAAAAGACTATGCTCCAGCACGGGATGTTCAAAACAAATGTTTTGCTATTTAGTGTAGAATAATCAAGCGTTATTATATGAGATCACACATCATGTTTCCTACATATTCTCCATTATTTATATGTATACGCATGTTTATAATTTAATGTTTTATAATTCGTGTAAAACAAATTATAAAATAAAAAATTAGAAAACAAAATTAGATCATCCGTAAAAAATAAATAATATAAAGTTAAGACCGCCAACGTAAAACAACCGATAGAGAAGCCTAACAATCATTTTTTTTCATTTTGATTCTCTTATTGTTTATTCTATTATTTGGTTTTTAACTAAATTTTGTCAGTGGGCAGAAGGAGCAAGTGGGTTAGTGGTTGCCAAACATCTGCTGCCATCTTATCGGTGTCGAGTTCGACTCCACATGCTCTTCATATGTGGGGGTATTTGGCTATTTGGCCGGCATGTTGTGCCCCAAAATAATGACAAAAAACTAAATTTTGTCACATATTTCTAAATATTTAATAATATGAACAAAATCTTATCGACTGATTTGACATGTGTCACGGTCAGATATGTTAGCAACTTTGAAACATTCAGTTTTACATAATAAAATATAAAATAGTATTATGCAGTACTTAAGATATAATGTGCTTTGTAATATTGTTGTAGCTAAAAAATCTACTATAATCTAAAAAACAGTCTAAATATATATATATATATAATACTATTTTATATATATAAATAATGGAGAATATGTAGGAAACATTATGTGTGATCTCATATAATAACGCTTGATTATTCTATACTAAATAGCAAAACATTTGTTTTGAACATCTCGTGCTCCAAATAATAATTTACATGTTTTTTTACCTGTTGAGCTAATATGATAAACAGGTAATGGTGTCGGATGATGTTAAGATTCAGTGAGCGTTCTGGTTTCATCTGAGAACACAGATGATGAATCACCAGCAGCTGTAGTTGTTGCTGTCGCAGTGGTTGAAGCATGATCAGACACCTCCGGTTTAGTATAATATTCTTCTTTTGGTGTAAACTTTTTCGGTTTAAGGCGGTTTGGATTCGGTTGCCCTCTCTCCTCATGTAATTTAGGTGTGAGTTAATCACATTTACATATAACTAGGGCTTTTTCATCGTAATTTTTTTTTTGGTTGATTTAGTGACATATTTTACCAGTTTTTACCGTTAAATAGATAGAAAGATAGATATTTTGGATCCACATTTGAAACTAATTTTAATATTTTCTTGAATTAATTATATCTAATTTAATATTTAAATATTTATTTTCTATATTGGGATGTCAAAATTTATTAAATATGTAAAAGAGTAAACGTTTGAAATATCATATTTTTAACAAAAATCAGTCAACTATATAAGAAACAATTTTAGTTTTGAAACGTTAGCATAAGCTCTTAAATGTTGTGTTGTAACTTATTTGTAATCTACTCTATTTTAAGTCAATAAAATTGTCATTTCATTTGTGCCCTATATAATCTAAGTGTACAAATACTACATACTATGCATGCATATTCTACAAATTAACATTTTGCATTTATTTTTTTACCTGAGAGCTACGAAAACTTGGAACTTAAGAGGTCTCGCACGCTGACTTTTTCGTTTGTTGCGTCTTCAACTTCCAAAACTAAAAGGTTTATTTATATCTACCGTCATTATCATTTCTTCTAAGTTGGCTTTGTGTCCCTTCCATCTTAATTTTTTTCTCTTGGGTCACCTCTCCACTTTCCCACTCATTTATGTGCCTCGCCCAAGATACCGGTTGTGCATCATTCCTGCATTTCTGTCACTATCGACCATTTATCTGGTTCGCTACGATTTTTGAAATACTTTATAATGAAGAACCCACATAATTTCCAAGAGCATCGCTTATACCAAAAAAAAATGGATAATAAAAAAACTAACAACTCTTCTAGATACAATGAGAAAATTAGAAAACTTATTATCATAGCGGTTTGGTTACTTTGGCACGCCGTGCAAAGACATGCATTATATTCACAGGTTCGAGACCACGTTGATGATGCACCACAAAATGTCAACACACCAACCATTCTACATAAAATACAATCTACATAATTCAGTTTGAATGTTTTATCTTCGATCAGGCATATAAATTTGACCTTTCTGATGCAATCCTTGATCATAACTTGACAATCCTTTGCAACGCTCCACATTGCTAGTCTTCAAGCAGGTTGATACTATGATTCTCACCAAAGCAACTTCATTTGATCTCAGACTAAGTTACATCAAAATATCTTCTGGCACAGAAAGATCCAACAAACATGAGTGATCAAAATGAACTCAACATCCATCATACTTTAAATATGACAAAACTAATAAACATATGGGACTGGGCTTCCTTACTCATCAAGCCAAAGTTGAGTCGTTTGTCCTTAAGCTTATCTTTAACAACCCGATGTCTTATATGCTATCCTAACCTATGAATAACTAAACATTCCTATAAAAAGGAAAAATAACTTAAAGTCAGAACGCAATGCTAGGCTTTTTCTTTCCTCCTCAAAACTAGCAGCTCAAGTTATCCGTGAGATTCAACAAGTTTTCAAATGTTTTTATGAGTTTTTTTAGTGTTTAGCGAGTCTTTTCAGGTTGAAACATGTTTGAATGGAGTTTTAGGCATCAAGAGCAATGATCAAACGCAAAACGAGCTTAAGACGTGCAAAGGAGATTCAATCGCTCGATCATACCAAAGGATCGATCGATCATACCAAAGGATCAATCGATCCTTTTGCGCAAGACGGACATAAAGCTTTTCGATCGATCGATCCTTTATTGGATCGATCGATCATTTTCCTGAAGATCGAGCATAAGACTTTTCGATCGATCGATCCTTTCCTAAACCGGCCGGTTGAGCAACATTGAAGAAAAAGGAAATTTTGGTTTTCCTTATTTTGGACATGTTTCGCCTGAGACCTGAGAAAAAAAGTGTTTTAGACCTATATATTCTATTTTCAGCCATTGTGAAGACTTGGCTTTTGCACTTGTAAGCTTTTGGGGAGACGATTCTCTGACTCACATACTTTGAGAAGATTTCTGAACCCCTTTGGATTTATTTTTATTTGATTATGAATTTCTCTTCATCTCTCTGTGTTTTCTCTACTTCCATGTTTGAGTAATCTCCTTGTTAGGTTTTTAGGGTTTCAAAGGATTTTGATGAATCACTGAAACATATCTGTTAGATTAGGGATTTACATAGAGTTCTTCATTTATTGTTGATTTTAAGGCTTAGACTAGATTGATCACCTAGTTTATGATCTTAGGATTAATCTATTTAGCCACGGGCTTAATGTTCATAACCGAAGTCCATACCCGAACCCGAACCGAATAAACCAAACCATATACTACTTCGGTTGTAGTGATATAACCGATCGGGTTTTGATCTCAGGTTACTTCGGGTGTGGGTTCGGTTCGGTTAAAACCAGATAACCGAACAATAACCGAACCATATACACACATATATACTATAATAGGGAATATACACTTTGTCGATTGAGCTACTTCGGTTGTAATGATATAACCGATCGGGTTTTGATCTCAGGTTACTTCGGGTTTGGGTTCGGTTCGGTTAAAACCAGATAACCGAACAATAACCGAACCATATACACACATATATACTATAGTAGGTACTTTAGTTGGAAAAAACTGAACCAAAACAGAATCCATTGATATTTCGGTTACACTCGGATTTTACATATACTTAAGAAAACGGACTGAACCCGAACACATCCGAACCGAACCGAACATCAATAATATCTGAATGGACCCTAGACCTCTAAACCCGAATAACCGAACAACCAAATAAACCGAACCAAACCCGAATGGACATCCGAACGCCCAAGGTTAAATCTATTCATCAAAAATGTTTTAGATTTCCTGAAAGAACTTAGATGAGCAAATCGTCCTTAGCCAACGAAAGATTATGCTAAGGCGATTTGTGAACTTATCAAGCCAGAACTTTATTGCGTGCCTAGAATTCTAAGCTCAAACGACAGTTTAGATTCTTAGGTTGATTGGCATAGTAGTTAGTGCCACGACATTGGATTATCTATAAATTCATGTTTCAGTTTGAGAACAGTTCTTAATCCTTCACTAATCGATAATCTGTTTAGTGAGTCTTGATTTCCTGCGAATTACCTGAAGACCTAGCGCTTTTTCCATTCGAACTTACATCGTTTTATTTGCATTCTTAGTTTTATTTCATTCATAAAACCACAAATCATAGCATTCGTCTTAGATTTACTTTCATCATGCATTCTCGTAGTGTTTCACTTGGTCTCTGTGGATTCGATCCCTAACTTCTATTGGGCTCTTGCAGTAGTTATTTATAGGGTTAAACTTGAAGTGTTTCAGATCATCATGTGACTTCAATTTGTCTCCTTCTTTAAATTCCAACGGAACCTTATAATACAGCCATAAATGGCTACCTCGTATGCACTTGCAAAGTATGAGCATTAAATGATGATAAAACTCGTGTTATTCGGTTAACGGATCTATTATCTGCACTTAATATTTAGGGTTTCTATACAATATAACTTGCTCTGTTGGTGCTCACTGTTAGTTTCTCTATTGTGGCGAGGTAGTCACTCAAATGGGACGGCTTGTTAGGTTTGTTCGGGGTGTGTGGAAAAAATCTGACACCGGTGAATGGGATTTCCTACCGGAAACTTAACTGAGATGAGATATGGGATGATGGTGCAGGAAAACCAAAGCTTCCAGTCGATGGATGCTATGGTAAGATCGCGTTATCTCATCGCCGAGATTTGGTATTTGATGTAGGGAGATATTTATCTTTATTATCTATTTTATTAATTTAGACAATTTCCTTTTATTGTGTTAGGGGTTTTCTAGTGTTTTAGATTTATTATAAATAAGCCGTTCAGGCCTAAGTTGTATTCAGTTGTTGATTTTTAATAAAGAACTTTTGCTTTTGAGAGAAGAGTATTCTATATCCTTGTTTTCGGCAGATCTATCAAGATCTTAACGAGTTCAAGAAGCAGGTTCCAAGCGAGGATTATCTCGAATCCCTAGGTTGAGCTGGCAGGTCCCAATCGATTTCTTTGAATCCATTGGTTGAGCTGTTTATCGTTACTTCCGCTACATCAGTATTGGCTACAGAGGTCATCACCGAATAATATCTCTACTCAAAGAACTCGGCATCTATTCATTCATCACCGAGGCTTTACTGTGACAATGTAGGTGCTACCTATCTCTGTGCCAATCTCGTCTTCCACTTGAGAATGAAACATGTAGTTGTTGACTATCACTATATTTGGGAATTGGTACAATCAGGTGTTCTACGTGTTGCTCATGTTAACTATGCAGATCAGTTAGCAGGCTAACAAAACCTTTATCGCGGGCAAAGTACCTTCCGCTCTGTTCCAAAATTGGTCTCAACTACGTCCATCCATCTTGAGGGGGCATGTAAGCGTATCAATCATCTCATCATCACGCCTGCAATCAAGCCTCAATCAATCACCATTTACCAGCAGTATCTTGTATAATAGGAAACGTATATATTTGTATTCATTGTTGCATAGATTAGCTTCTCCTATATAAGTTGTGTAATACCATCATTCATCAATAAGAGAAAATCTCAGATTTATAGTTATAGTGTTCATACGATTCCACCACTGCAAAATCACTATCCTCAATTACCAACTCCATGTCATCATCCTCAATTAAAAATCTAAATGTTTCCTGCAAAACCAAAAACAAGTTAGATGTGAAACTCCAAGAGAGGAAGAGAGAGACATAGAAGGTGATCACCCTTTTTTTACTTTTTTTTGTGTGATGTGAGCTCAGAATGTATTCAAACAGGGAATCAGCAAGGCGGTCTAGGAGAAGGAAGCAAGAGCACTTGGCAGATCTTGAATCTCAGGTAAGGTTAACAAATAGCTGGCTATATATTTTGAAACATGTGATTAGATTTAATCGAAAACAAAATAATAAATGAAAAAAATAAGATAATCAAAATAAATAAACAACTGAAATTTGTAAAAATTTGAGTTTTTTTTTTTTTTTTTTTTTTTTGACAAAAACATTTCTTTATTAATTTGACGTAACAAAGTCATTATACAAAGTTTTTGTTAACCAAGAAGGTGGGTAAACACATCCAGAAAAGAAAATGTTATTATAAGGCCCCATACGAGCTAATTTATGAGCAGCCTCATTGGAGTTCCTCTTAACATTGAGGAAGTTAGAACCATGTAATTTATTCTTCCACATTTTAATATCGTCGATCAAATTTGTCATAGAGAAATCCTCTTTTGTTCCCAATAATAATTCAACTAGTATTTGACTGTCTCCTTCAAACTGGATGTTACATAAACCTCTGCACCAAATATTTTGCATAGCTGATAGTAATGCCCTTCCTTCTGCTTCCAGGCTCGAAGTTGCAATACCTAAATTTGTAGAACCCCAACATATTGGAAATCCCATATTATTACGTAAAATCCATCCTCCAATTACTCTTCTAGAATTCAGATCATAAGCTGCATCATAGTTGCATTTAAGTGTTCCCACACTAGGCCGAATCCATCGTGATTCCGAAGAATTACCGGAAGATAATCTTGGTTGTAAAATTCCTTCTTTTTCTTTCAAAGTAGCTGAAATCCACTCTTTAATATCTGCCGTCGCTATCTCCACATCTTGTTGAGGATTTATACGTTTCTTATTGAAAATGAGATTATTTCTTGATTTCCAAATTCGCCACATTAAGCAGAAGGGAAGTAGTTTATGGTCATCAATCATTCCATGAACTCCTTGTAGATCCAAAATATTTTTAATATTTTCCTCTACATTTTGTGAGGGTGAAAATAAAAACGCAAAGGATAAATTGGATAATCTCCAAGTTGTTACTGACACTGGACAAGTAAAGAGCATATGATTAATAGTTTCCGGCTCTGTACAACAACGTTGACATGTTGTGTCCATTCGGACACCTCTAGATGTTAATCTAGTTGCTGTACCAATAGCTTTGGTTAATATTCGCCATAAAAAATGTTTAATTTTAGGCATGATATTTAATCTCCAAATTCGTGTTTTCAATTCCGGATCTCCACATGGAGGTTGAGGTGCAACCTCTTCAAATTCACTATTGTGCCTTAGAAACCAGTATCCAGAAGCAAATGAATATGTCCCTGATTTATTATAATTCCAGCGTAGTTTATCATTTTGAGGCCGCTGTGCTAAATATAGAGATTTAGTATGTTCACTATCTTCAATAGTCAATAGAGAGGATAAAGCTTCTTCATTCCATGACCTGTGAGTGCCCTCATGATTTATAAGATCGGAGACCAATTGCATATTGTTAGAATCATTATGTTGAGCTGGCCGAGGAGGATTTGTTGGAAACCAATTGTCATGAAAAATTCTAGTCTGTTTACCATCTCCAATGATGGTACGTGAACCTCGCTTTAAAAGGGCAATTCCGTTGAGTAACGAAGCCCATCCGTAAGAGTGGTAAGGCCGAGCTTTTGCCTCAAAGAGATGTATATCTTTAAAGTACCTTGCTTTGTATAATCTTGTAAATAAACATGTCGGATTATTTAGTAATCTCCATGCTTGCTTTGCCAGTAACGCATCGTTAAACATACCCATGTCCCGGAAACCCAAACCACCTTCCTTTTTAGAGTAATGTAGTCTTTTCCACGCAACCCATGGTATGCCTTTTTGTTGAGAATTTTTTTCCCACCAAAATCTCATTAGAATACCTTCAATATCTGAAATAACTTGCTGAGGTAATTTAAAACAAGACATTGAGTAGACTGGCATCGAAATTGCTACTGATTTCAGTAATACTTCTTTTCCAGCAGGGGATAAAAATTTGAGTTATAAAAACAAATTTAACGTATATGCATGCGGGGCATAATCATAAGTTATAAAAATTTGAGTTTCAATTATGTTTGATATGAAATTTAACGCCATTCTATATCTCATGGTGATGACTTTAATCGTTTCAAAGAGTTATAGTTTGATCGCATATGTTTAAAATAAATCGATTTCCCGGAATTTGAATTTGAATCCGAATCGGTTACGGTGGTGATCATCTTGTTTGTGTTAAGTTTCATGGAATTTGAATTTGAATTCGAATCGGTTACGGTGGCGATCATCTGTTTGTGTTAAGTTTCATGGGCTTCCAATTCAAAACCAATTGGCAATGAGTGGATTGGCTCAAGTCCCTTATATATTAGTCAATTATATATTAGTCAATGTCCCTTCCCACTTCCGATGTGGGACAATGTTCACACACTCCCTAGAGTCTCTACCTAATCCCAATACATCTCCTCGAGATAATGGTTCTTCTAGCCATTAATCTCGACAGACCATCAATCCTCGGGTCGGGGCGGTTGGGCCTTCTTCTGGGCCGGATTACGGGCAGTGTGTGTTCGGGCTCTGATACTATGTTAAGTTTCATGGGCTTCCAACTCAAAACCAATTGGCAATGAGTGGATTGGCCCAAATCCCTTATATATTAGTCAATGTCCATTCCCACTTCCGATGTGGGACAATCTTCACACACTCCCTAGAAATTAAGGCCTATGGCCCATTAATCTCTACCTAATCTCAATAGTTTGTCGTCGTAAACGATGATGTCTTCCGTTAGATCTCCGTCGGATGAATTGGCGCGATTCTCTCCGGATCTGATGAACGAGTCGTAGATATCCGACTCGGCTCCGCCGTCGATTGACCGACCGGCTGAGAAGATTGTGGATTTGGTAGTGAGAAGAGCGACAACGATGGAGAGCGACACCGATACTACGGAAACTGTGGAAACGATGCAACGCCTCTGCTTTTTCTGCTTTCACGTTGTCGAAATCGATCGAATCCATTTTTCTTTATTAGAAATGTGAGTTTGAGAGATTAATTTTCATGGAAAATTCGAAAAAGGAAAATCAGAGAAGAAGAAGAAAAAGAAAAAGGAAGGAAGGAAATTCAAGCATCGAAGGAAAATCAGAGAAGAAGAAGAAGAGACCAACGGAGGAGAAGATTTTTTTTTTGATTTTTTTTGTTTTTTTTTTGTTTTTTTTTTGTATTTTTTGTNAGCCGTATTAACCAAGCCGAGCCATATTATATTATTATTATTATTATATTTATTTTGTATCAAATTAGATTTACATTACAAAAATATTCAAGATATTCATAAAATTATTTTATTAATAACAAGTGTTAGTAACAAACATGAAATTTACAAGCTGAATTTACAATGCATCAATACTATAATTAGACCCCAAGAAAGAAAATACCATCTCTAGTAGTGATCCATCTTGCTCTTGTTTACCTTCAACTTCTTTGTTGTTCTCATCAGCTTGCTTCTCCTCGTCCTCATCAGCTTGTTTAGATCCAGCATTCCATCTTTGGCTTGTTTAATTAGATTGACGAACTTTTTTGTAAGGAGACCTGAAAAGCTTTATGTCAGCATCTTCTTATCCGCTAAAACATGTATCGAATATATATATGAAAAGCTGTTAATTACCTAAAGAACTGTCATAACGGCAACTTCCAGAAGGCGTAAGTGTGACAGGAGAATCTGCAAGTTTACCATGAAAGTAATCAGCTCTTCGCCCTACTTGTTGCTTTAGACATGAAAGATATTTCAACTAAGGATCTAATTTTATACAGCAAGCCAAAAGGGGTAGACAGTCAAAATCTCCAACCATAAGAACTTCCTGCAGGTAAAACAGACAATCAACAATTCTTCTTACCTACATTTGAGATGGGTGTTTGGGGAATTGACTTATTTCCTTTGGCCTTTGACTTGATGTTGACTCAGCTTCCTTTTGCTGAAACAGGTGTTTGACAGGGACTGTTGGGTATGGGGAATTGACTTATTTCCTTTGGCCTTTAACTTGATGTTGACTCTGCCTCCTTTTGCTAAAACCGGTGTTTGACAGGGACTGTTGGGTATGCTAGTGAAACCAAAGCTCGTGAATCCATTATTAGATGGAGCAGTAACCATGTCCAATGTCGACTTTCTCTTATGTGACTGCAGATAATCTAGTTGTTATTAACTTGAAAGAAGTTGGTCCATCACCAAACCGGACACCACAAACGGCAAAGAGATATCATCCAAAAAGTTATTAAAGCATCTACCACAGTTTTTACAGTTAAGAGGATGAGGATGATGAGAGAAGGCAAACAAGATGCAAGATACAACCATGTAAGCCAAGACTCTTACCTGCTTCTACAGAGGCATCTTCTTCCTTCAACACCAGAAAACATAGAGCTATTCAGTCTCCTAAAACTCTAAAAGAGATTATAAGTTTTCTCATAAATCAATCAAACAACGATAACTTTAATCATGAAACCTAACCTTGTATTGGTCTCTTGAGACGAATTACTGTGGCTTCAAAGTCACTTAAATTCCGAATCCAACTACAAAAACACGAATAAACGAGCATCAACTTTGAATCATAGAAAAACAATTCGCGGATATAGCTTCGGTTAAAGATTCTTAAAACCCTGAAATTTGCTCCAAGGAAAAGACAATTCCAGAAATTAGAATCTAGCTCTCAATTACGATTTGAGATAGTGATAAACGAAACAAAAACAAGGGGTTTGATTTCATCTCGGATATAGCTTTGTCAAGCTCTCTCACAGATTCCCCAAATGTGTATGAACTAATTATGCTTCTTATAACCTAAAGATAGAACTCTCCATTGAAGAAGAAAGCAAAGATGCAATTGAATCAATGTAGCGGAAGAAAGAGGAATGGAGTGTTAGTTTAAAATACCATAGTTTCAGGCTTCTCTCGTGAACTCTCTTGATCAGAGATGGAATCAGAACCAGACTCCGACTCGGTATCAGACTCGTAATCGCTTCTTCTTGGTTCTCATCTTTATCTCCTTTGTCTTCCTCTTCTTTTCCTTTTCTCTCTTCATCCGCGCCTCTATTTCATAACCTCTGTCACTCCTTCGATTCTTCCTCCGCCGTTTTCTAGAAGACAAATTGGACTCGTCGGAGCTGCAGGAGGAAAACGACGACGAGAGAAAACCTTAGCTAACCGTGAAATTCGTAAAGAAAAAAGAAAGAAAGAGGGAGACTCGGTGGAGGAGGAGGAGATCCCCAAATTGTCACCAACTAACCCTAATACGGATCTGCTTCGAACCCTAGGCGTGAACTGAGCCGGTTTTGTTCGTCGGAGAAGAGGACAATGACTCATCTGGGTTTTGATCTTGGCCGCCGTTTGCTCATCCGCCGGTGATTCCAACGTCCATCGCGTTTTTCTCACCCACCTGCAAATCCGATGGCCGGCCGCTCAAAAAGAAGCGAAGAAAGAGACGAGAGAAAGAGATAGAGGAGAGGAAAGGATTTGTTTTCTTTTCTTATTATTTGGGATGTGTATTATTCTCAGAGAGAAAAGAGAGAAAAAAGAGACCAGAAGGAAAAAAAAATTTGGGAAAAATTTCACTAAAACTAAAATTTGGGAAAAATTTCACTAAAACTAAAATTTGGAAAAAATTTCACTAAAACTAAAATTTGCTAAGTGTTGGCGCTTAAGTGATAAAAATTAGGCTTGGAATTCTTTTTTTTTGCTCCCGCTTAAAGATATTTCGGCTTAGCATTAATATAATGCTATAATAGAGTACCACAGCCTAACATACCCTCTATAATAGCAGTTCAGTAAAACGTGCTATGACATTGTGCTATCAATGTGGATTTTTGTTGTAGTGGCGAAAACCGTAGCCGTAGAAGTCATGGTCATTGAAGCCACAATATTAAAGTTTTTAAGCGAGTTATTGTTTCTCTAACTTTTTTTTTCTTTCTTTTTTAATAATCGTGAAATCTCAAACCAAAACTCAGACTAATCCCTGAACCTTGTAGAAATTCAGATTTTCTTGTCATTTAAAGCGTCCACATGACCAACTAACATATTTAATCACTAACTCTTTCTACTCTCGTAGAATTTGATGTCCTAGTTATTTGTATGTTTATCTCTATCTCAAATTACTTTCTTGATTTCTATGTTAAAGCCTTGTAATTTAATTTCCTTGCAATTTAATAGAAAACTCTTTATCAGACCCAAAAAAAAAACATTATTTATAGGGGGTGTATTGAACTGACTATTTAGAGTGATTTGAGTTTTAATATGATTTTGATGGTTTTGGCTGATTTTAAAGTTGTTGTTATGATTTTGTATTAAAATCCCCTACAATCCCACCTAAAACCATGAGATTTGGATCTTTGTATTTTTAACTAAGAAAGTCTTCTAAAATCATCTCAAATCCTCTACAGTCATTAAAATCCCAATACTTAAAACATTTTCAATAACAGTGGATTTGATATGATTTTAACAAATTTGTGTTTGAATAACAGAGGATTGTAGATGATTTTGAGTGACTTTACATAAATCTCATGTTCAATAANTAATAGAAAACTCTTTATCAGACCCAAAAAAAAAACATTATATAACCAATGGAAGAACTTCGTTAAGAGACGAAGGGTATATATGTTTGTCACTTTGTTGTTGAAGGCATGGCTAAAGTATATGAAAAAATATGTTTTCTTAAAAGCTTTATAACTATATTTTAGTATGTCGACAATAGACTAGTTTGTATCAGATTTATTAGTGTAAAATGATAGAATGTAAAAATAACTCGATAAGTTCAATAATAAATTTCGTTTTCATTCAAGTTTTGAAAAAGAAAAAAACTTCAGGTTTTTCCATCGATGTTGTACATTCAAAAAGTGGCCATTTAAGTGACGTAGAAACGAATAAATAATGCACGGAAGGGTGTAAGTTCATAATTTACAATCATAAGATGCGTACGTCCTCATGTTATTATTTATCCACATTATTGAATTCCGAAGATAATATTATAGCAACAAATCGAAAATAAATAAATGATTGGGACACGAATTATTAAATTATGAAAATAAGTACTATCATAGCTATTGTGTCGTCTTCTTACCTACTCTAATTTATAGATATAATTCTATACATTCGTTATAACTTGTAATTATTAATTTTGTTCTTCGAAAGGAAGTGGAAAAAAAAAATGAAAAAAAGAGAAAATGATGAAAAAAGCCGCACGAGTCCTTTCATTGGATTCCCTTTGAATATGTTATCGTCTGCTCCGACACTTTGGCCATCCCTTAAACATTTCCTTGGTCTATTTTTTTGTCACTAACTGAATTCAACTTTTTATATATATAATTACAGCACAGGTTAGTAAGGTAATTTCTTTAATTTCCAAATAGATTAATTTCTCAACTTTTATAAACTTTAAATCCAACCACGGAATAGTTGAATCTTTCTTAACTTTGGATTATGTATCCAAAACCTTTGTATGCAAATATTCTGCATCGAGTATTTTTTTTGTAATATAAACTTTTTCTTTTCGGTAACTTAACATATTTTGAACTCGGATCAAAAGTTTTGAATTAGAAGAGCTCATGATCACTCTGATAAAAAAGGAAATACATTTCAGAAGAACTTATTATGGAATTTGTTTTTGATGAGATTATGAATAAATTAATGAGGAAAACCAATAAAGTATAACAAAACGATATTCCAACTCGTAATTAACTTAAACCAAATTACAAACAAAACTGCAAATTAAAGCTAACAAGCCTGAAATGTTAGCAAGCATCATTCAACTACAGAAAACATTAAAAATTACAAAATAACTAATTAAAAAAGGGATAGGGTATTTGATTAATTCTACCCTACCACAAATTGAAACCCACCCAATCCAAAATTATCCCCCAAAAAACTTTTTTAAAAAAAGAACCAAAGAGGGAAAAAAAGAAGCAAAACATCACACTACACTCTCTATAATATACTTTCAATATTATTGTATTTGAATCTAGAAACTTGAGATATCGATCATACCATGATAATAACCACAAAACCCTAATTATTAACTCAACTTATTTATTGATTTGTTGACCAAGTGCGAAAACGAAGAATAGCTCTACATCTGGAGGAGCAAAGAAAGCGATTTGTCTCCTCCTCAAAGCGCAGTTTTGCGCCACCCTTTGCTTCTTCGGCGCCGGCGGACACGTCAGCATCTCCGGTATTCGTGACTTCTTAGATTTCGGAGTACAACATCCACTGGCTGGAAGAATCGGCGATGTTGACGTGGCGGTCGAGGAGATTGAAGTAGATGATGACGTCGAAGTGACGTCACTATTGATACTACATGGAGAAGATGGGTTCTTGATTCTTCTTCTTCTTCTTGCAGTTGTTCTTCTTATTGGTTTCTTTCCTTTTGATGCCATTTTTAGACTAAGTTAAGAGAGAAGAGAAGAAAAGAGAAGAGAGAGAGAGAGAAAAGAAAGTGTGTGAATCTATATTAATATGAGGATTGTGTATATGTATAAACCTTAGTGGAAGTTTTACTTTAAAGCTCGTAAATTTTGACTGGAAAAAGTTTCTATCAGGGGAGAAGAAAAAGCCAAGAAAAAAAAGGTAAGAAAAAAAGAAAGAAGAGATTGCTTAGTATTTGGAAACTAAAGAAAAAGGGTTTCTTTTTGCTAGAGGATCAGTGCATGTAACAAAGTCACTGTGAAGTGTGAAATAAAAGAAAATTATAATAAAATAATATTAGTGTTTTTGGATTATCTAGTCTATTCACGGGCGTTTTATCAGAACTTGAATTTTATCATTCATGTAATTTTACATGGATTCTTCAATTTTTTTATAACTTTATTTATTTGATTAAGTAAAAAAAATATCTCGGTTCATAATTATAAAATATTGATCGTGAAGAAAAAAACTAGATTTAAATTTTTTTTTTTGGTTGCCCCATAATAAGATGAAAGAATTAAATAGATAGAATCAAGGTGAATATATCGAAGAAGAAAACCCTTTTCCCGAAAAAGAGGGTATCATAGTACCAAAGAAATAATTTAATTGTGTTGTTGTTTCAAATGTATGCTTTAAGTTCGCGGTTAAAGACGACACACGATAATTCTTTTTTTTTTTGTTTTTGCTATAAAATATTATTTGCAAGTTATATCAGGGCTGGGCGTTCCGGTCCAACTTCGGGTTCAAGTCGGGTATTTAAGATTTTCGGATATTCGGGTTTAGGTTTAGAGGACCTGTTCGGGTATTTTATACTATCGGGTTCGGTTCGGTACTATTCGGGTTTGATTCAGATTCGGTTATAACCGAAGTAACTATTGTTTCGGGTAAGTTCAGGTATTTTTATACATACTATGATCAAAATCCAAAATATCCGTAAACAAGTCCCCATAATTCAACAAAACAAGTCCATAAATTGGTCGAGTTTGGGTACGGTTAAAACGCCCAGCCTTAGATATAACAAATGGGTTAATTGGCTATTTCGGGTAATTCGGGTTTGTAGTTCGGGTTTTAGTTCGATTCGGGTATTACCCGAAACCGGAAGTACTTAGACCCTAAGACCCGTTCGAGTATTTTTCTAGTTTTGATCGGGTTCGGGTTTAGGTTTTTCAGATCGGGTTCGGGTTCGGGTACGGTTAAAACGACCAACCCTAGTTATATATATATATATTCCAACGCATGTGAAAACGTTAATTAAAAGTAACTATACCCAAAAAAACGTTAATTCAATCTTACTCATATATAGATATGTTGTGACATGCATATACTATTTACAATAGTAAATTCAATTATACGTACACGCAGAGTCCACAAATTAAAACATCTAAACATAAATGTATTATTTAACTAAAAACAAGACAAGAGTCTCACATTTGATATTTTTGTCTTACAAACCACTATTTCCTTGGAGGTATTAGGTGGTCTAGTAATTTAGCTTATTTATCTATTTAGCCATAAGATTTTTCCTTAAGAAATAAGGATAGAGAAAGAACAGGCAGAAAACAAAAAATTGAATCAAAACTTCGATGTAATATAAAATTATTTCACNCATTTATGTAGAGATTCTTGATTTCTAATCTTATATATTCACCTTGTTCGTTCATTTGTTACTACTAGGGATTGCCGCGCTTCGCGCGGACCTTATTTACATTCATGTTTAATATTTGTTTTTATGTAACTTATTTGGAAACCTTTTTTTTTTTAATTTCAAAATTTAGTTTAATATTCGGTTTATGTTTAAAGTTGCATTATGTGTATGTGTGTTTTCTATTTTTCTCTTTATTATTGTTTGTATATAGTAACAGTTTTCTCTTACTTATGCTATTAACTTATGTTGAAATATTGTTCTTTTTTTATTTGTTTATATTTTGTATTTCACTACTGTGTGATTTTAATTATAGTTTTATATTTATTTTACATATTTACATTCATATTTTAAATTTTGTTTATATGCTATTTTTTAGGAATTATTTTATAATGTCACAATAAAGTATCCGTTAGAAGACGTTTTTTTTCTAACCTCGTTTGATAAACTGACTTGAAAAATAGAAGTAAGAAGCGGTTGAGCGTGGGTTTGATAAACCGACGTCTCTTTTCTTCCAATAATTAAGAGGAAAAAAGGAAAATCGTTTTTTGTATTTTGTTTTTTTTTGTTTTGGTGTTGAGTTAATGGGCCACTTGTGTAGAGTGTTTGGGTTTGTAAATTAGGGAGAGCTATGAAAACCAAAAAAAGAACAAACAAATACCCAATACAATACCACATTATATGATACAATAAAATAACACAGCTTTTAATTAGTAAGATTTTTAAATAGGTGGAGTCCATTAATTGAGGAGTTTAGTGCTGATGTGGACAGCTTAAAATGAGAGAAAACTCTCTTATTATATTATAGATTTTAACCAACCAACCCTTTTTGGGTTTAGTTGAGATTCTTTCATCAGTTTTAAAAAAAAATATGTATATAAGGGCATCTCCAACCCTACCCCATTTTCTACTCCAAATGCCATTTTGCAGTAAAATCATCTCCAACCCTACTCCATTTTAACTGCAAAATGGGGAAATGCCATTTTTTCCTCCAAATATGGAGTAACTCCAAAATGGAGTTGGACTTTTTTTATTTATAATTTAGTCTTTCATATTTTATCATCTTTTAAAAACTATACCTTTCATTTTGACAAATATTACGAGTCCAAACAGATGCTTATCGTTCAAAAATGGACGACGTAAATTAATCACCACCTAAACTATTTCTACTCTGAAACGTTGGGATATAATATATATTATTTTGTTTTGCTAAAGAAATGTTAGGATAGTTGTAACCATATATATTATAATGTATACATAAAGCTAAAGTATACGTGAATTGGTCGTTGTAAACTTGTAATATATATTGATATTTAGTATCTCGTTGAATTTTATAAGCAAATAAATGTAAAGATAAACTAGTAACGATATTTTAGCCAAAGAAACAAAACCTTTGGGATATTAATCTAAATTTCATATCGAAATATTAGAGAATAATTATCTTTTGAGATATTTTTGGAAGTAGCCCAAAAATAAATCAATATAAATTTAGTCGAAAACGAGCAATATTATATTAATGAAAGAATTTACCGTTCTTTTACAATCTAACAAATAGCTTAATCGACCTTCTAATGAATATTACCAAGAAATGAGTTTTTATTAATTCGCAATGGAGTTATGGTTAAAACTTAAAAATATTTACTATGAAAACTTAACAAATCATCTAAAAAATATTATCATAAAATTGAGTTTGAACTAATTCATGAAGCAACAATGGTTGAAAGGATTTTAGCAAAAAAATGTGCTTTGTTTTGTTATTTTTTATGATATTGTAATGGTTAAATTTAAATAATATCACAATTTGTGAAAGTTTTGAAAGAAAAAAAATAATGAGTTAATTTGTAAATTTTATAGATAGTGTATTTTTGTCAATTAATAATAAAATAGAAAATGAAGAATATATTAAGAATATTCTTTTTGCAATAAAAGATGGAAGAATACATTGGAGAGAAATCCAACTCTATTTTGGAGATAAAAATGAGAGAATAGATTGGAGATGCTCTAAGTAAAAATCTATATATAAGTAAAAATTGCGGTAACAGTTCGAAACTTTTTTTTTTTTATACGGGGAGATATTTATGTCTTTTTTTTTTGTCAGCATTTATATGTCTTTAACAAACAAGATTATATATGTAGAAAAAAGGCTAAATCCTATAGTATATAAAAAGTACACACTAGTCGAGGCTGGATCTTATCATGGGATCCAAAACATAGGATTCACTGTGCACAAACGGCGAGTTAGATTCTCAAAGGCCAAATTGCATAAAGTCATACATATTACACATATATCGTTTCTCTCTTTTTTGTTCTTCGAAATTTAAGGTTAAACCTTTGGTAAAAAAAAAAATTTAAGGTTTTAGTATATATATATTTTTTGTGGTATTTTTGAAGCGGTGCAGTGCAGATAAAAACAAGTTTATGTCGGGTTCAGCTGTTAAAAAATAAAAAAAAAACAGTTTATGTCCGGTGGAAATCAAAGTTATTGTCTCAATGTTTTTAATTGTATTTTTTGTGCTGTCATTTTTGTCACTCAAGGAGTAGTTCAAATGCAAAAGCCGCTGACGATTCCCGGCTTTTTTCCTACCAGTTTACATGTTGATCTGGTGAAATGTTGGTCGTCTCTATTCAACGTGGAAGGATGTGTGCTCGAAATCTCCAAATCGATTTTCTCTGGAAAATTTGAAAATGTTGAAACCGCATGTTGCAAGGCTTTTTCGACCTTAGACGCAAACTGTTGGCCCCAAATGTTTCCTTTGAATCCATTCTTTCCTCCTATCCTCAAGGACAACTGTTCGCGCATCGCCCCCAACTCCCCAGCACACAATTGAAAGCAAAAATGATCGTTAGTATACTTTCATAGTTTACTCGTTAGCTTTGAATTCTAATAATTTTTAATGTAATTTTTTGCTAGTGAATTGTGATGTCATATCTTTTGAGAACTCTCTATTTAATAGTTTTTTCTCAATAAAGTAAAATTTCTAACAATATTTATTCGAAAGAACTCCTCTTTATAACTGTTATGATTGGATTTTTTGATATATAAATTATAGTTTTACAAAAAAAATTAACACATGAGTTACAATTTCACAATAGTCAAAACAACTTCATATAAGAATTAACACATGAGTTACAATTTGAAACACATTTATTTTGACACGTTACTCTTCGATTGATTTAATAACATCTTGTTTCAAGATCCTATAAATGCTAAGTTTCTTCTTATATCCCAAATCATCCAAGCAATTAGAGTCTAAACCAAAGAAAGCAAAAAAAAAAGAAAGGAAAAAAACGTTAGAAAGAAAGATGGAAAGCAAAGTTGTTGTCTCAATGTTCTTAATTGTATCTCTTTGTGCTGCCATTTTTGTCACTCAAGGAGTAGCTCAAAAGCAAAATCCGCTGACGATTCCTGGAATTTTTACTTCCGGTTTACCTGTTGATCTGGTGAAATGTTGGTCGTCTCTATTCAACGTGGAAGGATGTGTGCTCGAAATCTTCAAATCGATTTTCTCTGGAAAATTTGAAAATAATGAAGCCGCATGTTGCAAGGCTTTTTCGACCTTAGACGCAAACTGTTGGCCCCAAATGTTTCCTTTGAATCCATTCTTTCCTCCTCTCCTCAAGGACAACTGTTCGCGCATCGCCCCCAACTCCCCAACACACAATTGAAAGCAAGAATGATCGTTAGTCTACATTCATAGTTTACTCGTTAGCTTTGAATTCTAATAATTTTTAATGTAATTTTTTGCTGTTGAATTGTGATGTAATATCTTTTGAGAACTCTCTATTTAATAGTTTTTTCTCAATAAAGTGAAATTTCTACCAATATTTATCCCAAATAACTCTTCTTTATAACTGTTATGATTGGATTTTTTGATATATAAATTATAGTGTTACCAAAAAAAATTAACACATGAGTTACAATTTCACAATAGTCAAAACAACTTCATGTAAGAATTAACACATGGATTACAATTTGAAACACATGGGTTACAATTGAAACACATTTATTTTGACACGTTACTCTTCGATTGATTTAATAACATCTTGTTTCAAGATCCTATAAATACTAGGTTTCTTCTTATATCTCAAATCATCCAAGCAATTTGAGTCTAAACCGAAACAAGCAAAAAAAATAAGAGGAAACAAACGTTAGAAAGAAAGATGGAAAGCAAAGTTGTTGTCTCAATGTTCTTAATTGTATCTTTTTGTGCTGCCATTTTTGTCACTCAAGGAGTAGCTCAAATGCAAAAACCGCTGACGATTCCTGGAATTTTTCCTCCTGGTTTACCTGTTGATCTGGTGAAATGTTGGTCGTCTCTATTCAACGTGGAAGGTTGTGTGCTCGAAATTTCCAAATCAATTTTCTCTAGAAAATTTGAAAATGTTGAAGCTGCATGTTGCAAGGCTTTTTCGACCTTAGACGCAAACTGTTGGCCCCAAATGTTTCCTTTGAATCCATTCTTTCCTCCTCTCCTCAAAGACAACTGTTCGCGCATCGCCCCCAACTCCCCAGCACACAATTGAAAGCAAGAATGATCGTTAGTCTACATTCATAGTTTACTCGTTAGCTTTGAATTCTAATAATTTTTAATGTAATTTTTTGCTGGTGAATTGTGATGTCATATCTTTTGAGAATTTTCTATTTAATAGTTTTTTCTCAATAAAGTAAAATTTCTAGAAATATTTATTCGAAATAACTCCTCTTTATAAGTGTTATGATTCGATTTTTTTATATATAAATTATAGTTTTACCAAAAAAAATTAACTCATGAGTTACAATTTCACAATAGTCAAAACAACTTCATGTAAGAATTAACACATGAGTTACAATTTGAAACACATTTATTTTGACACGTTACTCTTCGATTGATTTAATAACATCTTGTTTCAAGATCCTATAAATGCTAAGTTTCTTCTTCTATCCCAAACCATCCAAGCAATTTGACTCTAAACCAAAACAAGCAAACAACAATAAAAAAGAGGAAAAAAACGTTAGAAAGAAAGATGGAAAACAAAACTGTTGTCTCAATGATCTTAATTGTATCTCTTTGTGCTGCCATTTTTGTCACTCAAGGAGTAGCTCAAATGCAAAAGCCGTTGACGATTCCTGAAATTTTCCCTCCCGGTTTACCTGTTGATCTGGTGAAATGCTGGTCGTCTCTATTCAACGTGGAAAGATGTGTGCTCGAAATCTCCAAATCGATTTTCTCTGGAAAATTTGAAAATGTTGAAGCCGCATGTTGCAAGGCTTTTTTTACCTTAGACACAAACTGTTGGGCCCAAATGTTTCCTTTGAATCCATTCTTTCCTCCTCTCCTCAAGAAAAACTGTTCGCGCATCGCCCCCAACTCCCCAGCACACAATTGAAAGCAAGAATGATCGTTAGTCTACATTCATAGTTTACTCGTTAGCTTTGAATTCTAATAATTTTTAATGTAGTTTTTTTGCTGGTGAATTGTGATGTCATATCTTTTGAGAACTCTCTATTTAATAGTTTTTTCTCAATAAAGTGAAACTTCTAGCAATATTTATCCGAAATCACTCTTCTTTATAATTGTTATGATTGGATTTTTTAATATATAAATTCGAGTTTTATCAAAAAAAATTAACACATGAGTTACAATTTCACAATAGTCAAACTCAAAACAACTTCATGTAAGAATTAACACATGAGTTACAATTTGAAACACATTTATTTTGACAATTAGAGTCTAAACCAAAACAAGCAAACAAAAAAAAAAGAGGAAAAAGACGTTAGAAAGAAAGATGGAAAGCAAAGTTGTTGTCTCAATGTTCTTAATTGTATCTCTTTGTGCTGCCATTTTTGTCACTCAAGGAGTAACTCAAAATGCAAAAGTCGCTGACGATTCCTGAAATTTGTCCTCCCAGTTTACCTGTTTATATGGTGAAATGTTGGTCGTCATTTGTGCTCGAAATCTCCGAATCGATTTTCTCTAGAAAATTTGAAAATGTTGAAGCCGCATGTTACAAGGCTTTTTCGACCTTAGACGCAAACTGTTTGCCCCAAATGTTTCCTTTGAATCCATTCTTTCCTCCTATCCTCAAGGACAACTGTTCGCGCATCGCCCCCAACTCCCCATCACACAATTGAAAGCAAGAATGATCGTTAGTATACTTTCATAATTTACTTGTTAGCTTTGAATTCTAATAATTTTTAATGTAATTTTTTGCTGGTGAATTGTGATGTCACATCTTTTGAGAACTCTCTATTTAATAGTTTTTTCTCAATAAAGTAAAATTTCTAACAATATTTATTCGAAAGAACTCCTCTTTATAACTGTTATGATTGGATTTTTTGATATATAAATTATAGTTTTACCAAAACAAATTAACACATGAGTTACAATTTCACAATAGTCAAAACAACTTCATATAAGAATTAACACATGAGTTACAATTTGAAACACATTTTTTTTGACACGTTATTCTTCGATTGATTTAATAACATCTTGTTTCAAGATCCTGTAAATGCTAAGTTTCTTTTTATATCTCAAACCATCCAAGCAATTAGAGTCTAAACCAAAACAAGCAAAAAAAAAAAAAAGGAAAAAAACGTTAGAAAGAAAGATGGAAAGCAAAGCTGTTGTCTCAATGTTCTTAATTGTATCTCTTTGTGCTGCCATTTTTGTCACTCAAGGAGTAGCTCAAAAGCAAAATCCGCTGACGATTCCTGGATTTTTTACTTCCGTTTTACCTGTTGATCTGGTGAAATGTTGGTCGTCTCTATTCAACGTGGAAGGATGTGTGCTCGAAATCTCCAAATCGATTTTCTCTGGAAAATTTGAAAATGTTGAAGCCGCATGTTGCAAGGCTTTTTCGACCTTAGACGCAAACTGTTGGCCCCAAATGTTTCCTTTGAATCCATTCTTTCCTCCTCTCCTCAAGGACAACTGTTCGCGCATCGCCCCCAACTCCCCAACACACAATTGAAAGCAAGAATGATCGTTAGTCTACATTCATAGTTTACTCGTTAGCTTTGAATTTTAATAATTTTTAATGTAATTTTTTGCTGTTGAATTGTGATGTCATATCTTTTGAGAACTCTCTATTTAATAGTTTTTTTTCAATAAAGTGAAATTTCTACCAATATTTATCCCAAATAACTCTTCTTTATAACTGTTATGATTGGATTTTTTGATATATAAATTATAGTGTTACCAAAAAAAATTAACACATGAGTTACAATTTCACAATAGTCAAAACAACTTCATGTAAGAATTAACACATGGATTACAATTTGAAACACATGGGTTACAATTGAAACACAATTATTTTGACACGTTACTCTTAGATTGATTTAATAACATCTTGTTTCAAGATCATATAAATATTAGGTTTCTTCTTATATCCCAAACCATCCAAGCAATTTGAGTCTAAATCGAAACAACAAAAAAAAAAGAGGAAACAAACGTTAGAAAGAAAGATGGAAAGCAAAGTTGTTGTCTCGATGTTCTTAATTGTATCTTTTTGTGATGCCATTTTTGTCACTCAAGGAGTAGTTCAAATGCAAAAGCCGCTGACGATTCCTGGAATTTTTCCTCCTGGTTTACCTGTTGATCTGGTGAAATGTTGGTCGTCTCTATTCTACGTGGAAGGATGTGTGCTCGAAATCTCCAAATCGATTTTCTCTGGAAAATTTGAAAATGTTGAAGCCGCATGTTGCAAGGCTTTTTCGACCTTAGACGCAAACTATTGGCCCCAAATGTTTCCTTTGAATCCATTCTTTCCTCTTCTCCTCAAGGAAAACTGTTCGCGCATCGCCCCCAACTCCCCAGCACGCAATTGAAATCAAGAATGATCGTTAGTCTACATTCGTAGTTTACTCGTTAGCTTTGAATTCGAATAATTTTTAATGTAGTTTTTTGCTGGTGAATTGTGATGTCATATCTTTTGAGAACTCTCTATTTAATAGTTTTTTCTCAATAAAATGAAATTTCTTGCAATATTTATCCGAAATCACTCTTCTTTATAATTGTTATGATTTGATTTTTTTGATAAATAAATTAGAGTTTTATCAAAAAAAAATTAACACATGAGTTACAATTTCATTAAAGGCAATAGTCAAAACAACTTCATGTAAGAATTAACACATGAGTTACAATTTAAAACACATTTATTTTGACAATTAGAGTCTAAACCAAAACAAGCAAAAAAAAAAAAAGAGGAAAAAAACGTTAGAAAGAAAGATGGAAAGCAAAGCTGTTGTCTCAATGTTCTTAATTGTATCTCTTTGTGCTGCCATTTTTGTCACTCAAGGAGTAACTCAAATGCAAAAGTCGCTGACGATTCCTGTAATTTTTCCTCCCAGTTTATTTGTTTATATGGTGAAATGTTGGTCGTCATTTGTGCTCGAAATCCCCTAATCGATTTTCTTTGGAAAATTTGAAAATGTTGAAGCCGCATGTTGCAACGCTTTTTCGACCTTAGACGCAAATTGTTGGCCCCAAATGTTTCTTTTGAATCCATTCTTTCCTGCTCTCCTCAAGGACAACTGTTCGCGCATCGCCCCCAACTCCCCAGCACACAATTGAAAGCTATAATGATTGTTAGTCTACATTCATAGTTTACTCGTTAGGTTTGAATTCTAATAATTTTTAATGTAATTTTTTGATGGTGAATTGTAATATCATATCTTTTTAGAACTCTCTATTTACTAGTCGTTTCTCAATAAAGTGAAATTTCTAGCAATATTTATTCGAAATAACTTTTCTTTATAACTGTTATGATTGGATTTTTTGATATATAAATTATAGTTTTACCAAAAAAAATTAACACATGAGTTACAATTTCACAATAGTCAAAACAACTTCATGTAAGAATTAACACATGAGTTACCATTTGAAACACATTTATTTTGACACGTTACTCTTCGATTGATTTAATAACATCTTGTTTCAAGATCCTATAAATGCTAAGTTTCTTCTTATATCCCAAACCATTCAAGCAATTAGAGTCTAAACCAAAACAAGCAGCAAACAAAAAAAAAGAGGAAAAAAACGTTAGAAAGAAAGATGGAAAGCTAAGCTGTTGTCTCAATGTTCTTAATTGTATCTCTTTGTGCTGCCATTTTTGTCACTCAAGGAGTAGCTCAAATGCAAAAGCCGTTGACGATTCCTGGAATTTTTCCTCCTGGTTTACATGTTGATCTGGTGAAATGTTGGTCGTCTCTATTCAACGTGGAAGGATGTGTGCTCGAAATCTCGAAATCGATTTTCTCTGGAAAATTTGAAAATGTTGAAGCCGCATGTTGCAATGCTTTTTCGACCTTAGACGCAAACTGTTGGCCCCAAATGTTTCCTTTGAATCCATTCTTTCCTCCTCTCCTCAAGGACAACTGTTCGCGCATCACCCCGAACTCCCCATCACACAATTGAAAGCAAGAATGATCGTTAGTCTACATTCATAGTTTACTCGTTAGCTTTGAATTCTAATAATTTTTAATGTAGTTTTTTGCTGGTGAATCGTGATGTCATATCTTTTGAGAACTCTCTATTTAATAGTTTTTTCTTAATAAAGTGAAATTTCTAGCAATATTTATCCGAAATCACTCTTCTTTATAACTGTTATGATTGGATTTTTTTATATATAAATTAGAGTTTTACCCAAAAAAATTAACACATGAGTTACAATTTCACAATAGTCAAACTCAAAACAACTTCATGTAAGAATTAACACATGGGTTACAATTTGAAACACATTTATTTTGACAATTAGAGTCTACACCAAAACAAGCAAACAACAAAAAAAAGAGGAAAAAAACGTTAGAAAGAAAGATGGAAAGCAAAGATGTTGTCTCAATGTTCTTAATTGTATCTCTTTGTGCTGCCATTTTTGTCACTCAAGGAGTAGCTCAAATGCAAAATTCGCTGACGATTCCTAGAATTTTTCCTCCTAGTTTACCTGTTTATATGGTGAAATGATGGTCGTCTCTATTCAACGTGGAAGGATGTGTGCTCGAAATCTCCAAATCGATTTTCTCTGGAAAATTTGAAAATATTGAAGCCGCATGTTGCAAGGATTTTTCAACCTTAGACGGAAACTGTTGGCGCCAAATATTTCCTTTGAATCCATTCTTTCCTCCTCTCCTCAAGGACAACTGTTCGCGCATCGCCGCCAACTCCCCAGCACACAATTGAAAGCTAGAATGATCGTTTGTCTACATTCATAGTTTACTCGTTAGGTTTGAATTCTCATAATTTTTAATGTAATTTTTTGCTGGTTAATTGTGATGTCATATCTTTTTAGAACTCTCTATTGACTAGTTTTTTCTCAATAAAGTGAAATTTCTAGAAATATTTATTTGAAATAACTTTTCTTTATAACTGTTATGATTGGATTTTTTGATATATAAATTATATTCTTACCAAAACAAATTAACACATGAGTTACAATTTCACAATAGTCAAAACAACTTCATGTAAGAATTAACACATGAGTTACAATTTGAAACACATTTATTTTGACACGTTACTCTTCGATTGATTTAATAACATCTTGTTTCAAGATCCTATAAATGCTAAGTTTCTTCTTATATCCCAAACCATCCAAGCAATTAGAGTCTAAACCAAAACAAGCAAACAAAAAAAAGAGAGGAAAAAAACGTTAGAAAGAAATATGGAAAGCAAAGCTGTTGTCTCAATGTTCTTAATTGTATCTCTTTGTGCTGCCATTTTTGTCACTCAAGGAGTAGCTCAAATGCAAAAGCCGCTGACGATTCCTGAAATTTTTCCTCCCGGTTTACCTGTTGATCTTGTGAAATGTTGGTCGGCTCTATTCAACGTGGAAGGATGTGTGCTCGAAATCTCCAAATCGATTTTCTCTGGAAAATTTGAAAACGTTGAAGCCGCATGTTGCAAGGCTTTTTCGACCTTAGACGCAAACTGTTGGCCCCAAATGTTTCCTTTGAATCCATTCTTTCCTCCTCTCCTCAAGGACAACTGTTCGCGCATCACCCCCAACTCCCTAGCACACAATTGAAAGCAAGAATGATCGTTAGTCTACATTCATAGTTTACTCGTTAGCTTTTAATTCTAATAATTTTAATGTAGTTTTTTGCTGGTGAATTGTGATGTCATATCTTTTGAGAACTCTCTATTTAATAGTTTTTTCTCAATAAAATGAAATTTCTAGCAATATTTATCCGAAATCACTCTTCTTTATAACTGTTATGATTGGATTTTTTGATATATAAATTAGAGTTTTACCAAAAAAATTTAACACATGAGTTACAATTTCACAATAGTCAAACTCAAAACAACTTCATGTAAGAATTAACACATGGGTTACAATTTAAAACATATTTATTTTGACAATTAGAGTCTAAACCAAAACAAGCAAACAAAAAAAAAGAGGAAAAAAACGTTAGAAAGAAAGATGGAAAGTAAAGATGTTGTCTCAATGTTCTTAATTGTATCTCTTTGTGCTGCCATTTTTGTCACTCAAGGAGTAACTCAAATGCAAAAGTCGCTGACGATTCCTGTAATTTTTCCTCCCAGTTTACCTGTTTATATGGTGAAATGTTGGTCATCATGTGTGCTCGAAATCTCCTAATCGATTTTCTCTGGAAAATTTGAAAATGTTGAAGCCGCATGTTGCAAGACTTTTTCGACCTTAGACGCAAACTGTTGGCCCCAAATCTTTCATTTGAGTCCATTCTTTCCTCCTCTCCTCAAGGACAACTGTTCGCGCATCGCCCCCAACTCCCCAGCACACAATTGAAAGCTAGAATGATCGTTAGTCAACATTCATAGTTTACTCGTTAGGTTTGAATTCTAATAATTTTTAATGTAATTTTTTGATGGTGAATTGTGATGTCATATCTTTTTAGAACTCTCTATTTACTAGTTTTTTTCTCAATAAAGTGAAATTTCTAGCAATATTTACTCGAAATAACTTTTCTCTATAACTGTTATGATTGGATTTTTTGATATATAAATTATAGTTTTACCAAAAAAAATTAACACATGAGTTACAATTTCACAAAGGTAAAACAACTTCAATAAGAATTAACACATGAGTTACAATTTGAAACCCATTTATTTTGACACGTTACTCTTCGATTGATTTAATAACATCTTGTTTCAAGATCCTATAAATGCTAAGTTTCTTCTTATATCCCAAACCATCCAAGCAATTAGAGTCTAAACCAAAACAAGCAAAAAAAAAAAAAAAGAGGAAACAAACTTTAGAAAGTAAGATGGAAAGCAAAGATGTTGTCTCAATGTTCTTAATTGTATCTCTTTGTGCTGCCATTTTTGTCACTCAAGCAGTAGCTCAAATGCCAAAGCCGTTGACGATTCCTGAAATTTTTCCTCCTGGTTTACATGTTGATCTGGTGAAATGTTGGTCGTCTCTATTCAACGTGGAATGATGTGTGCTCGAAATCTCCAAATCAATTTTCTCTGGAAAATTTGAAAATGTTGAAACCGCATGTTGCAAGGCTTTTTCGACCTTAGACGCAAACTGTTGGCCCCAAATGTTTCCTTTGAATCCAGTCTTTCCTCCTCTCCTCAAGGACAACTGTTCGCGCATCACTCCCAACTCCCCAGCACACAATTGAAAGCAAGAATGATCGTTAGTCTATATTCATAGTTTACTCGTTAGCTTTGAATTCTACTAATTTTTAATGTAGTTTTTTGCTGGTGAATTGTGATGTCATATCTTTTGAGAATTCTCTATTTAATAGTTTTTTCTTAATAAAGTGAAATTTCTAGCAATATTTATCTGAAATCACTCTTCTTTATAACTGTTATGATTGTATTTTTTGATATATAAATTAGAGTTTTACCAAAAAAAATTAACACATGAGTTACAATTTCACAATAGTCAAACTCAAAACAACTTCATGTAAGAATTAACACATGGGTTACAATTTAAAACACATTTATTTTGACAATTAGAGTCTAAACCAAAACAAGCAAACAAAAAAAAAGAGGAAAAAAACGTTAGAAAAAAAGATGGAAAGCAAAGCTGTTGTCTCAATGTTCTTAATTGTATCTCTTTGTGCTGCCATTTTTGTCACTCAAGGAGTAACTCAAATGCAAAAGTCGCTGACGATTCCTGTAATTTTTCCTCCCAGTTTACCTGTTTATATGGTGAAATGTTGGTCGTCATTTGTGCTCGAAATCTCCTAATCGATTTTCTCTGGAAAATTTGAAAATGTTGAAGCCGCATGTTGCAAGGCTTTTTCGACCTTAGACGCAAACTGTTGGCCCCAAATCATTCATTTGAGTCCATTCTTTCCTCCTCTCCTCAATGACAACTGTTCGCGCATCGCCCCCAACTCCCCAGTACACAATTGAAAGCTAGAATGATTGTTAGTCTACATTCATAGTTTACTCGTTAGGTTTGAATTCTAATAATTTTTAATGTAATTTTTTGATGGTGAATTGTAATATCATATCTTTTTAGAACTCTCTATTTACTAGTCGTTTCTCAATAAAGTGAAATTTCTAGCAATATTTATTCGAAATAACTTTTCTTTATAACTGTTATGATTGGATTTTTTGATATATAAATTATAGTTTTACCAAAAAAATTAACACATGAGTTACAATTTCACAATAGTCAAAACAACTTCATGTAAGAATTAACACATGAGTTACCATTTGAAACACATTTATTTTGACACGTTACTCTTCGATTGATTTAATAACATATTGTTTCAAGATCCTATAAATGCTAAGTTTCTTCTTATATCCCAAACCATCCAAGCAATTAGAGTCTAACCCAAAACAAGCAAACAAAAAAAAAAGAGGAAAAAAACGTTAGAAAGAAAGATGGAAAGCAAAGCTGTTGTCTCAATGTTCTTAATTGTATCTCTTTGTGCTGCCATTTTTGTCACTCAAGGAGTAGCTCAAATTCAAAAGCCGCTGACGATTCCTGGAATTTTTCCTCCCGGTTTACCTATTGATCTTGTGAAATGTTGGTCGTCTCTATTCAACGTGGAAGGATGTGTGCTCGAAATCTCCAAATCGATTTTCTCTGGAAAATTTGAAAACGTTGAAGCCGCATGTTGCAAGGCTTTTTCGAACTTAGACGCAAACTGTTGGCCCCAAATGTTTCCTTTGAATCCATTCTTTCCTCCTCTCCTCAAGGACAACTGTTCGCGCATCACCCCCAACTCCCCAGCACACAATTGAAAGCAAAAATGATCGTTAGTCTACATTCATAGTTTACTCGTTAGCTTTGAATTCTAATAATTTTTAATGTAATTTTTTGCTGGTGAATTGTGATGTCATATCTTTTGAGAATTTTCGATTTAATAGTTTTTTTCTCAATAAAGTGAAATTTTAGCAATATTTATTCGAAATAACTCCTCTTTATAATTGTTATGATTGGATTTTTTTATATATAAATTATAGTTTTACCAAAAAAAATTAACACATGAGTTACAATTTCACAATAGTCAAAACAACTTCATGTAAGAATTAACACATGAGTTACAATTTGAAACACATTTATGTGAAACACATTTAGTTTGACAATTATAGTCTAAACCAAAACAAGCAAAAAAAAAAAAAAAAAAAAACTTTAGAAAGAAAGATGGAAAGCAAAGTTGTTGTCTCAATGTTCTTAATTAAATCTCTTTGTGCTGCCATTTTTGTCAAACAAGGAGTAGCTCAAATGCAAAAATCGCTGACGATTCCTAGAATTTTTCCTCCCAGTTTATTTGTTTATATGGTGAAATATTGGTCGTTTCTATTCAACGTGGAAGGATTTGTGCTCGAAATCTCCTAATCGATTTTCTCTGGAAAAATTGAAAATGTTGAAGCCGCATGTTGCAAGGCTTTTTCGACCTTAGACGCAAACTGTTGGCCCCAAATGTTTCCTTTGAATCCATTCTTTCCTCCTCTCCTCAAGGACAAATGTTCGCGCATCGCCCCCAACTCCCCAGCACACAATTGAAAGCTAGAATTCGTTAGTCTATATTCATAGTTTACTCGTTAGGTTTGAATTCTAATAATTTTTAATGTAATTTTTTTATGGTGAATTGTAATATCATATCTTTTTAGAACTCTCTATTTACTAGTCGTTTCTCAATAAAGTGAAATTTCTAGCAATATTTATTCGAAATAACTTTTCTTTATAACTGTTATGATTGGATTTTTTGATATATAAATTATAGTTATATCAAAAAAATTAACACATGAGTTACAATTTCACAATAGTCAAAACAATTTCATGTAAGAATTAACACATGAGTTACAATTTGAAACACATTTATTTTGACACGTTACTCTTTGATTTAATAACTTCTTGTTTCAAGATCCTATAAATGCTAAGTTTCTCCTTATATCACAAACCATCCAAGCAATTAGAGTCTAAACCAAAACAAGCAAAAAAAAAAAATAAAGGAAAAAAACGTTAGAACGAAAGATGGAAAGCAAAGGTGTTGTCTCAATGTTCTTAATTGTATCTCTTTGTGCTGCCATTTTTGTCACTCATGGAGTAGCTCAAATGCAAAAGCCGTTGACGATTCCTGAAATTTTTCCTCCTGGTTTACATGTTGATCTGGTGAAATGTTGGTCGTCTCTATTCAACGTGGAAGGATGTGTGTTCGAAATCTCCAAATCGATTTTCTCTAGAAATTTTGAAAATGTTGAAGCCGCATGTTGCAAGGCTTTTTCGACCTTAGACGCAAACTGTTGGCCTCAAATGTTTCCTTTGAATCCATTCTTTCCTCCTCTCCTCAAGGACAACTGTTCGCGCATCGCCCCCAACTCCCCAACACAAAATTGAAAACAAGAATGATCGTTAGTCTACATTCATAGTTGACTCGTTAGCTTTGAATTCTAATAATTTTTAATGTAGTTTTTTGTTGGTGAATTGTGATGTCATATCTTTGAGAACTCTATATTTAATAGTTTTTTTTTCAATAAAGTAAAATTTCTAGCAATATTTATTCGAAATAACTCCTCTTTATAACTGTTATGATTGAATTTTTTGATATATAAATTATAGTTTTACCAAAAAAAATTAACACATGAGTTACAATTTTACAATAGTCAAAACAACTTCATGTAAGAATTAATACATGGGTTACAATTTGAAACACATGGGTTACAATTTAAAACACATTTATTTTGACACGTTACTCTTCGATTGATTTAATAACATCTTGTTTCAAGATCCTATAAATACTAGGTTTCTTCTTATATCCCAAACCATCCAAGCAATTAGAGTCTAAACCAAAACAAGCAAACAAAAAAAAAAGAGGAAAAAAACGTTAGAAATAAATATGGAAAGCAAAGCTGTTGTCTCAATGTTCTTAATTGTATCTCTTTGTGCTGCCATTTTTGTCACTGAAGGAGTAGCTCAAATGCAAAAACCGTTAACGATTCCTGAAATTTTTCCTCCCGGTTTACCTGTTGATCTGGTGAAATGTTGGTCGTCTATATTCAACGTGGAAGGATGTGTGTTCGAAATCTCCAAATCGATTTTCTCTGGAAATTTTGAAAATGTTGAAGCCGCATGTTGCAAGGCTTTTTCGACCTTAGACGCAAACTGTTGGCCCCAAATGTTTCCTTTGAATCCATTCTTTCCTCCTCTCCTCAAGGACAACTGTTCACGCATCGCTCCCAACTCCCCAGCACGCAATTAAAAGCAAGAATGATCGTTAGTCTACATTCATAGTTTACTCGTTAGCTTTGAATTCTAATAATTTTTAATGTTATTTTTTGCTGGTGAATTGTGATGTCATATCTTTTGAGAATTTTCTATTTAATAGTTTTTCTCAATAAAGTGAAATTTCAAGCAATATTTATTTGAAATAACTCCTCTTTACAACTGTTATGATTGGATTTTTTGATATATAAATTATAGTTTTAACACATGAGTTACAATTTCACAATAGTCAAAACAACTTCATGTAAGAATTAACACATGAGTTACAATTTGAAACACATTTATTTTGACACTTTACTCTTCGATTGATTTAATAACATCTTGTTTCAAGATCCTATAAATGTTAGGTTTCTTCTTATATCCCAAACCATACAAGCAATTAGAGTCTAAACCAAAACAAGCAAACAAAAAAAAACGAGGAAAAAAATGTTAGAAATAAAGATGGAAAGCAAAGCTGTTGTCTCAATGTTTTTAATTGTATCTCTTTGTGCTGCCATTTTTGTCACTCAAGGAGTAGCTCAAATGCAAAAAGCGTTAACGATTCCTGGAATTTTTCCTCCCGGTTTACCTGTTGATCTGGTGAAATGTTGGTCGTCTCTATTCAACGTGGAAGGATGTGTGCTCGAAATCTCCAAATCGATTTTCTCTGGAAAATTTGAAAATGTTGAAGCCGCATGTTGCAAGGCTTTTTCGACCTTAGACGCAAACTGTTGGCCCCAAATGTTTCCTTTGAATCCATTCTTTCCTCCTCTCCTCAAGGACAACTGTGCGCGCATCGCCCCCAACTCCCAGCACACAATTGAAAGCAAGAATAATTGTTAGTCTACGCTCATATTTTACTCGTTAGCTTTGAATTTTAATAATTTTTAATGTAAGTTTTTGCTCGTGAATTATGATGTCATATCTTTTAAAAGCTCTCTATTTAATAGTCTTTTCTTAATATAGTGAAATTTCTTGCAATATTTATTCGAAATAACTTCTCTTTATAACTGTTATGATTAGATTTTTTTATATATAAATTATAGTTTTACCAAAAAAAATGTGGTGATCTTTTCTACCGCTTCGACGGTAATGTCCCAATTTAATCTCCCGTTTATGTCAAAATTTGGTCTTTTTATTTGACGTAAAAAAACAAAAAAAGACCACCAAATTTTCTACCGCTTATGCCGCCAATTCTATCCGTTTCGCTAGTTAAATGATATATCAAAATGCCAAAACTGGATTGGGACATTACCGTCGACCAAAAAAAAAAAAAATGGGACATTACCATAATAAAAAATATTGATACAAAACTCAAATGTTTATTTTTGTTTTTAACATAAACTCTAATGTTACAAACAATTTAAGTTTTTTCAAGGGAACAAAAAAAAAAACAAAAATGTGGTGGATCTAATCTAACTGTGGCACAAGTAAATAATACAACTCTTTCTCACTGCTTTCACCTGCACACATAACATAAATCACACACAAAACTGTTTTGTTAAACAGCACAGTAACTGAAACACAATATCTCTCTATCCTACTCCTGATAGAGGGGAAAAATATGGTAAACAAATGAATAAACCCTAACATTATGCTTTTGACATGCTCTGGTTTACGCAATTTCAGGTAACCAGAAATGAGAAGAAGAAGCCCAAGAAAGTAAGTACCTGTTCAATGATAGGTATGTCTGGCACTGGAGAGAGATAATCAATGAACATGATCATAAACTCAAGGCTCTGTCTCTCTTTTGCTACAGTGTGAAAATTGAATCAAAGCTAAATCACTATTGATATGTTCAATGTGTAGTCTGTGGGGGTTTAGGGAATATAAACATCTCTGCGTTTGTTAATTATCGCCAAAAGACATTGACTGGCCTAATACGGTTCTGATGCGAATCTGCAAGCAAAAAAAGGATTGAACATAGTTTTGAGTATTGGAACCGAAGGTAAAATGAAACTGCTTTAAAAGTTTTACTTCTTTATGACCTTAACATCGAGGCAGGCATCGTTGACCATGTTTTTTAACTGGGGAATAATACCCGCATTCCGCAATTTCACATGCCGATCAAGTGCACCGGGACTTGAAGGACTAATGAGGTTTATGATTGTCCAGACTGTTGCTGACCGTAACTGGCTCTCGTGGCTCTGCAAAAACTTTAGCATGAAATTCTCTGATTCAGCTTGCGCTTGAGGAAACAGTTGCTGCATTACCGCTTCTTTATGTAATTCGGTACCACTCGCTACATTTGTTAGCACATACATTCCCTGCGGCAAGAAAAACATGTATCTCAGCGATTTTTTAATCTATTGATACGGTAAACTTTTTCATTTTTGTCACCTGTATTGCCATTTGAGCTTGCGGAGCTTTCCTCAACTGCCTCCCAACAGTATCTAAGATAAGACCATCTTCATCAAATACAAACTCAATGGAGCTGATACATCCATCAACAAGATTACGGAGGAGGGCCAAAGCTTGCTCTTGTACGGGGGGCTCAGGATCTGAGGGGAATTGGTTTTTTTTGTCGTTATTTGACAAAATTTTGCATAAGATGAATCATATGATTTTGGTTAGAGGACTCTGTACAATGATTTACCACTGATAAGGCAAGCAAATCCTTGAGCCTTGACGTCTGAATAAAATATTTCTTTACGTTTATTGTCTGCAAGGAACATGAGGTTCCTCAAAGCCCGTAAAGCGCTACACCGAGCGTTTGGATCCATTGATTTTGACAAATCAATAAGCTGTTTGATCCCTCCATACTCTATAAATGTTGACTTAGGTGATGAAAAATCCAATACTATATTGCTCAGAGCACCAAGAACTGCCACCTGGTCAACGATATATGGTAAATATACATTCGAATCTGTTCTGCCACTTGCATCTAAAGAAAAACTCACATCGGAAACTAAGTAAAAGAAATGCGACAATTTAATGTAACGCCGTACCTGGACAGAGGGCGCCGGATCATGCAATAACTGAACCAAAGGAAGCATAACATTATCGCTGGTGAAATGTCCTGCACTCAAATTCTAAATGACATGTCTCAGGGGACTTACTACAAAGCAGCTGAAAATACTAATAGCATCCGCAATGTATAAAGTTAACAAACCTTGATTGATCGAGCAGCGTTTCTAAAGCAAATGCACGCCGCAGTTCTTACATCAGCGTTATTGTGTCTTAGTGCATTAATCAGCAGGTCTAACACCTAGACGAAGGAAACAAAGACAAAACAAGTTCAGCACAGTATAAATAATAAATACTAAACTAACCGAATATCCAATCAGAAAATGGCAATGTGGATCACACCTGCAATGACAGGAAGCTACACCTACAATCCTCCAGCTTTGAGCACAACTCAGCTAAAGACAAAAACAAACCCTGAAGACGTTTAGGCTGGAGCTCACTACCTGTCTTCAAGATGTCAACAATATTCTTGATTGCGTTGGCCTCATAAGCTAACTTTTGTAAATCCTCTTTTTCAGCAATCAGACTAGATAAACCCAAGGCAGCATCATCTCCAGATTGACCAGGGTCGTTAAGAAGCTCAAGCAGAGTAGTTATCAAACTTGATTTGGTTCCCATGTTTAGGAAATAAGACGGAGAAGTGTTATATATGACAACTAAGCAGAGACAAGAAAGCAGCCTTGTCCTCGGGTATCTATCCTTTGTTAACTCAGTCACAGAACTCAAATATCTACCAGCCTCGAGTCCAACAAAGTGCGAAACAGCTTCAGGGTTGTTCTTCAAAACCGTAGCTAAAGATTCAAGACAAGCTTCTCTTTGGCTTAAAGAACCATCAAGAAGGATGACAAGCTTCTCCAAAACACCAGCGTCGCAGAGAAGCTGTTGTTCTACACTTGTTCCACAAGCGTGAGCGATAATGCTCGCACCAAGCCCGCTAACGTTCTCATTCTCGCTATTCAACAACGAGAAAAGAAACTCCATGTTCTTCTCTTGGAGGAAATCATACTTTGGAGCTAGATTAGATTGAAATATCATTCTAAGCGAACGAGCCCCCGCATCTACTACCTAAAGAACAAAACAAAAGAAGAAGAAAATTGCTTTCATATCCAAATTAAAGGGAAAAGAGGATCAAGAAAATTCCAAGGCCAATTCTTTAATTCCTCAGATGCACAGACAATTCCTAAAAGCTACAAAGGTGGAAACTTTTTATTCCTAAAAGCTACAAAGATCACAGAGTATAATCTAAAACGTTCAAGCTTCGTGTGAGAGACCCAACAGTAATTTCTAATGTCAATTTCGAATCTGGATTAAAAATTTGGGGGAAATGAATTTAGACTTTCTATAAAAAAAAAAAGTCAATAAATTTTCAAAATTTCACCTTTTCGTCAGGATTAGTGAGGAGACGAAGCAGATGAGGGAAAACTCCGGCGTCGAGAACAGCTTGAACTCCGGCTTCAAACCCACAAGCGAAACTCCCGAGCGCCGCCGCAGATTGCACGAGGATGTTGTTGCATTTATCCGAATGGTCTGCATCGGAGAGAGCGGAAGCTATGGCGGGAACAGCTCCGAGTTTGAGGAAAGATAGCTTTTTGGTACGATTTCCGATTATCTGGTTTTTGACCTCGCGAAGGGCCTTGAGCTTGACTTCAGGGTCAGAGGAGGCGAGACGAGAGAATACATCGGCTTGACGATTACCGGAGGAGGAGGAGGCGGCGGCGGAGGAAGAGGAGGAGGTGGTGGTAGGCATGACGGAGATTTAGTTTCTCCGTGAAGTGAGGAAATCGGTAAAAGCTAATTGAGCTCCTCTCTCTCTCTCTCTCTTAGATTGGAAAAGAATGGCAGAGGAGTTTCGTAAAGGTTTCTACTTTTTTAATTTCCCCTAATAAAGTGTGGATTTTTATTTTATTTTTGTTAAACTCAAAATTGAGAGTAGCTCTTAGCCAATCATGTTAAAGAAGAGAGTTTCTAAACATAGTCCCTATTTTTTTTTCAATTATTGAAAGAAAATGAGAATTTTTTTTCAAAACACAATTTAGGTCCCATTTTACGATATTTTACGATTTCTTATAAATTTTGGATATTTTTTTGATATAGACGATTAATCAGTTCTGATAAACTAATATTTGTCCAGATACTTCAATCTGAAACAGACAAAAGGAAAAACTAATTTACTTTCAAACTTTTATTTTTAAACCAACCATATATTTCTTATAATTTATTCAATTTAAATTTTCTTTAGAATTTTTTTTAACATGAATTGAACCAAAACCGTATCAAACCAAACCAAATTAGTTGATATTTAATTTCTATCCTTTCACAAACTAGAAAATTCAAAATAAGATTGGAATATCTAAACCGTATAGTTTAGTTGATATATTTTGGAATATCTAAACCAAAATAAGATTGGAATATCTAAACATATTAGTTTTACCACCATATCATATATGCATGTGTGAGTGAGTTGTAGATTAAATTAGTTAAGATGAGAAGAAGAGAAATTGCCGGTTTTCGAATTGGAATTTGATCAATCGTTCTAAGTTTATCGATTTTTTTTTATCTTATATTTATGGAGTATTTCCATCTAAAGTCACTTAATCAAAACATAATTTGTGTTCTAACATTTTACAATTTTTGAAAAAATAAGTAACATTTTCTCTGTTGAAAATACGATTTTGTTACACAAACAATACTTTCATAAAATGTCCGTACATGTAAGAACCCCTATATTTATTGTACTTCAAACATCCATATCAATCTTTTTTCGAAAGCTTCATTCACGAAACTTTAGTTTTTTCCCCATATAAATTCGTTAGCATCCAAAGCTAACATGTTTGAATCACCACAGTTTTATGAAAAGAATTCATTCGAAAAAAGGTTTAAGAACAATTAAAACATGCAACCAAGTTGCCTTGACCCAGTGGTAAGGAATGTCTATGTGGGCTTCCCCCACCTGGGTTCGAGTCACCTTGGCCACAGTGGATTTAACATGGCTTCTTCTGGCCTATGAGGATTAGTCGGGTGTATAGCAAGCCCCGAATTACCCCATATTAAATCAAAAAAAAAAAAAAAAACAATTAAAACATGCTCTTCCCTTTAAAATTCCTTCTTCAGCTCTTAAGAAACGACCAAGGTCCTGTTGCTGTTCCAATCCTGTTACAATTCCAATCACATTCTGTTATAAAAGAGCACGAAAAGTTTTAACCTTCTTTTTTTTTTTTACTACAAGAAACAGAGAGTTTCATAGATTTTTACCGCCAGAATCCAACGGCTGCTCTAAGACTCATGTAAATGGTGAGACCAAACCAAAGTCCAATAAAACCATGAGTTGATGAGAGAAAGAGCAAACACAAAATGCTAACTATAGCCACCATTACTAATGAAGCTGCGGCGTAACCAAAATCAGATGCTCCAAAGTTAACTCCATCGAACACAAACGCTAAAGCATTGATTGGTTGTGTTCCTGCCACAAACTTTTTAAGAAACAAAAACCGCTTTTAGCCACAATGTATGACATAATATCTTGGTCTCTTTAGGGATGACAGAAAAAATCTTGTTTTGAATAGATTTGAGGCGGAGTTAATTACCGGAAGTCCTATGCTAATGAGATGCAAGACTTTATCGTCTTTCGTAAACAGTCTTGCTCCAAAATGCAATCCTACTCCAAGAATAACCGCGAGTAGAAACCCGAGAAGCAATCCTAACTGTTACAAGATTAAATCTTTAAGTTTTCAGTTTAGTTTCAAATTGATCGAAAACCAAATTTTTATAAGATATAGTCCGGGATTGTTTGTTTGCGTTTGAATTTGCATGTAAGTATACATTAAGTGTATATTTTCTTCACATAAATCCACAAATCGTAATCAAATATTCTTTAAAAAAAACTCTCTTCTCATGTAAACACAAACGCATAAATTGTGTGTACCTGCAGTACACGAGAGGCGGTAGCTGCAGCTCTTTTGTAATCCTTTTTGGCAAACGCGCTCGCTAGTATCGCCTTAAGAAAAAACCATTTGTTTCAAATTAAAACCGCTTAACTACTCGAAAAAGGATGCATCGAGGAGAGAGATCTCAAGGGCTAAACCTGGCCAGCTACAGCGAACCCGTCTGCAAGTAGTGAAGTAGCTAACCAAACCTGCAAGCAAACTTGGAAAGCTGCCATGGAAATCGATCCTTCTCGTGCAGCTAGTGACGCGGAAAGAGTTACGCAGAATGTTACCGCGATTACTCTCATCAGTAAAAGAAAGCCTGAGAGAGAGAGAGAGAGAAATCACATAGAAACAAGAACCAAACGGTGTTATTTCATCAGAGATGTCATTATGAACACATTGAGAAGTTTCCAAGTATTTTGCAATACCATTTTTCATGAATCTACAGAGTTGAAGATGTTTGGTACTCATGTTAAAGATATCAACTTGACCCATCAGTTTCCACAAGAGTATTCCACACATAAGGTATCTGAAAAGGAACATAGAAAAACTCTATTAATTAAAGCAGAGGTCATTTTTTTGAGAGTAACCAAGCTTACAAATGTGAAATTAAACTAACTGTGATATAACATGAGCAGTGGCTGCTCCTGTTACGCCTAGACGGAAAACGAATATGAAAATCGGGTCGAGTATTATGTTTGTAACATCTCCAATCACTGCAGAAGAGATTAAAAAATAAAAGATCATCTGCTTTGTTCTGTTTCAAGGACTTTGGCATTATTATATATATACAAATGACGTTACCAGTTGCGTATAACGGAGTTGTCGTGTCTTTAAATCCGCGGAAAACGCCTTGAGTCGCGAGTGAGAGAAGAACAGCAGGTGCACCAAGTGATCTTAAAGATAGATACCTCTGAGCAGGTCTCAACATTGGAGAATCCTGTAAAAGTTTAAACCATGTTTAAAAAGATTTCATCAATCTCATAACATCATATATGCACTATATATTGAGCTCGAAAGATCGATACTTTACGTGTTTAACTCCCATGAAACTCAAGAGAGGTTTAGCTGCGGATATAAGAAACACAGCTTGAAGAAGGCCAAGAATGCCTCCAATGATTAAAGCAGATGAAGCTGATGGTATGTTTCTTTTCTTGGCTGGAGATTTACTAATACTAAAGATACTGCTACTGGTTTTAGATTCTTCTGATGAAGAATCTGAAAAAAAAAAAATCAAACAAACAAACAAGTGATATATATAATTACTACAAGAAATCAAATCAGAGGACTGATGATGTTGCAATATACCTTTATTGTTTTCAGGAATCAGTTCTTGAGTTTCCTCCTTTGTATTGTTAGTACCAATTTCAATACATTCTTTATGATCTTGGACCGTATTTTGCTGAGAACAACAAGCATCTTCCTCTGCTACAAAGGAAGTTGTGATGCTAACGAGTGGGAAAATAGCGATTCTTGAAACTTGGTTGAACAAAGCAATTGAAACTCCAACTGCAGCAAGCTCTACAGGACCTGTAAATCATCACCAAAACACACCAAAAAAAAAAAAAACTGATGAATTTCAATTTGAAACTAAACATAAGCAAATGAAAGAAATTGTTGTTGTTTTTATAACCAATTTGGCCTATGAAGGCTGTGTCAACCAGAGATGCAATAGGATCAGCTGTTAAAGCAAGTGCTGCAGGTAAAGCTATTCGAGCTATCTCCAAACCGAGCTCATCAAATTTCAGAACTGATCTGATACATCAAAGAAAAACCAATTTTCAAGTTTCTTTCATGATGATGATTGAACACAAACAAAATTATATACAAAACACGTTTACCTGAAATCACTAAAGAAGATGCAAAGAGGGTTCCTTGGAAAATCTGTGTTGTATCCATCTTCAGACATCTTTAAGAGATGTTACTGAAGCTTCTTGAGTTTCTGAGCTTCACAAGTACATTCAAAGAATGTGTATACAACAGAATCTAGCAAAGTAAATGATTCGCTGTTAGGTTTTCATTAGATGCCACTAGAAATTAGAAGAACAAAAAAAGAGAATTATTTCGTTTTCAGGTATAAAGCGGTTTCAAGGCTAACCACACATTACAATTACCTTAGAAATCAAATTCTTGATGACTTTTTAAGTCAAACTCGAATTTACTTGTGTCCAGAAATCTAGAGGGTTCCAGAAAATCCAAATTTTGTTGTATGAACAATTTAGCTGTTGACAACAACCAAACAAACAAAAAAAAAACTGGGATCAAAGGCTGAGACTTTTTACCCTCTTCAAATACAGAAAAAGAAATTAGGAAGAATAAGAATAAATCTTATAAAAATAGAAGAAAATAAAGAAGAGAGATTTGGTTATAACCACAGATTTTCTATCACTGGAAGTTTGGTTAACGTCAATTACCAAAGAAACAATCGGAAAATTTGATGGTAATGATAGAAAACTACCCACCAATTTTATGAAACCTGTATGAAAGAAAATGAAAATGTGTAAGAAGAACTAAAAAGGTGATTATGGAACGAAGAAATAAAATTGTAACGTAAGAAGAACACACCTCTTTTTTTTGTCTGAACCAAGAACGGTCAATAATGTCTCTTTTCTTTTTCTATTTTTACGAAACAATTTCCCAGGAAATTAAAACACCAACAAATAACAACAACAACAAAAAAACCTCAGCATGTGAGACTTTGTTTGGACTATGGACAAAAACGAAAGAGATCAGTTGATTATGTTTTTGAAATAGGGTTTTGAAAATAAATCTCAATGAATTTTAATCATATGAATTAGCCAAGGAGTAGGAAAGTTGACTACAAAGAAGAAAAAGAAACCAAAAAAAATCAAGGAGTATGAAAAAATGGAATTTGAAAAATAAATGGTTGAGACTAAAGAAGCCGATGCGTGTGCAGATGGAAGGTGGAACGTATTTTAAGTTAAAACATTGGAGAAGCTGTAGCAATTTCGTTTCTTTTTATAGAGGGAAAAATTGTACTTTTAGGAATTAAATAATTTTCTTACGATTAAAATAGATTCAATATTTCACAAAAGTTAATTAATTTGCTTGTGAGTCATTGTTAACTGTTAAATTTGATGAAAAAAAATTGATTCAATTTTAAACAATTCTTTGAAATAATTAATGGAAATAATTTCTGAATATGATATGCAAATATTTAACTTAATTGTATTTACAAAATATATATATATTTTTTAAAGCAGACACATTTTTCTAAACAATGCATATTTTGATATTTCCTTTATTCCACGTGTTTTCAATGTCTGTGTCGATTCTTTTGTAAAAGGGGTTCGAGCCTAAGATATTGTATTTTTCCATGTATACTCTTTGATTCCGATCTGGATGGCATCCGAAACCACCCTACTCGAATCATAGTTATAATATATGGTATTTTTGATGTCAAAAAAAAAAAAATATATATATATATACATATACCTGATTACCTTCCCAGGATATGAACTAAGATGCTTGAGTTATCAAAAAGTTGGTATATATTATAGAATGTGATTAACTTACCAAGTAACCTTTCCCATATACACCTTAGATATGTGTATAATTTAATACATATACCTGATCGTACCTTCCCAGGATATGGTCTATTCCCAACGACAGTAGTGGTTTACGACATGAGAGAAGTACAAGTCATTCACGTGGGTTCAGGTTTGTTACAATGTCTACAAGTTAGAAAAAGAAAACTAAAGAAGAAAAATATGATTCAAAATCTTCAATCAGTTTGTTTCTATGGAAAGGAGAAGTGGGAGATGATTGAGAACGTCTACAAGTTAGAAAAAGAAAACTAAAGAAGAAAAATATGATTCAAATTCTTTAGTAGCTGCATATAGAAATTTGATAACATCATATATAATCAAAGACGCTAATTCTTTAACGTAAAACGACTAAATGCAAAAGGTTGACATGTTTGGAACGTATCCAGGAACAAGTACCCATGTTTCTCTCTGTTTGGTGCTCTGAGATCCTTTTATCCGTTTCAGACAGGAGATAGTTGGGAAAGGTAAAGTACAAACTCACTTCATAATGACCATTAATTTTGCTCCAGTACATGTAAATCTTTGGTTTGTTAATCATACGATGTTCAAACTGTTTGTGGAATTAAGTGATATGTATTTTCTCTGGATCTTGCTAGAGATAATGTAATTATCAACCATGTGAACACGACAATGAGAGACTTTTTTCAAAAGGTTGGACTAATTTGGTTATCATCTTAAGGAACTGGAGCACAACAATTACCATTGCCCTGATGAACAGAACTCATTGTTCAAGTATGTTGCGCTCACTATACTCTTTTCAAAACATGGCTTGAAAACATGGCTTCTCCCTTAACCCTTATACGTATCCCTGAAATTCACATGTAGTTTTTTTAAAAATGCTGACAACAAGGTACTGCATATTGCATGGTTTAGTCCCCCCATACAATGCACTGCACCACCAAGAATAAAAGACATTGGGTTCTCTAGCGAAAAGCAAAGAGAGTTTCGAGTCTTGATTTGATCACTCTAAATAAAGAACTGTCTTTTCGTATTGACAATGTGATTCTCCTAAATTGATGGTGGAGCAAGAGCTATAAGGGGACTTCAATAAACATATATATTTGATACAATCCATCTTCTGAGGTGGTTCTGCCTTGTGTTGGTCTTATTTGTATATTTGTCAGAATGTGTTTATCATATAAAATAATTTATGTTTATGGATTATTGTCCCAAAGACGACGTCTAAACTCTAACTAGGTGAATGACTAGAAGATGATTTATAACGTGTTGTATCCTATACAAGAAAATGTACATACAAAAAACGGAAGGATATAAGAGGACGAAGGAAAATGAAGCTATGAGCCATCAGAAAGAAGAATTGGAACTTCTGAAACTCCATTAATAGAAAGCTTAGCTCTCCAAATTCTCATGGAAAAAAACTATTAATCTGATAAAAGATCAATTACACACAAATGTACTCTTTACCAAAACTGATCACAATTTATAAATTAGCCAGATTTAATGATTTATACTGCAAGAACATAAGTCAGACTCATTTTCTATAAAAAAAAATGGATAAAATTCGTACAAATAACAAAAATTTTACTAAAAAAATAATAAAACTGAATATTAATCAAATAGAAATAAAACAAAATTATTAATTAATTGTTGTTCACAACAAAATTTCAGGGTCTATCATACGGTTAATTTTAAATGGGATATGCTCTTTAAAAAAAATTAAATTTGTAGGATTTCTACAAACTCATGGATTAGTGATTCAAATTTGAAGAGGTAAACACAATTACAAATATCAATGCTCGAAAATAAGCATTCATGCATGCCAACATGCTTACATGAGCTTTCTAAAGCTAGGATAATTACCACGAGCTGTTTATAGGTATGTGAAAATAGTTGTTACGAGAGGTAGATTGCGCTATCCTGGAAAGACAACATGTTCAGTATAATCTTAAAGACAATAAAAGACAATAAAAGGGGAAAATCTTCTAAAATATTATCTAATGCTCAAATCAGATACAAGACCACATAACTAGCCAGAGAAACGAGAAGCGATAGAAAGAAAATTGATGTCAGATTTAAACCAAACTAAAAGATGGTTTATATTTCAATATGTCAAGTTGATGAAATTAAAAGGAGATAGAAGAATGAAAATATGTCAAAGAAAGGTCGAACGCTTCAAAAAACATATAATATCAAATGAATAGACATCTAACCCATACAAGTATGAGTTGTCTTCTAACTAGCGTAGAATATTTTATAAGAGTTAACTGATCCATGTTCATAAATCGGATTGTTGGACGATTGGATAAGGTCGTATTTAGCTAAGGAGCATTAGATCATTAGCTCTATCATATTTTATGTAAATGTAACTTAACGGTGATAGTTTTGTCAATGTTTAATTTTCTTATAACCATATTAGTACACAATAATACAAAATTCTGCGCGAAACCAATTACTAATATGATTATAACTTTTCGTTACTCTTGACCCATTGCCATATCTTTGGTCAACGTTACTCTTGACCCATTGCCATATCTTTGGTCAACGTTACTCTTGACCCATTGCCATGTCTTTGGTCAACATTACTATTGACCCTAGTTGTGCTTATAGCAATTTATTTAGTATTTACGTTTATTTATATTCTTTAACTATTTAACTACACCATAGTATTAACTAAACAATTAACCAAAAGAAAATAGTGATTTGAGTTGTTATCAAAAGAAAAGGACTAAATGCTTAAACTAGGTCAAAAAACGAATAATTATGTTACCGCTGGTCTCGACCAAGTCTTTTTGTTTTTGTTTTTGTCTTGACTCACTACTCAAAAGTACGGTGGATGCTCTCTTTAACATCTAAATAATCAAATGAGCCACGAAACAATATATATGTAATCAATTTATTTCAATCAATCATTTCTGATGAAAACAATTCATAATTGTAATGCGTTTAGAAAAATGTATTGTGCAACAGTTGTACAACGTGAGTTATCTTCATGAATCCTCTTAAGTGATGTTTTTGCTCTTTCATGATGGATGCAACAACTCTGATGGATGCAACAACTTCGATAATTTAGATGGATGCAACAACTCTGATGTGGAGACCCAACACCATGATGGATGCAACAACTCCGATGTAGCCGCTATCATGTTTCTCTTTCCCATGGCTTGACTTGCACCAAAGGATAATTTCTCCATTTTTGATACAGGCATCATCAATAGTTACCGCGTGTAAACCCTCGTATACTGATTCATTGCTAGTGGGTCTCCTGTAGATGTACTGCCATCAAACAAACAGTCAAAACAAGAATAAACTTTAAAATAAAAAAAAAATCCATATTTATTTACCTTCTTGATCTCCCAATACTCTGAAAATACCACTATTGTTGCTGATATGGGCTGGATTTTAAGCTTCTTCACTGCTGCATCCAAATCATCACCAAGATAAACATAATCCACTATATGAATCTTCGACCCCTTACGCTTTGGTTAGTCTTTTACACAATTAAATTCCTCAAATTGGCCTTCTTGTTTGCCGACCCAAAACTCCTCTATATACCTAAAAGTCTTACTCACTTTGAAAGAATGACACTTGTGTTTTCCTGTCTTTTGGGACCGACCATGGGAAGATGCATAAAAGCATTGAAGTTGGAACTGAATGAACAATGACAATCGATGGAATCAATTCTAAGAAAAAGGCTGCACAAAAAATGAACAATGACAATCGATGGAATCAAATCATATATGTTGGTTCTTCAAACAACAAAATGAACAATGACAATCGATAGAGATCCGAATAGAACACAAATCATAACTATACTTTTTTCTAAACGACAAATTATTTGTGTTCTATTCGGATCTCTATTAGCTAATTATTTTTGTTGAATCAATTTAACTGAATGAAATACTAACCGTCGAAGACATTAGCTAATAGAGATCCGAATAGAACACAAATAATTTTTTCTTTTTTTAAAGATAGTTAATAATACCTTTTCTTTTGGCTTTTCATTTCCTATATAAAAGTGAAATACATGAAACATATTATATATGCGAATAATATGTTGAAGTGGAAACGTGAGAGACTTGTTTAGCAAGAAAAAACAATTTACCCACGGCTCGTATTTTCTAATCTTTGCGATTTTCATAAAAAAAAAAACAATGAATGCCCAAAAGTTTCGATTCTTCATCTAAGAGCATTATATTATACGCTTCTTCAAGCGTAGGCAACGACACCATACAACGTTTTTATCAAGGCCAATGAGAAATTGGTGAGTTTATCTTCCTCACGTTCCTTTCGAACTTCTTCCATAGTTTTAGCCCTTTGGTAGTCGGCCAAACGTTTCCACAATTGAGTAAGCTTTCCATAGGATGTTTCGATAGCTAAACCTTTTTGTCGTCTGTTTTGAGACATTGAACACGTTGACCATTCTTGAGGCCGAATGTGTGTCCAAATTTCATGAGTCATCGATATTAGACATCGAAGTAGAAATAGTTTCATCAATTGTAAGCTTAATCCAAGAGACAACAAGAGCATCATTTGCGGTCCAATCTTCGTAATCAAGGGAATCTCCAACACACTTTAAGATTAAATTGAAGGTTTGTAAAGGAATTAAGATCCTAAGATGGAGAAACAGAGAAATCTTGTAGTAGTTAGATTTTAATGTTCAGATATCATGTCAAAAAAACCTTTAAAATTTGTAAAAAAGGTTTTTTATTGATAAAGATACTAGGGCATTGCCTTATATACAAGATACAAGTTTGACCTAATTGTAAACCGACTAAATACACGACACAAGAATAGCCCAACATCAGCCGCTTGTTTCTTGGGGAGCATCAGAAATTAGGTTATGGGTTGTGAGACTGAGAAGCGTGCGCCGAGACGATGGAGGAAGAGGAAGGAGGGTCGTCATAAACGTGGGCAGGAGCTATTGGTTGTTGACACTGGATATCGTGCGCCGAGACGATGTTCATCTGGGCTCTGGAGGAAGAAGATCGAGGCTCTTCGTAAGTCTGAGAAGGAGATTATCGAAAAACAAAAATCGGATAGATTTCTATTCCATGGTGCGTGGCTCGAGTTTCAGCGCGAAAATTGCGATGTAATTATTTACATATAATTATTACGATGTAACTGGTATTTGTGTTTCTGAATTACTCTATGAATATTCCTAATTGCTATTGCTAATGTATCTTAGGTGTTCGATGTCTGTCGTAAGGAATTTTGGTGGGGATTAGCTTTTTATAAAGGGAATGATTGTCCCCTTGCAGTGCACCTTTATGCTAAGTTGGGCCTTCATCGTTACAATATGTTACAGGTAATAAACAAACTAGCTAGCTAGTCTCCTCTAGTTCGTGTGTTACAGTCTGCCTTATTCAATTCCTTTAATGTCTTATTCAACTCCTTTATTGCTCAATGTCTCAGGGGACCAACTTGCAGCTTCATGGAATAGAGAAATACAATAGAGATGAGATTGGTTGGTCCGAGGACGCGTATTATATAACTTTGGTTGCAGAGGATCCAGCTACCGGTTCGCGTGTAACTTTTCAGACTAGTGTAACTATTGATCTTGTGAAGATGTGAACATAATGAGCAAGGTTGAAGAACTAACCCAAGGTTAATGAAGATTGAACATGAGTTGAGTTAAGCATAGGGGACCACAAGAAGAAGAAGCATTTGCATTAAATGGGCTTTTGTCTTCTTGTGATTTCAAAGGCCTTAGGTTTGAGGTGTCTCCTCATATATAACTAAGAGGTAGACATGAGAGAGAGAGTTAAGGGGTGGTGAGCAATGTAGCCACACAAAGTAGTTAGAAGGATGAGAGAAACCTAGTGAAAGTATAAGCTTTAGATGGGTTTTCTCATGTGTTACAGCGAGTGACACAGGAAGTGACACAGAGTGAGTTCTTGAGTGTGAATCACTTGTAATGTGTTCTCTTTCTAGTGGATTCCGAGCAACAGTCTCGGGGAGATGTAGCGACCCTTGTTAATGGGCGTGAACTCCTTAAATTGTGTGTGTGCTCCCTTCTCTTTCTCTCTATACTCTGTTTTGTGCTACTTTCTGTTACAGTCTCTGTAGTATGTCAACAACAGCTTCAGGTCTTGGTTTGTTGGGGTCTAAGCTCTGTAAAGGTGACGCATTTGAGCCTCTGGATTCTCAACAGATCTCCAAGAAGAAGGAGAAGGAGGATGTAAAGTTATGGATGTCGTTTGTCATATCGCCAGACCTAAAGATACAGGTTACTTGAATCGTTATATATATTAGCATCATGACATTTCTTGAAAAGTGTGTAGATCCTCTGCTGATTAATGTATGTATTGTGTGACTTGTCTCTCTAGCGACCAATGGTACGAGTCAATTGGCACCTCAGTTCGACCATGATATTAAAGTGCCTGAATGGCCCTTAAAGAAGGCTTTTGCTGATAAAAATCGATTTTGTAAGGAGGTAAGTTTGAACAAACTATATATACAATACATCATTACATTGTAAGATAAGAAGATGCTTTCATTGAGCAGTTGAGATGTTTGCTTGGCAGGTGCAGGAATCAGAGTGGGAAGAAAATGACTGGATTCGTCTATACTTGGAACTTGCATTCGTCACAACGAATCCGGAGATTCAAAACGTAGGTTTCTTCATTTTTGCATAGCAATGACATACCATGCGTGCGTGGCACTGTTTGATGTATATATAAAGCAGTGTGTGCTTATTATTAATATTTTTTTTTTTAAATGTATGTTTCAGCCCAACCTGTCCAATTTGAAGATTTTGAACGTAGTGAAAGAAACTGAGCCGCCGAATGAGAGACTCATCAATTGTTTTAGTAATGCAATTGTCTACATAAGATATGATCAGGACTTGGGCGAGGATCGGGTTTGCAAATGCAGAGCTATCGTGAGAAGAACTATGGATTTGATATCTAAACGCTTTTGTCTCGTGGGCAAAATTCTGCCGGTGCCCGACTCCGAGTAAAGAAGCTAGTAAGATAAATAAATGACTAGTGGTTTTCGTGCTATTTTGTGGCGTGTCTTTTGTTTTCGAGATTAATCAAGGACCTGTGGCCGGTTGCTTATTTGTTACAAGTATTTTAGATGATAGAACAATATTCTAAAACTCAAAAAAGTTTCAAATTCATTCTTTTCAACCTATTGTTGCCTTCTTTTATGAATGGCGAAATCTAACCTTATACAAAGCTATGAAAAGATTTCAAATATATTTCCATAACATAAAAACAAGAAAGTTAATGTCTCCATCTCTATTGAACTCGATGATGGACTTGAAAAAATTTGATGCAAATTCACATAGTCGAGTACGTATGAGTATACCATCAAATAAAAACTAGTTGAATCTTCCAGACACCAAAGTATATGTATATATCGCTTGAAGATTCAGCGTGTATGAATCTCCTTCACTCAAGGACAAGAAAAGACTGGAAAACTGAACATCTCTCGGATAAGTTTAGAAAGCATAGATATGCATACAAACTCATACGCATAACACCACCTTTTTTTTGGGTGTGTGTTCATACGAATTACAATTAACAAACACATGCACGCATAAGATGATAAGTTAATGTCTTACTCTCTATCAAGCTATTATTTGTTTATTTTGTAGATACAACTTACAAAGACATGGATGAGATTTATTTTATCGTGTGTAGTTTGGCAGATTACCGAGGATTAAAGATGATCCGAAACTGATATCTGGACCTAATCAACCAAGTCAAACCCAAGAATTTGGATTAGTCACACTCACATCACATATATATATATATATATTCATTAACGGTTAGAACACTTAAACCATACGATTAGCTTAAGCTTAATGAGCTAAACCAATCCTCAGTTATACTGAACCGGATCCTAATTGAATCCAATTGAACCAACCCATGTTCATTTGTCCAAAATTAACGGAAGCCGAATCAGACGTAACTAGATGCTAACCGAGTCTAGTATCAACTTTTTATTAATCGGTTCAGGGTTTGGATTAAAAAAAAAGAATTAATGGTTAAATAACTCAAACCGGTTTGAAAATCAACCTTAAAAATAATTAATGGTTGAATAACCGGTTTGAAAATCAACCTTAATAAACCTTAATAAAAAATAATTAATGGTTAAATAACCGGTTTGAAAATCTACCTTATCCGAGAGATTCCAATTTAAGTAAATTTTTACGAAACTCTCTCTGTTGATAAGGTAAAACCTTCCTGCTTTAACAGAAGGTTTCATCGAAGCTGCCAAAGAATCCTCCGGCTGCGAATTTCCGATGTTCTCCGCCGTCGTCAGACCTTTCCTCTCTCCCTCTCCACCGCTCTTTCGCCGTCCTCTTTCTTCTTTCTCAATTTCCTTCCGATCCTTTCACTTGCCGTCTCCTCAACCTGCTCGTCCGAATTCGCCTTTCCTTTCCTCTGGACGTAACTGTAGCCGCCATGCGTTTCTCGTTGACCAGCACCTCTCTTGTTCCATGCCTGAGAAGCCTCTTCGTGTCGCCGTACTCCTTAGTGGCGGCGTCGATAGCAGCGTCGCTCTCCGCCTCCTCCACGCCGCTGGCCATTCCTGTACCGCTTTCTATCTCAAAATCTGGTTTCAGGCGTGTGCTTCTTCATCTCATCTCTCTAATTGAAGGAGAATTATGATTCGATGTCTGTTTGTTGGAATTACAATCAAGCAGCACCTTGTTTCCTTTTGTAGATTTTGAGTTGTGATGTTCTATGTGTTCTGTAGGAAGGCTTTGAGAATTTCTGGAACAAGTGCCCTTGGGAAGATGATTTGAAGTATGCAAAGCATGTTTGTGAGCAGGTAGGTATTGTTCTTGCTAAACCCTAAACCCTGTGATTATCTTGGAACACCTTTTGATTTCTGCTTGTTTCAAAAGGTTCAGACTTGTGGGTGTTTACTGCTTCTAGTGGTGTCATTTTCCAGGTTGATGTTCCTTTGGAGATTGTGCATTTAACAGATGAATATTGGGAGAGAGTTGTAAGTTCTTTCTTCAATGCTTCTATTTAGTTGTTTGGGTTTCTGATTGGATTTCCAACAATAAATCAGGTTTCCTACATTATTGAGGAGTACCGTTGTGGACGTACACCTAATCCGGATGTTCTATGTAATACTAGAATTAAGTTTGGTAAGCTCTTCTGCTCAATAGTTTTTAATCAATAGTCTTGGCTCATGAAAAGACTTGTGCTTTCAGTTGTAGTGTCTCTGCTATTGTGACTAATCAGCCACAGATTGACCTTATATTTACAGGGGCATTCATGGATGCAATCAGTGATATGGAGTATGACTACATAGCGTCAGGTCATTATGCTAAAGTCGTTCATCCTCCTGCTGACCAAAATGATTCATCATCTGTTTTGGAACTATCACAAGATATGGTACTTACTCCAATTAAACTCTCGTCTTTATTCTGCGGGTATTTTTCTGATCATCATCGTGTCTTTGCTGTATTAGAGAGAATGTCACTTGTTTGGTTTAATGTTTGCTTTGTACCTAGTGTCGTAGCCTACTAATGCTTCTTAGGTACATTGCTTTGGTTTTCAGTACCTCGCGCCATTAAAAGTCTGTATTTTTCTAATATTTAGGTGAAGGATCAGACCTACTTCCTCTCGCATCTCTCTCAAACCCAGCTTAAGCGACTGCTATTCCCACTTGGCTGCGTAAAGAAGGTACTCGAGGAAGTTCAATCTTTGCAAATTTGTGAGAGATTTTAGTCCCATTCCGAAACGTATAATCAAAATTAATAATGAAAACATTTTGATTATTTGCCCTTGTTTTCTGATGTACAGGAAGAAGTTCGCAAACTAGCCACAAAATTTGATTTGCCAAATAAAGATAGAAAGGATTCGCAAGGAATATGTTTCCTTGGGAAGGTATACTTTCTAGTTTGTTCTTCTGGTTTATGATAGTGCACGTCTGAAACATATGAATATGGTTTTCTGCAATAGATAAAGTTCAGTGACTTTGTCGGTAGACACATAGGAGAGATGGAAGGAATTATATTGGAAGCTGAAACTGGGGATCTTCTCGGTAACCATCGGGGATTTTGGTTCTACACTATTGGACAACGCCAAGGCTTGCGTTTACCCGGTGGGCCCTGGTATGTTTCTTAGCTGATGTATGAAAAATATAGCTATTTCTGTCATTGTTTGTGATTCCAGCAATTGGCTCATATGAAAATTAAAAGCAACTTTCTGGTTCTGAATATGAACCCTTCAATAATGTTGAGAAAACAATTTGGCTAAACTTCTTTCATTACATGCTGATTTTAGTTTCCTTTTTAGATCATTTACTCGTCTATGAAGATCATGCTCCCTTAATCTGTGTGCAGGTATGTTGTTGAAAAGGACACTAAAAACAATGTAGTGTTTGTCTCAAGAAATTACTACTCAATCGACAAGAGAAGGCGGGTTTTCCGTGTTGGCTCTTTAAGATGGCTTAGTGGGAAACCTTCAGGAAATGTTAGCCAGCTCCGTTGCAAGGTAAAAAGAATATGATCGATCACTTTCTACTACACATGATGGCTACTTGGCACTGATGAGTGATGAGTTGAGTTTATAGGTCCGGCATGGGCCTGGCTTCTACAGCTGCAGCCTTGAAATGGAAGCACAAGGAGATGTTGCGGTTGTACACCTAGACGAAGATGATCAAGGTCTAGCTGCTGGACAGTTTGCAGCCTTCTACGAAGGAACCGCTTGTATCGGTTCAGGCGTAATCCTGGAGTCATGGGACGATCAGTGTTTCCCGGTCTGTGCAAAAGCCCTTGAACTCGCAGCGATGGAAGACAAAACCAAACTCGGGAAACCAGTAAAAATCAAGACGATGCCAGTTACGCCATCTGTGGAGGCTGAGCCAGGAGAAACCAGTGCAGAAGCAAAGCTGGTCAACGCGTGAGACAAGGAAATGGTGTAATAGTCTCAGGTAGATCTGAAGCTTTTTAGCTTAAATTGGCGCCCAAACAGAGAAATCGTAAGAAACTACTTTCAGAGTTGAAAACGAGAGAATAAGTTATTTTTTATTTGTGTTGGACATACAAAAGATGAACAGTGCCAGATAGATTTCAATACAGTTTTCTATTCTTTTATTGGTAAACGATCTATTTCCCCTTTAGAAGTTTTATATAATAACATATTCACTCAAAATTTAAGTCTAGTTCTATTTCTCCACTTAATCAAAGTTCGAATCATATTTACCCACGAAATCAAAGTTCCAAACCTATTTGCTCCCATATATCAGTTATATTGATTAATGTTATAAACCAAATATAAACCGAGCAAACCAAATCTTAAACCGGATTAAAATTGGATTCCAACTAAAACCAAATCAAAAACTCGACCCGGTAATGACCGACCCAATTTTTTATTTCACCCGATTTTTTTTCTGCTTCTCCTCCTGCGTTCTCTCACCTGACGTCGATTGTTTACAGAATCTCTAAAATTTCTTAATTTTTGGTTTTTGAATTTCTGAGACTTCTTAATTTCTTTCAATCCTGGGTTTTTGTTAATTTCTTAGATTTTTCTCTCAACAATGGTGAAAGATAGAGAAGATCGGAAGAAGGAGAAGAAAGAGAAGAAGGAGAGGAAGCGACGCGAGGCGGAAGAGAAGAAAGAAAATCTCTAAGAAGCGTAAATCTGATTCCGAAAAGCCCGAAAAATCTGAAAAATCAAAGAAGAAATCGAAGAGAAAGAGAATCAGCAAAACCCGATTCATCGTCTGGCCCAATTTCGCCATGTTTATAAGCATCTGAACAGCTCCGAGTTTAACGAACTTGTTGGAGCTGGGCTTAACACCCCCAATTAGCTAGGCCCATCTCAGCGAAAGGCCCATTTCGTTTAGGTCAACCAAAGGTCAACGCTTGACCAGGGAGAGCACCGAGCTAATATCCCGAGCTCCCACCTCAAGCTCGCCCCGAGCTCCCGAGAGCGCATCCCGAGCTCGCACTGACACCTTACCAACTCTGCGCAGAGAGACCAAAAGGAAAATGACACATGGAGGGCAGCTCGTTGAACAGTGCACTATGTTCGTAGGAGCATGGCACCGAGCTCGACACCTTACCAACTCTGCGCAGAGAGACCAAAAGGAAAATGACACGTGGAGGGCAGCTCGCTGAACAGTGTGCTATTCTCGTAGGAGCATGGCGCCGGGCTCATCATAACTTATCCACCAAAGAAGCTGGAACACGCCTTTCAAGGGACCTTACCCACGAAAAGCGCTGAAAGCGCCACGTCACCCCGAAATTTTGGGGAACAGGGAGCCAGCTCCAACTATATATACCCCTTTGCGCGCATTTATGGAGGGGGACTGATTCATTACTCTCTTTCTCTTTAGACTTTACGTCCGACCTCTCTGTAACTTTACTCAGCAATACTGTTTAAAACACCGAATTGGATTCCTGTCGGACCTAGTTCGTAAATCTAAACCGTTATCGTTTTCTGATCATTAATAAAAAGAATACGGCCACGCCCTATTCGTCACAATATCCAATATATTTCTCTCCATCCCGACCTGCTCCAAAATTAAGTTTAACTCGTCCTATTAACGGAGATCTCGCCTTCCAATCCTCTAATCTATTTCTAATCATCATTAGTGACCTTTTGGATCATCAGTTGGCACTAGAAGGAGGGGGAGTTTAGAGATTTTCCTACACGCAAGGAACAGTTCAACCGCAACATCAACCGCGACAGCAATGACGGTCCTGCCTCCGAGAGTGCTATTTTTGTCGGAACAAACGACTCCGGCTCAAGCAACAGCCTCGCCATCAACTCAGATAACAGCCGACGGATCGATCCCTCAAGGTCAGCCCCTCGAGACTCCGCCCCCGGCCCCGGGATCCGCCCAGCTCGACAGCTCCGCCGCCCAAAACACACCTCAAACGCCGGATGACCAGCCCACTATGTCCGCCGTGATGCAGACCTTGCTCGCCAGAATATATGAGCTAACACGCACCACCGACCAGCGGTTCGCCATGTTAGCAGCCTCCCGCGATCGGTCAGACGACACCAGATCTCTCGCCGTCCAAATCAGGGAACCAGCCTCTCGGGCAGATATCCTGTACCTCCAGAAAACCCTATTCGTAGACTCGCCGTCAGAATCCGAAGGACCAACTAGACAGTTCGCCCCAACGGCGGATGGCTTCCCTGGCAACGAAGCGCACCTTCGACGTACCAGCTCGGAGCGTGCCAGAGACGCCGAATTCAAAGCTATGAAGGAGACGATCTGCGTGATGTCTTCCAAAATTCATCAAGCCACCAGCGCGGCTCCAGAAATAGAACGCGTCCTGAGGGAGACGCAAAACACGCCGTTCACACGTCGGATCGCGTCCATCCCGCTCCAACACCTCAGCAAACTCAAGCTCCCGCCATATGCAGGTAACACCGACCCGGCCCAGTATCTGACGACATTCACCATCGCCATGGGGCGCGCCCACTTTGCCCCAGATGAGCGCGAGGCCGCCCACTGCCAGCTTTTCGTGGAAAACCTCACCGGTCCCGCCCTGACGTGGTTCTCTCGGCTGAAAACGCTCTCCATTGACAGTTTCAGGGATCTCTCAACCATCTTCCTCGAACACTACTCTATATATATCAAGCAGTCTGCGTCCAGCGCAGACCTCTGGGAGTTGAACCAAGGAGCGAAGGATCTGCTCAGGTCTTTCATCGAACGCTTCAAAGCCACGGCTTCACAGAGCAACGTGACAGACGAATCAACACTTCTCGTCCTGAGGAAAGGCCTACGGGCCGACTCGGCCTTCAAGGACGATATGAAGCTCAACAAGCCGCGCTCGTTGGAGGATGTCTTACATCGCGCCGAGCTCCCTGCGCAGCTTCTCGTATGCAATCAACTCATCCCGGTCGATCACCTGCTTCTCGTAGATCTCCCCGAGAAGGGCAACATGGGCCATCGTCTGCATCAACACAATTTTATTATAATATATATATATATACATAATAAAACATAGCTTACCCGAGCTGCAGACCGCGCCGCATTTTGAAAGGCGCTAGCCTCCGCCATCTCCGAAGGAAGGCGAAACGGAGACCTTTGCCTGAACGCGATCGCCTGAGACAGTTCGGCGCATGCAGCCCTGTCCGAGGTAAACGGAATGTTCCCGTCCTCGTGGCAGAAGTAGAAGCTGTAGTCGTTGGGCTCCGCGTCAGAACCCTCCGCATCATCACCATCACTGCCAGTAAAACCACCCTCCTCCCTCAACTCGGGATCCTCGGCCCGGTCTTTGTCTTCAGCAGCACCGACCCTATCGGTTGCCCGCTGTTCGCCCTCATCCTTAGGCTCTTGGGCTTCAGCGCCCATGTTTGCGTCCCCGCCCTGACCTTCAGACTGGGACACCTCAACTAGGGACACCTCAGCTCACCGTCACAACGGGGCCCCGCTCCCCAGCCACCTCAACTCGGTCACACGACCCCCCGCCTCCTCCTCCAGATCTGCGGATGGAGACCCCGCCACTTCGGTGTTTCGTTCACCAGCTTCACCGGTTCTCATCTTCTTCGAGGAAGTCCTCTTGCCCTTCCCCTTGTCCACGGCCGACCTCTTCTTAGAAGACCGTGGCAGGTCCCGCCGAGTTGGTACTACCGGGACAGGAGGAGGCGACGCAAAAAGGAAGCCGCGTAGGACGGGATATTGAATCTCGAACGTCCTGCGCACCGATGAGCCGTCAGCCCGACATATATAAAAAAGGGAGGTCGGGGACCTACCACACATTGCTGCAGCAAATCTTTCTAGAGTGAAGGACTTCCAATCTCTCGGGCTCACCGACCTAAGCATTGGCAGGAGACCGTCAAATTTGGACAAATTGACACCGGAAGTGTGTGGACCTGAAAACAGAAACAACTCGGCATCAGCAAGAATACAAAGTAAAAAACATTTACCGCGATCTGAGGATCCCTACCAGGGGTAAAATTCCAATCACGAATGTATTTCTTTGACAGTCCCAGACCAACCACCTTGGTAGCTCGGACATAAAAGTAGCTGCGGGACCACTGATCAACCTTGGACAGCTTGTCTGCGACCAGATTCACTTTAGGCTTGAAAGAGGGATAAAAGGTCCCCGAGTACGAAGGATTCGCCTTCTAGAATGTAAGGTCTTCAAACAAAGCAGAATCCACCCCCACATCGCACTCCGCGCCAAGAGTCAACAGCACAATCATTCTCTGAATCGTGGCCGAACAAATTTGAGAGAAAGCCAACCTTCGACTCTTGCATTAGGTAACAAGCAGCTCGGGAAGAGGAAAGTGCAGCCCGCACTTCGTAAAGAAACCCTCACACAGGCAGGCGAAATCCTCAGGAGGATTCCACGGACGCTCCTCTGGGTAGGAACCCGGAACATGGCAGCATCAGGGAAGCCACACAAACTCGCCTGGACACGTGTCAAAGGGGTGCGGTCTCCAAAACACTAATGATGGCGACTTTTCGGTTTCTCCGCGCAGAAAGCAGGAACCGCCTCGAGAAACGCAAAGCGTCCTTCGCACGCCGACGCGTGTGCAACACACGCAGAAAGTGGAACGTCGCTTCAGTCCCCCAAGCATGACCAGCACGCCCGAACAATCTCCGGATCTTCGGGAAAGTCGACACGTGTAAACGATTATTCCAGCCCAAACGACAACATACTGAGCTCAACTACAGAACTTCGAAGTACCGACCTGAAATTCGCCGAGCTAACACATAATCAACTTCGATGCATTCGCCACACCTCATGGCACCGAACTGGGGGGGGGGGCTTCTGTTTGAGGTGGGCTTAGCACCCCCAATTAGCTAGGCCCATCTCAGCGAAAGGCCCTTCTCGTTCAGGTCAGTCAAAGATCAACGCTTGACCAGAGAGAGCACCAAGCTAATACTCCGAGTTCCCACCTCAAGCTAGCCCCGAGCTCCCACCTCAAGCTAGCCCCGAGCTCCCAAGAGCGCATCCCGAGCTCGTACTGACAGCCAACTCTGCGAAGGATAATTCCCGTTGAAAGCATCGACTTCCCCAGCATCGATCTNCCAGCCCCCCCCCCCCCCCCCACGAGCCTGAGCTATCCGACTGGCGCGAGGAGATCCTAATATACATCGCAGATGGTACCATCCCCGCGGACCGATGGGCAGCCCGCCGACTGAAAAATAAATGCGCCAAATACCTCATTACCAACGACAAGTTATTCCGTTGGAGCGCTATGGGAACCTTGCTAACCTGCCTCCACGGGCAGGAAACCATTGATGTAATGAGGGAAATGCACAAAGGAGCGGGCGGAAACCATTCCAGCGGACGGGCTCTAGCTCTTCGAATCCAGAACCATGGCCACTACTGGCCAACGATGCTTTAAGACTGCGACAAGTTCGCAGCCCGGTGCGAAAATTGCCAGCTTCACGGCCCGATTATCCACTCTCCCACCGAGCTGCTTACGACAGCATCAACACCCTACCCATTCATGTGGTGGGCCATGGATATAGTAGGACCCCTACCCCGATCTTGCCAAAAGCGCTTCTTCCTGGTCATGACTGACTACTTCACAAAGTGGGTCGAGGCTGAGGCCTACTCGAAGATCACGACGGAGGACGTCCGCAAATTCGTCTGGAAGTTCATCATCTGCCGCCACGGCCTACCATACGAGATTGTCACGGACAATGGCGCCCAGTTCACGTCGGTCTTATTTGAAGACTTCTGCGCAAAGTGGAGGATCAGGTTAAGAAAGTCCACTCCGAGATACCCACAGGACAATGGGCAAGCAGAGGCAACAAACAAAACAATCCTCGACGGCCTCAAAAAACACATGGATGATAAGAAGGGCCTATGGGCCGACGAGTTAGACGACGTCCTCTGGTCTCACCGTACAACGTCCAGGACAGCGACAAAGCGCACACCTTCCAGCCTATCCCACGGCATGGAAGCAATGGCTCCCTCCGAGGTCGGCTTTCCCACTCTACGACGCACTATGCTCACTCAGCACGCCGACTTAAACGACACCATTCTCTTAAGCGAGCTCGACCTCCTCGAAGAACAACGCGACCAGTCCCTGCTCCGAATCCAGAACTACCAACAACTCGCCTCCAAATACTACAACAAAAAGGTCTGAGGCCGGTTCTTCGCCGAAGGCGACCTGGTTCTACGCAAGGTCTTCGAAAATACAGCCGAGCTGAACGCAGGCAAACTCGGCGCCAATTGGGAGGGCCCTTACCTCATATCCAAGGTCGTCAAGCCCAACGTCTACGAGCTGATCACGATGAATGACGACGAAATCCCGCGCTCGTGAAACTCAATGAACCTTAAGCGCTATTATTACTAGGCCTCGGGCTCCGCTCCCCTCTCTACCTTTGTAAATAACCGAACTACGATTGGCTTGATCCCTTCTACCAAAGGGTACGTAGGCAACCCCTAACCAGTGCTCAGCTATAAATCTAATAAAATCTTTTCAGATTAAAAAAAAAAACAACATAGAATACGGCCCCGGCATGTTCCTACAAAAGAATACGGTCCACGACCTGTTCAGAACGGAATAGAGTCCACGACCTTATTCCACAACTCAGCTCGCAAAAAAAAAAAAAAGGGGACCAAGCTCCAGTGCTTGCACTCCCCCATCACACAAACTATAAGTGCTGAAGCCGAGCTCCAATGCTCGCACTCCCACAGTACACAAGCTATAAGTACTGAAGCCGAGCTCAAAGCTCGCACCTCTACCAGACACACAAGCATTAAGTGTCTAAAGCCGATCTCGGTACTCGCACCAAAAAAAGAAGGCACACAAGCTTTAAGTGCCTTAAGCCGAGCTATACCTCGCACCCAATGCAAAAACTACATAACACGGTCTACGACATGTTCACACAAAAATATATCCAACGAAAACGGTCCGCGACCTATTCTCCCGAATTCAACGCTCGCCACCGAGCCAGACTCGTACCAAACACTTACGAGAAAAAACAAAAATCGTGAAAATTCCAATTTCATTTATATGAAGAGGGGGGCAGAACGCCACTTTACATAACGGTCAACGGCCCTTAAAAAAAATTAAAATAAAAAAAAAAGAAAAGAAAGAAGAAAAAAAAACACAAAAAATGGCACTCCAGCCTACAAATTCTGATCCCCGTCAACACGGGTATCCTCTATATCGCCAGGGCTCACCATCCTCAGATTATTGCCATGCTCACCCCGAAAGGGCTGATCGACCTGCTCTTCCACGATCCCGGTCTCAACGGGCAACGCGGTAATATCAGCTTGAGCAGCCGGCGCAGTGGCACTTGGGGTCGGATCTATGGCTGTTGGATCAGAAGAGCCTCGAGGGGGAATTGCGGTAGGCGGAGTCAAACCGGGCAGAATCCGCTGAAGCTGGATATCGGAAGAGAGAGAAAAAGCCGAGTCAACTCAGTCCTGACTCGAATCAGATGAAGCAGCGGCTCTAAAGCTCCGAGAACTCCAATCGCCGTCTTGTTCTCGCCTTCGAGAGCTAGACTGAAAATCTCTCCGGCGGAATGTTCATGCGCTTCCGACGAACCGCATTTGAGAACGTCGATCAACGGAGGAACGATTCCTGACCGTACGATCTTCACTTTGTTCGATTTCTCAAGCGAGAGATTCACCAGAACCGCCGTGACATTCACCTGAACCGTCGGGTATCTCGAAACGATGAGAACGCTTCTTCGACCTCCGAAAGTTGATTGCTCTTTAGCTTTATAGTAAAGCTTCTTCGTCTGGGCTAAGGTTTGGTTCTAACGGCTCGATTTGTGTGTTTTCTCCATTAAGAAGGCAATTGAAGATGACGATTGAGTTGTCGTGAGAGTGATTTTTTTTTTTTTGATCCCGAAATTTTTGGTTTGGGGGATTATAATTGGGTTTAGGGGTTCATTCAGGTTGTAATCGGATTTTGGGGTTGAATCGGATCTTAATCGGATTAATTTTGGTTTTTTCGGTTTATATTTAATTGGTATACAGTAAACCGAGTCAAATCGTGGTATGTGGAGAAATCGGGTGAAATAAAAAACTGGATCGGTCATTACCGGATCGAGTTTTTGATTTGGTTTTAGTTGGAATCCAATTTTAATTTTGTTTAAGATTTGGTTTGCTCGGTTTATATTTGGTTTATAACATTAACCAATATAACCGATATATGGGGGCAAATAGGTTTGGAACTTTGATTTCGTGGGGAAATAAGATTCGAACTTTGATTAGGTGGAAAATAGAACTAGACTCAAATTCTGGGTGGATTTGTTATTATATGAAATTTTTCAAGAGAAAATAGATCGTTTACCCTTTATTCATCATAAAGATTTGAAGTTTGGGATCATGTGAATAAGCACATATATACCAATATACACATATATATTTAACATTTTAAGATTTGGAGTCATTTCTAGTTTCTTCACTCTCTCTTGTTAGGCCATCTCCAACCATAGCACCAAATTTGATGCGGTGAAGTGTCAAATTTAGTGTAAAAGTGAATAGTATTTTATTTCATCTCCAACCACAACACCAAAAAATAATTTTTATTATTACATTATTAAATTAAAAATTCTCTTTATTTTTCAATAATTATGATAAATACTAATTATTCATAAATAAATTAACTTCAAATTCGATATAACATTACATTCGATAAAAAAAAAATTACAATCGATAAAAAAAAATCTCGGAAAATAAATTATATTTTACTAATTCTCAAAATTAACATATTCCGACCACAAGTGTTCAATTAATGCATTTCGAAGTTCAATATGAGTTCTCGGTTTTTGATTTTTCTGTGTCGAGTTAAGAATTCTTGAAATCAGGCATCTTCATTATTTACCATCTCAACTTCTGCAGATGGGACTTCAATTCGTTCTTCAATTGTTTTAATTTAGTAATTTTATGTTGAAATCGGGCATCTTCATTTTTTGTTTTAATTTAGTAATTTTATGTTTGAATGTTTTATTGAATTTTATTATGTATTTTTAATCTTAATCAATTTGTATATCAATAACAATATTTTGTGCAATCCGAACAATACCCAAATGGCCAAACTATAAAATTTAATTAACTAGTTAAAAACAATTAAATTATATTAGTAAATAAAAAATATATTTTAATGTTTGGTGCAGTGAATAGTGTTGCACCAAATTTGGTGCAAGATTTGGTGCATCATTGGAGAAGAAAAAATTCTGTATTTAAGCATTGTGTATTTAAGCATTGTTAATTATGGAATGAAGTATGAAAGAAAAATTAAGAAAGAAAGAAACGTATCTCAATTGTTCTTAGAAACAATTCTCTTTTGCTTTGAAGAGGGACCATAATTAGCTTCATAGCNGTTTTTCCTAAGTCCTGGGCGAAACCGGTTCAGAATAAGTGAAAACCGAAATTTTCTTTTATTTTTCGCATCACTAAACCGGTCGGTTTATGTTGGACCGTCTTCACGAAAACTGGCGTAACTTTTGATCGAACCGTTGGAATGACCTCAAACCACTTCCAAATGAAAGCTGATCCATTGCTCTATCTTGTATCAAAATTTGAGCGCGATCCATCGGTGGTAAGTCCTTCAACGAATGCCAAACTTGTGACGTCTCTGCATGATCCTGCATCTTCATATGCTCTTTTTCACCTAGAACGGCTCATTTTCTCACAAAGTCACCTACAACCTGAAAAGACTCGATAAAGGACTAAAAGACTCTAAAAAGATACTTTGACTCAACAAAAGAAACAAAAACAAATGTTAGAAACCGGTAAAAACACAGTTTATCAGTTTCTCGGATCATTGGACTTCTGGTCCATAATATTCGAGTTGGTCATGCTCTTTTCACGAAATATACTATTCCGACTTTCCTGCTTATTTTGTAGTAAAACAACACACAATTTGTACCGAGATTTAGATAAGGTACTTCAGGACCTAATACTTTCTTGTTGTTTTCGCAAGGTCGAAATAGATCTTTTTCAATATCGAGTGATCTATTATCCATTGTAATACTCAAAAGATTCACTTAATCTATTTTTCACCCTTTCGGTGTAATTTGATTGATACATGAATATTCCACCTTGGAAATACTCTATATAGATAGACAAAATTTTGTCTTTCCAAGATCTTTTATTTCAAACTCCTCTTTCAAATGAGTTCTTGCATCATCAATCTTCTTTTGAGTACTGATCGCTATAACTTGACCGAACAAATTTTCTCAGATGCTTCAGGCATCTATGATCCTTCTGGGATTTTCATGGATATATCACTTTCAAGTGATCCACATGAATATGCAATCACAATATCCATAAGATATATATTTAGATTTTTTAGATGTCATTAGGCACATCAAATATTTGAATGCGATTACATATATAACAAGGGAATATATCTTTTCATAATCAATTCCCTGTCTTTGAGAAAAACTTCATGCCACAAATCGGGTTTTATATCTTGTGACCTCGTTTTTCCTCATTGTATTCGCACAAAATCCCATTTGGACTTGAATGACATTACATCTTCAGGTGTAATGACTATATATAGGTCCTTAGACATTTCAGAATATTTCTCATGGCCATTTGCCATTTCTTATAGTCATATGCCTTTTATGGCACTCTGACACGGACCTTGGGTCTGTGTAATCATTTTTACTTATCGATCTCTATGGATACAGAGTATTCCATTAATTTTTCATCTTCGACGTAATTAATGGAAATCTCTTACTTTCTGTATCAAGTTCGTCTTCTGAACGAATCTCTTTATGCAGTTTTTCGAGAATACTTTCATATATTTTCTCGACATTCTCCTTTTATTGATTCTTCTGGAACCCTTTCATTTTGTTCTCTAATTTTCTTTCTCTTCTGGAGAATATTATTATTATTTTTTAGAGTCCATCATCCTCCCCCTTTTTAACTGAACCTTGGGTTCATTTATTCTGCTTCCATAAATTTGTGTTCTTCAGGAACATTAATTCTTGATTGAGCATTGTCAAATTTTATGAACTTCAAGTTCGTGATAATTTGTAGGGAGGATTAAGATATACCAAACATGGTGTTTACCATGTAATATTTTTTGGCACTCATTCAATATTTTTCCCTAATATTGGGAATTTATAATATTTTGGCTTTCCATCTTCTCATACGAAAGCACATTGTATACCACAATACTTTTATACCATGAGGTATTACTCACATAGTCTGATACTTCAGGATCAAATAGCACTTCCTTTAGAAATGTTTAAATGTGAGTTTTTCTATATGTTAGATCTTGCTGGGATCTTTCGAGATAAGATGTTCAATCGGGATACCTGTAAAATCAACTAAACCAACTTCGGAGTTTCTAAAATAAAATAATCTTAAATCAATCGTACCTTGAGATAGTGAAAGATATGCTTTATTTCATTCCAATGTTTGCACGTAGGAAGTGAGCTGTTCAATTGGGATGCCTGAAAAGATTTCTTCTTTTCAAAGACTTCTTATCCCAAATTATTTCCTTAAATATTATACGGCTTGTGACAACTCTTCAGGAGTCCATATTATGTTTCAAGGATCTTTTCTTTTGATCCATAATCTTTTGATATTTATGCATGAGTATATCGGTTAACCTTAATTATTAAACTCCATGAAACATATATTCATCGAGTATAGTTCCCAGGAACATAATTCAATTATCATTAATCCTTCAGGGATTAAATCTTTCATGGATTTTTGTGATATCCATCAAACGCAATTCAAGTCGCTTATGTACTGCCAGACTTAATACATTGCATCCACCACATTTGAATATTCATTCAATATCGGGTATGACCTTGTGTAACAAGCCGATTTTCATATTGTAAGGTCATTTTCTCATTCCTTATTATAGGAAGACACATACCCTTTTGATGCTTGGACTGCTGGTCCAAAAATTTCTCATATTTCATATGAGCTTAACATAGACTTGATTGCCTTTTTCACCTTTTTCGGCAAATATTTTTCTCTTTCTACTCTCATCCACAGAGGTAGATTATGATCCTCATTTATATCGCGCGATATCTTATTTATACTGTCGACAATTTTTTTCTTTGGTTCCAAATTTTCCCGTAATGACATGGTTAATCGAGATCTCTTTATCATTATGAATGATTTCATTCAGGTACCTGATTTTATTATTAACCATATCAACGATCTCTTCAAGAGATTAATCCTCTATTCAATATCACATATATTTGCTCCTTTTCGATTGAGGATTTCTTTGGAACCAAAGTAGTCTATCACATTTCTTACGTGTCATAGACTTATTATTGATTAACCGTCCTTCAGGGACATATATTTTTATTGGAGCATTTTCAGATAGAAATGAGATTTTTATTTATATAATTATATGCCTGGCATTTAATTTACATATGAATTATCTTTTGAACTTCAGGTTCATATTCATTTATAAGAGGATCCATGATAATTCATTTCGGGAAATCTCATCCATTAGCTGTTTATAAATACTTCTGGCATTTGATTTGCAGCACATATTGAATAGTGATCCTTTGAACGTTGAACTTCAAGTTCATACTCATTTGTTCAAGATTCGAACTATTCAACGATTCTCCCTATAATAATGATATGCAAATCTTGTGATAAGCACATCTTCGATTGATGACTCAATATACTTTATGGGTCTCACTTTTATACAGTGTGGTGGATGCATATATTGCATACCCATAAATTTCCAAGCAAAGAATAGTTAATCTTTGATTGAATCAATTAGATGAAATGAGAGAATTTCATCTTGTAATCTTCTGGATTTACTTTATAAATGAACCATCAGATCCATTTTAAGTGTGAACACAATCTTCTGGATGTTCCACTTACTTTTGATATGTGATTTTTTTAATTCTCCCCCTCGAGATGATGACATTTCATGTCCATCCATCTCGAATTAAATCCCAATTTGGGATCAATAACATAACCAATTAACCCATATGGGGTCATGTATTATGCACAAAATCTTTTTGCTAAGACATGCTATATATGTGTGAAAAACATCTGGTTTTTCCACATAAATTCTAAATAATATTTGATATCATTATTACACCGGGATGGCTTAAACCGGTTATGTTATATATTGGTAAACTTCAGGTTTACATATCTTATACAATTTTGCCATCTTTATGCATGTCTCCATCATGTGCTTTTCTAAAGCGTTCGCTCTGCTGGAGCGATTATTCTTTTGGAGACTTTTTGTTTTTCAAGAGTGTTTTGCTCTTCTGAAACATTTCGCTTTTCTGAAGCGTTTTGCTCATCGGGAGCGTTACGCTCAACGGGAGCGTTTTGCTCAACGGAAGCGTTTCGCTCAACGGGAACGTTTCGCTCAACGGGAGCATTTCGCTCAACGGAGCTCTCCATTATCTATAATAATTTCTCTTTGTTTTTCTTTTTTAAGTAATTCTTCTGGAACTCACATACATAAATTTTTTTTATCAACAACATAAATTAAACAATTAAACATATATATTCAGGAGGCATAGCCTTCCACATAATTTACGATAATAAACATAAATTAAAATAACAATAATTTAAAACGTCCTCTGGACGAAACATTTCTTCAAGAACGCTTTCATATATGTCTTCTGGACATTTTTATTTTAAGTATGTCTTTTGGACATTTTTATTTTAAATATGTCTTCTGGACATTATTTTTGTTATATGGTTCTTCTGGGACCTTTCATAAATGTCTTCGGGACATTTATTTTATGGAGGCAATGATCCGAGGAGACATAGTCTGCCATATGATCATAAGCCAACCATGTATTTAAAGAGGCAGAACCTGCCATATGATCTGAGGAGACATAGTCTACCATATGATCATGATCGTGAAGGCAGAGCCTATCATAACGATCGGTTCGGGGAAGACAGCGCCTATCATCCCGAAAATAAAAATAAACGGATCGAACATAAATTAAACCTCACCTTTTCTGGTATATGAACAGATCGAAAGACGATCGTGTTTTTCGGTATATGAACGGATCGTGAGACGATCGTGCTGATAACGTGTTATGAACTATAATATTATAAAGGTGAGGTATATATATGTGTTTAACGTTTATAGAGAGGAAGAGAGAAAGATGAGAGACAAGTGAGAGAGAGACGTATTCTTCTTATTACCTGTTCTCTTCTTACGTTCATCTATTTATACAAAAAAAGAATAATATAAAATATTATTCACCGACTTTACTAAGTCGGTAAAGAAGAGGCGGTGAATGATGGATAAGCATCCATTAATTTAACAAAAATAAGTTATTTTTAATACTTGGTGGGGGCAAAAAGGCTTCTTTTTTTTAATACAAAGTGAGACAAAAAAGAGAGAATAAGTTATTTTTTAGAGAAAATTCATCAAAGTAACCTCGTGCATAAGGAATATTATTAGATTAACCTCTAGGGAGGGAGGTCATACTAGACTAACCTTACTTTGTTGGTCAATGTTCATTTTATCCATATGTTGTATTGTATTACGATTATGTCATTATTAATTACTTTTGATTTATTTTTTTTGAACAAAAGAAAACCTACCGTCATATATATGACGGTAGGTTTGTTTATATATGACGGTAGGTTTGTGTCATCATTAAAAGTTAATGACAAAAAAAAAAAACCTCTCGACAAAGGCGATATGAGGCGACGGCAACGTATGGGACGACGTCTTGATTCCGACGCTATTCCGGCCTGATTCCGGCGAGGATTGAGCCGTTCCCGGTAAGTCTCTTCATCCTCTTGCTTTGTTTTAGGTTTCTCTTGCTTCTACGAAGAAGAACCGCGACGAATAATAAGTTACGGCAAAAGAGATTGACTTTGGCGAGGAGGAAGGCGTGTCAAGGGTTCCGGCGAGTCATCTTCCGCCGTGTCGGCGACGTATGGAGGAGAATGGCCGGTTAGCGACGGGCCGGCGGCAGCTCTGAAAACCCTAATTTCATTTTTTTCCGGCGGCGAACCTAACCCTAATTTATTTTGGTTGCAGATAACTTGTTTTGTCTGTGTTTCCGGTCTACCAAACGGAATCCCGGTGAGAGCAAAGATTTTTCGGTGAGGAATGTTAAATTTTGTATTTCTTTGGTGGTAGATTTTGTAACGCTTGATTGTAGATTTATTAGTAAGCTATATGTGGTTTGGTGAGTTTGGTAGGTTTGTTTATATATGACGGTAGGTTTGTTTGTATATGACGGTAGATTTGTTTGTATATGACAGTAGGTTTGTTTATATATGACGGTAGAATTAATTTTATATGACGGTAGGTAGTTTGTATATGCGGTAGATTTGTTTGCTAGACTTATTGTTAACTACTGGTAGTAATGGTAGACTTATTGATAACGACTGACTTATTCTCTCTTTTCTCTGACATGTAGGTGGCGTCATCTCCAGTGATATTACCGGCGTCTGCAAATTCTGTTAACGAATCCAAAATGCAGAGAGATAAATGAACATGCTTGTATATGAATATAATTAGAGAAAGGGAGATATTAGAAATGTTTTTTTGCGAGTTTAGAAATGTTTGTTCTTGAACATGTTTGTATATGCCTTTTAGAATCTAAAAAATATAATTTTTCTCTCTGGAATTGAAGTACTAAGGAAATGGAAGTTGATCTATATTCAATTTTAATGTCTCCCCATGCATTGTCTGAGTAAATTTGGATTCATTGTGCGAATAGTAAATTCATCATAAAGATGAGTTAAAATACTACATTTATAAGTGACCACATGCGCCTCTTGCGAATGCACAACTACAGACGGCATGCCAACTTGTTCTATCGATCAATGAAGAAAAAAAATTCAATCAAGTATACCGTGGATGAGAAAAAAAATAATTATCTTTGACAAATAAAAGCATTTAATTAAGTCCTAAGTACCAAGACAAGGGTTGTAAACAAACTTTCAATTAAGTAAGGTGATTATGCATCATTGTATCGAGGAGGAAGATATATTGAACCACTAACAAATAGTAATTGGAACAGACAATTAAACCCAACTAAAATCAAAGATCAATTACTACTTATATTATGCTCAAGAACAAACACCATCAATGCACTAAATCAAAGGTTCAAAAAATGTACACAAAATATGTCTCTCTTTGTGATTTAAGATGAAATGAAAAGTTAACTCCAGAAAAAAAAATCAACAAAATAAATCTACCATCATTACAATAAATCTACCATCAAATAAAACAAATTCTCATATTTAGCAAATTTGGGTACCTGGTTTTTTTCGTAGATATGAGTTTTAGTGTAGGGCAAAAATGTCATTTCTCATTCTGGGATAAGTCAAATGTCTACCACCAAACAATGTCGATAAATCTACCGTCAATAAAAGTCTACCACAACGCGAAATAATAAGTCTACCAACTGAAGGTTATCTGAGTAAATACCAAAAGATTTACTAAATCTACCGTCATTAACAATAAATCTACCGTCATTAAAATTAAATCTACCACCATTACAAAACGAAGTCACCGAAATGTTAGACGGTTTTAAATCTACCGCCATTACAAACAAATCTACCAACTTAATAAAAATCTACCGTTGCCAATACAAATCTACCGTCAAATAAATAAATCTACCGTCACGATAAAATAATTCACACTGATTAACTCTACCACCAAAAGAAATAAGTCTACCAAAATAATCAAACTGAAGGTTATCTGAGTAAATACAAAAAATAAGTCTACCATCAAAGAAAATATATCTACCAACTGAAGGTTATCTGAGTAAATACCAAAAATAAGTCTACCATCAAAGAAAAATGTATCTACCAACTGAAGGTTATCTGAGCAAATACCAAAAAATAAGTTTACCAAAAATAAATATATCTACCGAGTCGTTAAAATGAGTCTACCAAAATAAGTCTACTAATATTTAACAAATCTACCATCTTTCAAACAAATATATCATCCATCAAACAAATCTACGGACCAAAATTTGAGTTGACCAACATCAAACAAGTCTACCATCAAAGAACGGTAGACTTGTTAAATCAATTTTTGCCTACGTGGCAAATGAATAGTAATGACAGTTTTGTAATTGCGTTTTCTCAACAAATGCCATAAGGGTACTTTTGGTAATACGAATAAAATTAGGTTATTATATTAATAAAAATAAAAATATGTCAAACTAATAATAAACATAGAAATAAAGGTTAGTACAGTAATCCACCCTATTTTTATTTGTGTTGGACATACAAAAGATGAACAGTGCCAGATAGATTTCAATACAGTTTTCTATTTAATACATTTTGGTTTCTTATATATTATTCATCAAGAGATGGAAACGAGTCAAACTATTCTTTTATTTATCATAAAGATTTGAAGTTAGGGATTATGTGTATAAGCACATATATACCAATATACACAGAGATATATTTAACATTTTAAGATTTGGAGTCATCTCTAGATTCTTCACTCTGTTTTGTTACTGCCGTGGGGCTCATGTCAGATTACCCACAAAGCCACAATCTCTTCTGTATTTTTGTTTTTGTCTTGTTCCTTTTTTTTATACCATTAATGACACTATCAGTTGCCATTTGAAAAACTACATATCAAAACTAACAATTACTCATATTTAATCTATGGAAGACAATTTGAATATATCCATTTTCTCACATTCTAAGGCCTAAAATGTAGGTAAACTAGTTTTTCAAAGTTTCTAACATTTCTAAACAAAAACCAAAAACCACATTACATTCATACACATTACAAAACCTACTTTTACCACATTATGGTTTGTGTCCAATAATGGATTCCCCACGCCTCTTTGTTCATCGATAATTCCTACAACATTATGGAATCTTGGTGGCGCCAGAAGCTTCCGAACACAAACTCTTTGTTCATCGACAATTCCTGCTACATTCCTTCAATATCTTCAATGCAATTAAATCTTGATGAGCCTTCATCAAAGGCAAACCCATTCCCATACCAATGCTCCTCTTTGGCATCCTCCTCCATTGTTGGTTGCAAGGTTTTTCCACACCTTCTCTTCACAAACTTCTTCATCTTCTGAGTAACTTTTTTTTTGTTATTTTTTTGTTGAAAATCATATATATAATAGCAGAGTTCTCTCTCCATTTAGGATGTCCACATCAACAAAACCATAAATTTTAATATTAAAGCATATTTAAAACTTGAATTATAGTTTATCCTATTTAAAATGTTAGAATGTGTTTATGAAATTAAGAATGTGAACATCCTAGATGCAGAGAGAACTCTGCTATTATATATAGGATTTACATGCATTGATCAACTAAAAAAATTTATAACTTACTCATTTATTATAGCTTAATAAAACATATTGCTAATTTTGTTTTTGTTTTGATTAATTTTGCTAATTTTTTTTTGTAATTCAAAATTTTCAATAGTTATAACATATTAATAAAATAACAAAAAATGAATTATAGGTAAACTCATTATGGAACTTAATTTGATGTTCGCAAAAAAAATAGTTAATATAATTATCTTCAATTTATAGAGTTATATCATTGTAATGTTGTATTGAAAAATGAGAAAGACCACAAATTCTACTATTATATAATAAGAAAGTCATTTACAAGTATCGTCTCTTACAAGTATGTACGAAAATACTCTGTGCCCACCAAGTATCGTCTCTCATAAGTATCGTCTCTTACAAGTATGTACGAAAATATAGTTTCTAACTAGCATATACAACGAAATTGTAAATTCTCAATGGTTTACAGTTAATTTGCGCCCCAAACAGAGCAAGCTCAAGAAACTACTTGAAGAGTTGAAAACTCGGGAAGCAAATGTGGTTAGAGATCAAGAAACGTAGATCGGGCTAACTAATAGTATTTTAGTTCATAGCAAAAAATAGTATTTTAGCAAAAACATACATACGTACCAAAAAAATAGTATTTTTGCAAAAACATACATACACAATATTTGTTATTTTTAATTGCATTCTATTCTAGTTCTTGGAAGAGATTTACATGCTCACATGTCTCCATGTGTTTTGTCAACTAAAATATAGTAAAGGAGAGAGAGAGAAAAGCGTCAAGTGCTAAAAATGGCGCTTGAAAAACGCCCTTGCATCGAAACAACAATGATGTTCCTTAATTCTCATTTCCATGATTCCCCAAAAAAAGTCTAAGAAATAGGAAAAAAAAAGGTTAGAAGACAATTATTTTTCACCTTCTTCTATTACTTTGTGTCTCTATCTCAGACATGGCGATTCCTGCGGCTCTAGTCTTTATCCCTGTTGGTGTCCTCTTCTTGGTCTCAGGCCTCATCGTCAATCTCATTCAGGTCATACATTTTTGTTAACCACAAAACTCTGATTTTTTACTCTGACACCAAAAGACAGTTTGTGTTCTTTAAATGTCTGTTACAATTGAAAAAGAAAATCTTTTTTACCCCAACTAAAGGTTTTGGATAACATGTTTATGTGTTTCCAGCTTGTGTTCTTCATCATTGTTCGTCCATTCTCAAGAAGTTTGTATAGAAGAATCAACAAAACTGTTGCGGAATTACTTTGGTTGCAGCTTATATGGCTGATTGATTGGTGGGCTTGTGTAAAGGTTGGTGATTTTTATGAAATATTGTTGTGGCATACACAGAAGTATCTAGTCTGATATGTGATCATGTGTTGTTGCTGCAGATCAATTTATACGCCGATGCAGAGACTCTAGAGTTAATTGGTATAAAGATGAATTAAGAGCTGGATAATGCTACCTAATAAGTCTTAAGAACTCGAATCTAATGATTCTTGATATAAATCTCAGGGAAAGAACATGCACTTGTTTTATGCAATCATCGAAGTGACATTGATTGGCTTATTGGATGGGTCATGGCTCAGGTGTTTCTATCTTTATCTGAAACAATATTCTGTTGATCTTTAAATTTGGAGAAATTTCTGTTTTTGATTGAATACTATTAATGATACATCACAGCGTGCAGGTTGTCTTGGAAGCTCTTTAGCCATCATGAAAAAAGAAGCCAAGTATCTTCCAGTGAGTGTTGGATACTATTTATGTTATTTATTCACAATTATTCAGTTTGTCCATATTGTAGAAATAGCGTTTCTAGAGTGAGTTTATTCGATCTTTTGTTGAATCTTCTTTATTTTAGTTTACTGAAACACTACAAGTCTTTAACAGATCATAGGCTGGTCGATGTGGTTTTCGGATTACATTTTCTTGGAAAGAAGCTGGGCTAAGGATGAGAATACCCTCAAGGTCAATTTTGCTCTTTTTCTCTCTTAAAAGTTGATTTTGTTTTATGTGCTTGAAACATCTTTTTGCTTTACTTCTTACAGGCAGGTTTTAAACGACTTGAGGACTTTCCTATGACATTCTGGTTGGCTCTTTTCGTTGAAGGAACTCGTTTCACTCAGGAGAAGCTTGAAGCTGCTCAAGATTACGCCTCTATCAGAAGCTTACCGCCTCCTCAAAATGTCTTGATTCCTCGTACAAAGGTGAGTTTCACCAAAAACAACGTTGCTTTTTTCAGGTTATTGTGAGCTTCTTTAATTCACTTGGATTTACATCAATATGCCAAAATCAGGGATTTGTTTCGGCGGTGTCACTCATACGATCATTTGTCCCCGCGATTTACGATTGTACCTTAACCGTACAAAACAATCAGCCTACACCAACTCTGCTTCGGATGTTCAGTGGACAATCATCTGAGGTATAAAAGATTATATTATCTATGTTTCTTACATAGAAGCCTATGCTCACTATACCAGAAACGTTTTGTTTTTTGCTTCTTGAAGGTGAATTTGCAGATGAGACGTCACAAAATGAGTGAACTGCCAGAAACTGATGATGGTATCGCACAATGGTGCCAAGATTTGTTCATCACAAAGGTTCACAAACCAAATTTCTGCTCATCTAACTTTCAATTCCGCTAAATTCCATTTGTCTCAACGTTGCTTAAGTGCCCATTTTTCTAAAACCAGGATGCTCAACTTGAGAAATACTTCACAAAAGACATGTTCAGCGACTTGGACGTTCACCAAATCAAGCGGCCAATCAAACCATTGATCGTAAGAGAGATCACACCTCGGACTACCGCAAAATGCTATATTAAGTGATTTCTTATGAAACCTGTTAATGTTGTTATAAACAGGTGGTCATAATTTGGTTATGTCTCCTTCTATACGGTGGTTTCAAGCTATTTCAATGGCTCTCTGTGATAGCCTCGTGGAAGATCATCTGTTTGTTTGTGTTCTTCTTGGTGATTGCAACTATAATAATGCAAGTACTGATTCAATCGTCTGAGTCACAACGTTCAACTCCTGCCAAGAGACATCTACAAGAACAGCTTATTTCTGCCTAGGACAAGAGAAACCTCAAAAGATTTCACATTGCCTTGTTCCTTTACTCAAGATAAACCTCTGATTAAATTGTTTATGTCTTGTTTGATCATGTTCGTCTGGTCTATTCAACAATAATGTATGTATAAATTTTATGTTTTCACATATGTTTTTTTTTCTTTTCAATTAACCATCAAATTTGATTTGTGAAATTTCAAGTCATCCTCATTACTTAATTAGCCTTCTAACTTTTCTTTGAGCCTATTTCTTTCACAAGATATTTCATTCTACAAGTTTTAAAAGTATTTTATCTTTTGATGTTAGATTGTACGTCAATCACCATTTCTTCAAACGATACTAATTAATAAATATCTCGAAATATTGAGCTTTTGCTACCAAATGAATTACGTCAGATCTGAATAATGTAAATTAGGACTCAATCCACGTTAGTTATATAGCAGGATAATTTTTTCTTTAAAATTGTTTTGAAATTTATGAAACAATAAATTTACCTGAATTTTATAATATGTCCAACTAATGATTATATATAGAACTGTCAACTCGTACTAACATATCTACTTAATCCGTTTTGTAATGAACTAAAATATTATTCGGGCTAACCCGCAAAAACCTAAAATTAACCCATAAATCTGTCTAAAACCGCTTAATTTTGCCTAATAACAAAAACGGTTAATACCAACGCTTAAAAGGTGATCGCCACAGTGTACGGACGCATAGCACTTAGGTACCGCCTAGGCGGCTGCCTAATCTGTTTTTTAGAACACTGGTTTTTTTTTATTAAATCAATGGTACGTAACTACTAACTTTGGAATGAATTTAGTTATTTTTCTTTTAATTTGGTAACTTGTGGGTTAATTCAAAATTTTCCCCTTTGAATTATTAGCTACATATTCGAACAATAAAACACATCACGAAGCAATGCCCATTTCTATATTAGCTACAATTCAAATGTGTTTCCACAGACCAAACATGCATAGTAAAAATTAAATTTATCAGTTTCATTCAAGTAGTATCATTCTCATGTCCGAAAATAGTACACTCAACGAGCTCCAAATGTTTTTTAAGAAAATGTAAGCAACCATAGATCTTCTCATATTCCGGTCTCGATTTATCCCTAACAATGAACTCAGAAACAACTCCGTTAACCTCAATGGAACTGCAACCCGGAATCTTCTCTACGCCTCTCTCATTCATCATCCTCCTCGCTCTCTTTGCATCTTCCCACATATTAGCCTCTTTATACATACCATCCAACAACACATAGATCCCGCTATCACCGGAATCAAGTTCTAAAAGCTTTCTAGTCGCTTTCTCTCCCAACTCAACGTTGCCATGCATCCTGCAACCGAATAATAAAGCTCCCCAAACCACAGCATCTGCCTCCATTGGCATACTTTCCATGAGCCTCTCTGCTTCTTCCAGTAGCCCGGTTCTTCCTAGAAGGTCTACCACAATAGAGTAATGTTTCAATTGGGGATTTAGGTTGAATCTAGACTTCATCTGAGAGAAATAATCAAGGCCGGTCTGGATCATTCCTGCGTGGCAACAAGCTGATAATAATCCTATGAAAGTTATCTCATCTGGAGTTAACCCTGCATCAATCATTTCATTGAAGTATGATATAGCAGCGGATGCATCTCCGTTATGGGCCAAGCCTCCGATTATCGCTGTGTATGTAAGCGAGTTTCTTGTTTGAATCCCATGGAAAACATTGCGAGCTTCTGAGATGTTACCACATTTAGCGTACATGTCGACCAAAGAAGTTCCTAGTGCGACGTTGAGACTAAGACTATGTTTCTCGATGTAACGATGAATCCAAATGCCTACATCAAGAGCACCAAGCTGAGAACACGCAGAGAGGCAATGAATCATGGTGATTTCGTCGGGCTTTGCGCTGCTTGTTTGCATCTCTTGGAACAATGCTAAAGCGTCTTGAGCACGATTGGCATGGACAGATCCACCGATCATAGCATTCCACAGCACCACATCTTTTTCTTCCATATCATCAAAAAGCCTCCTAGAAACATCAAGCAAACCACATCGAGCATAGCCTGAAATCATTGTCGTCCACGACACAATTGTTCTCTTCTCCAACTTGTCAAATATTCTCCGTGCCTCGTGAATATCTCCGCATTTAGAGAACATATCCATCAGAGCATTAGCAAGAGGAATAGTCACTCTCAGTCCGTTTTCTTTTATGTATTGATAAAACTCTTTCCCAAGATCCAAATTTCCCAACATTGAACACGAAGAAACCAACGCAATCATAGTCACATCATCAGGGTCAACTCCTTCAGATTCCATTTGCTTATAAACCTGTATCGCCTTCTCTGCTTGGCCAATCTTCTTATACCCATTAATCAAAGAATTCCAAGAAACCAAGTCCCTCACAGGACTTTCATCGAACACCTTCCTCGCATTTTCCATCTCACCGCAAGAAGCAAACATATGAATCGAAGCATTATGCACATGAGTAACCAACTCCAATCGCAGCTTAAGAACATGCCCAAGAATCATGTGACCCAATCTATTCAACGCAAGATCAGCACAAACCTTGAACAAAACAGGGTAAGTGAAATGATCTGGTCTGGACTGGCAATGTCTAAGCATCTGCTTGTAGAGCAAAACCGAGTCTTTAGGAATCTCGCTCTCGGAGAATCCTCTAATCGTTACATTCCAAGAGAATGCGTTCGGGTTCTCAACTCCTCTCAGAATCTTCACACAGTAATCGAGATACCGAGGTTCCGACAAGGCGCAGAAGGCAATTAGTCGGCTTGAGGCAAACGCATCCAGGATCAAGCCAGTGATTATCATCTGAGATTGAATCTGCTTCAAATGGAACAACGATTTGCATTTTTCGAGAAGCGAAAGAAGAGGGTTGTGAAGAACGAAACTGTGTGTGGAGTTCCAGATGATGGGTTTGTCTCTGTGATGAGGAAGGGAACGAGTTCGACGCTGAGAGTGCGAGCGATTGAGTTTGGGTATCAGAGGAAGAAGAAGAAGCTTTGCCTTACTCACATTCGATATGTTCATCGGCCGTTAATTGACGTCGCCGGGAGGAAAACAACGTCTTCTTACTTATAATTGGGTCTACAGGCCCAATCAGTTTGGGCCTTATGAAATTACTTATAATTCAAGTTTCCAAAAATGATGACTTTGGGCTCGAACTCTTATTAACTTTACTTTTTTTCGGGGTTTCATTTCCCGCCGGTTTTTGTTTATGGGGTTTCTTTCCCCGCCGGCAGGTGTAATATATAATATTGTATGTTAAAATCGTTACGGGTTGGCTTTCGGGCAAGTTTCGTAGATTTGGCATCTGCATGGTTTCTTGAGAGAGTTCATCGTGATGCACGGCGGCGGATTTATATATGTTCCAGTCCATGCGATTAAGGGTTGAAGTTTAGCATTTTTGAGTTCTTATTATTAGGTTTTGATGTTAGTTATGTCATGTAATTAGGGGTGTCATAATGGTTTAAATGTAATGAGTTGATCCAAACCAAACCAATCCATTAATTCAATGAGTTGGAAATTTGGATCATAATGGGTTATTGGTTTAAATGGTTATTGGTTTTAATGGTTATTGGTTTTAATGAGTTGAGTTAATATGGGTTAATGGTTTACCCATAATCAAACCAATAACATCTCCCTTTCACTCTCACGAAGCTCTCTCACGCCAAAAACGTAAAATCTCATTTTCCCGCCAAAACGTAAAATCTCGTTTTCCCGCCAAAAACATAAAATCTCATTTTCCCGCCAAAAACATAAAATCTCGTTTTCCCGCCAAAAACGTAAAATTCCGTTTTCCCGCCAAAAACGTAAAATTCTGTTTTCCCGCCAAAAACGTAAAATTCTGTTTTTCCGCCAAAAACAGAAAATTTTGTTTTTCCGCCAAAACAGAAAATTCTGTTTTCCAGCCAAAAACGTAAAATTTCATTTTCCCGCCTAAAACGTAAAATCTCGTTTTCTCGCCAAAGACGTAAAATTCGGTTTTTCCGCCAAAAACGTAAAATTCCATTTTCCCGCCAAAAACGTAAAATCTCGTTTTCCCGCCAAAAACATAAAATCTCGTCTTCCCGCTAAAAACGTAAAATTACGTTTTCCCGCCAAAAACGTAAAATTTTGTTTTCCCACCAAAAACGAAAAATTTGGGTTTCCCGCCAAAAACGTAAAATTCCATTTTTCCGCCTAAAACGTAAAATCTCGTTTTCTCGCCAAAGACGTAAAATTCGGTTTTCCCCCCTAAAACGTAAAATCTGGTTTTCTCGCCAAATAGTGAAATTGTGTTTCCCCGCCAAATACGTTAAATTTTGTTTTCTTGCCAAAACATTAAATCTTATTTTTCCAGAAAAAACATAAAATATTATTTTCTGCCAAAAATGTAAAATCTCGTTTTTGTTAGATAATCAATCTCATAAGTTTATCCAATTTTGACAGGAATGAAAAGTCAACTCTAGTGTCAACTTGAAAGTTTTTTTTTTATTGAATTCTTTCTTAAGGGAAGGGAAAAAAAAAGCAATTTGAATTCAATATTTAATGGGTAAACTCATTAAAACCATTAACTCATTAACATAATAAGTTAATGGTTTGATCCAAACCATTTGCTTAATGAGTTGGATAAAACCATAACTCATTTAGTAATGAGTTAATGGATTGGTTTGGTTTGGATCAACCAATTTGACACCCCTACATGTAATTCTCCTTGAGCTTTTAGTTTACATCAATAATAAAACATCCAGACGTTTAAAAAAAAAATACCATATCACTGTTTCAAGTCAAACAAAAATGAATCCAAGAACATCCACTATTTTTTGTAGGACCATGTTTATTGGGGATACCCAACTGGGTGTCTTCCCGATTTTTTTTTTTTTTAGTTTAAATAATATTATATTTATTAATATTTTATTGTCTCGACGAATCACGCCGCGACACGTGGCGATTTCGGGAAGAGTCGGTGTCTTCGCAGAGACACAGAGAGACGGTGTCTTGTGGATGGTCGCGACACATGGCGATTTTTACTCTAAAGACCCTCATTTAATTCACCGATGAGAATGCTCTAAGGGCACCCCATCAGTAGGTTTTAGAGAGTTTTTCATGATTAAAAAATGAAAAAAATGAAAAATAATGAGAGAGAAGCAGGAACAGTTCTAGTTTGAGAACTTAAAAAAAAATCTGAGATACTCACGAACAACGTGTCATATAATAATTGGTTCAACTTAAAAAAAAAACTAAATAATTATTTAATTAAACTATTAATATTATATTGCTTAAATACTCTCTACGATATCTAAACAGATGTGGGTGCTCTAATAACATTTGAGATTTTCACTCATTAATTTGTTGAATTACTTTCTAGCTACCATTAAATGTATCGTCCGTAGTTTTTCCGTTGCATCTACATCAAATGACATTCTTTGTTTCGTTAATGACAAATACTTGATGATTTGCTTACCATAATCAAGTCTTCATTCCATAAATAACGTACAACTATGAATGCATATCCAGTGCCTATATCTCTCGAGTCTAAAGGTTAATGAACGTTTTCAGGTATTTGTGTATATATATAATCTTTTCAAAAATTGTTGTAAGACGTAATTGATTTTTTCTAATTAATTATTTTAAAATAGTTGAAGTCATAATTTATTTGAAATTTTCGACCAATCAATATTGATACATAATCCTAATCAATCAATATTGTGAAAAAAGGTCAGCTAAATACATTGGGATTTCTAGAGTTTCCTATTTGGTGTGTCAATACTCAATAGCATGCATTATAGCAGTATTTTACCGGGGTGGGTCTAATATATAAACAAGGGCCATTAAATTTATAAAAAAATATATTATTTTGCTTAAACATTTAGAAGGTAATTGGTGTATATGGTTGAAGACTTGAAGTTGCACCCACTCACGTCTTCAACCATATCAATAAGAATTGGAAGTGAGAATTTGTTGCAAATCCTTAAATGCAGTCATACAAGATCTTTGAGAATGCAAATATAGTAGAACAAAAAAAAGCAATAATTGGTACTCGTTTTCTCTTCAAAAAATTATATATTACACTTATGCTTATACAAATCACACATGTATACATAGATAAACATGCATGGATAAAATATATATATATATTTGTAAAGGAATATCAAAATGAAGTTGTATATTTATAATGTGGTGCATAGATAGATAAAAATGTTTGGAGAAGAGAGAACAGCGAAGAAACAGAAGACAAGAGACGGTTTAAAAGAACGTACTGATGCAATTGCAAAGTGCAACCACAAAACATTCACACTCGTGCTATCTCGGGAACATCTCATGTTTTAATATTCTCTAATATCTAATATCAAAAGTAAACTGTGGGTCAAAATAAGATGAACTTCTTTTTTTTTTTTGTTAGAAAAATAAGATGAACATTTATCCTAAGTTCTTCGAGTTCACACACATTGCGACCAACACAATTTACTTTAAAACTCTCTGTCGTTGACCCATTTTCACAATGTTTGATCTTGCAATCAGCAAACAGCTTGAAAACTATCGATAGCTCAATTGGACTACTAGCTGGCCTTCTAAAAGGAAAGAACTTTAAAGTCACGAGTTCGAATACGGACGATGAAATTAAAGAAAATTAATTTAGTAAGTTCTAGTCACTTCTTGTAGTGTTATGGGACTAAGAACTATAACATTTTTGGTTACTCTCTGATGAGAAAAGATAATATAATTGTTATGTTATGTATATGTAATGAAAAGGTTAATATATACAATGTTTCGATATTCATTTCATCATTTGGTTTGTTTAGTTTTCCAGGTTATCTATTTCTATTGAGTAAACTTTATTTGATTTGATTTGTGTTAAATAGATTCTATTTGAGACAATTGTTTTCGAATTAAAAAAAAAAAAAACCAAATAAAGTTTAGTTTTTCCGGAAGACTTATTCGCTTTATATGCAACTTAATTATGCATTGAACCAAATAGTTTATACAAAAAAAAAAAATAAGTTTCGATTTGCTTTAGTTTATATGGTCATTCTTATTATGCAGCCATAGCAAAATGAGCAGTCTATAGATTATAGAGGACCTTAAAATAATTATCGTATCATGCTACGACAGTGAAAAGACCTATTTTAATATTATTATTGCATAAATCCCTTTACAAACACATGATTTTTTAATTAAAAAACCATACCAGAAAAAACAAACATCCTTTGTGTTAGAAGCGTATGTATGAATAGAGACGTAGATAAAAAAATGTAGCGAGACAAAATATATATATATATATATATATATGCAAATATTTTATAATAAAATAAAACAGGAAAATACACATTGAAGTGTAGATGAATATGAAATCGGGGTTACCATTCCCAAGTAATATGTTTCTGAAGCAGAGCCGACATGGAGACGAGACCACCAAAGCAAGTGCTGTCTTAGATCACAACTATCTCCTTTCCCAAAGCCATCAATATATTATCCCCACAACACCTTATTGTTTATCAATATATTACCTCTCTCCATAAAATAGATATATACATAATTATCGGTATCGATGTTTGAGGTAGAGAAGAAGCCTCCATATCCTTGATTCATGCACATAATCCCTTTCATACGTTGTTGTAGTCTAGGTGAACAATAGCTTCGGTTTACTATTCATATTTCGAATTTTAATCTTCTTTATATCCAATTTCATACGTTGTTATATTCGAACAAAAAAAAAATCTTCTTTATATCCAATTTTAGATGTGATTTAGTCGTGACATAAATAAAACGCATGTTAACCTTGGAAAATTTGAAAGCTAACTAAAAGCATTTTCAAGATCGACTTCATTTTTGAGAGGTACTCAACTGCTCATCCTCAAATATAAAACTTTGTAACATTAAAACAAATTGTACACAAACAATTCGATATAAGCCAATTTCAACAATTTTTAGTTGTTGGACATTGGGTTTAGTTGGTGTCATGGTGACCAATAGCTTCAGTTTACTATTTACATTTCGAATTTTAATCTATTTTATATCCAATTTTAGATGTCATTTAGTTGTGACATAATTAAACAGCATGTTAATCACGGAAATTCTGAAAAGCTAACTAAGAGCATCTCCAAGATCGACCTTATTTTTAAGGGGTGATCATCCTCAAATATAAAACTTTGTAATATCAAAATACAAATTTTACACAACAATGATATAACCTGATTTCAACAATTTTAATTGTAATCTACAAAAAAATAAAAAATAAAAAGATTCATTTATCATTTCTAAATGCATCAATTGATAATATTCAAGAACATTAAGAAGATAGTTTTAATTATTGAGTAAGTTGATATTTTACTTGTCACTTTATGATCTTCAACAGAATTTGTATTTTGCATCATATATGATCCTTATTATTGATTGTACTTAATTAAGATGATAAAATTTTATAAATGAATACTATAAAACAAACACCAATGCATTTAGAAAGGATAAATTAGTCTTTATTTTATATTTGTAAATTACAACTAAAAATTATTGAAATCGTGTTATATGGTTGTTGTGTAAAATTTGTTTTTAATGTTCTATTATGTAATATTGCTTATATATTAGTATTTTTAATTTAAAGTAATTATTTGATTTTATGTGATAGTTAAATTTAAAAAAATATAGCTCAAGCCTCATGAGCGTAGAACACACACAACAAGCTCAAAATGACGAGAAAAAAAAGTGTATTCCTATGAGTTTGAAAGAGCATCCATCGATTGATGGGTTGCCAGTGACACCGAATAATTTTAAACAACATTGGTCAATTAGTCCTACCGATGTGGTAGATTTCTTGGACCATTTAGCTCTAATTAATAGATTAAGAACTAAATCATAGAATTAATGAAAATTATGTATATAAAATAGGGATGTTAATATGGGTTTATATTTAAGGGTTAGCCCTAACCCTTTTTAATATATTAAAGCCCTAGCCCTTTTTTTTGGATCAAAAATTCGCGGGCTCAAAACGGGTCCAATAAGTAAAGTTAAAGGGTTTTAATAATTGGCCCTGATTTGTGCAAGTTTTTTTTTTTCTTAAAAAAAGTTTCTCATCTATTCTGCGAAATCCCTAAATTCTGCCCTAATATCTTCTATCTCAGAAATCTCTAAATCTCAGGAATCTCAGGAACTTTTGGATCGTAGAAATCTCTAAATTCCGACAGCCACCGTCTTAGATATAGCTTCCTCTATCAAGTGCTTGGCCGGAATCTCTATATTGTCTTTCCGACAGCCACCGCCGCTCTGTGCTTTCTTCTTCGTCATCTCCTCATACCTCCGCGCTTTGACCCGTCTTCCTCACCTCGCCGGAACGAAACCCTCTTTAGACACTCTCCACTACGTCCTCAACCATTTCCAAAGCCTCGGACTTGAGACCCAACTCCACTCTCCAGGTGAGTATCTCCTTCAATAGTCTTAAGATTTCATTTTCTTGGTTCGTTTTGGGAGATTGATCCAAAACGAAGCTTGATTTTCTTCGACTTATGAGATAAGGAGCCACTTGTATATTACTTTTTTGGAAGTTCGGAAGTCGTAAGTTCGTGACCCATGTTTTCTTGGCCGGATGGATCCATGGCTCTGATCCTCTGTTTGTCAGTTGAAGCAAGTGTTTGCTTATGATGTTTTTTCCCATCAGCCTCTCTATGAGTTATTATGCTCTCCATTGTCTGAACAACTTTTGGAATGAACCTGCTTTGAGTTATATGTTTCTTGATTATTTGAGCCAGATTAGTTGCTATTATCATAATCATTGTTGGGTTTTAGAATGGTTGACTGGCTATAGTTGATAGATCAGATGTCCTGGTTAGAATCAGTTCAGATGTCCTAGCTTTGTCTTATTGACTCTAGGATCACTTACTAGTTTTGATACCATCACAACATACTTTTCAGGAGTGAAATATCCTACAGCCAATGTTTATTTCATTCAAGTCTGGAAAATTGAGTTGTTGTTGAAGAAGTATGCTAATTGTGATGATGTTGATGTGAGAGCAATGGTTCAGAAGATGCAAAGAAAGTTTGCTAAGTATTGGGATCAATACAGTGTTATTCTAGCTATGGGAGCTGCTTTAGATCCAAGATTAAAGTTACAGATACTAAAATCAGCTTATGATAAAGTTGATCCTGCTACTTCAGAGCAGAAGGTTGCAGTTGTTAGGGAGAATCTGATTTTGCTTTATGAAGAATATCAGAATAAATATGCAAGTTCGTTAAAGTCTTCAACAACACTCACTCCACATGAGCTTCTCACTGAATCACCACTTCAAGATGATTTGAATGATGTAAGTATGACAAATACAATAGAATGTTTTCACTATTTCTCATTCTAAATCATATATAACTGATTTTGTGTATATTTGTATATGACAGGATCTATTTGAGCTTGAAAGTAGCCTCAAGTCTAGTTCAAAAAATACCAAATCAAATTTGGAAATCTATTTGGATGATCCCAGACTAGAGATGAAGACTTTTACAGATATGCTTTTGGAAAGAGAACCAACATAGGTATGGTGATTTAGCTTCCATGGCATCTGATTTGCTTAGTATCCCAATCACCACAGTAGCTTCAGAGTCAGCTTTCAGTGTTGGTAGTCGAGTCTTAAATCCTTTCAGAAACCGGCTTCTTCCCAAAAATGTTCAAGCATTGATTTGTACTCGCAATTGGTTACGTGGATTTGCAGAATTTGAAGGTAAAGTTTCAATACATTATAAGCTTATGTCTTAGGTTGAGTTAACTAACTTGTATTCATCAAATTTTAGGTGATATTGAAGATTATTTTGATGATAAAGATGATGATATTACAAAGGTGGCAAGTAGCTCAGGAGTTAGAGATTCTAACACATGATGAGGATGCCAAGTTTTAAATATTTTAAATCCACTTTGTTTCTTATTTTATTTCTTTTTTTCAGAAAACCATAATGTTTGCTTTTTTTCTTTATGACTTATTAGTTGTGTGGTTTGTGTCTTACTCTCAAAATTTTTATTATAAATGTTGTTTCTTAAGTAAAAAAAAACATGACCACTTCAAAAAGGTTTCAAAAGGGTTTAAAAGGGTTTAACCCTATATTACAAATTTTATAGGGCTTAAAAGGGTTATGGTTCATTTAGGACTGGGCTTTAAATAAGCAGGGCTGGGTTGGGTTTAAAAACCCTTATTAACATCCCTATTATGAAAGTTGGACAGCTCTCTCCAACAGCTTGTCACGTTAGTATTGGAGAGCTGCCATGTGTCCCATAAAAAATAAAACCGGTGGCAACTGTTAATTTACTTCTTTATGCGAACGTTCGAGTTTTATCCCCCTTTGATAAAGGACTTTTGTCAATTCCTCTATGCTTATCGTTATAGCATAAGAGATGT
>PKML01056280.1:0-17038 GCA_002933935.1 Eutrema yunnanense | reverse complement strand
ATTTTGTTAACTACTTCCTAGAATAGGAAATCTACATTCCATAGAACAAAGACATAATTACAGAACATATATTCTCTAAAAAGTAGAATATAATGTTAAATGTAGAATACGTAATCCGAAATCTATAGAATACATAACAAGTTCTAGAAACCGTATTCTAGATGTCCCGTAGAAGGCAGAACAATTAATAGAATGTTGAATCTACCTTTCGTAGATTAGAGAGAAAACAATAGAAAACAAATTCTACGTTTGTAGAATAAATATTCTACGTTTCGTAATTAAGGTAAATTACTATTTTTAAAATCAAAATCTTTCCTAAAATGGTTACCGAATATATTTGTATTTCCTTTTTTGATATTTTCGGATTTTTTTGAAATTTATAAATATTTATTTTCAATTATAAAAAAAAATAAAAAGGGTATGTTTGTCAAAAAGTGGCAAATGTCTAATTAATCTTAAGGGGACAATTTTAAATTCAATGTGTCCTATATTTCTAATTCTCTCTATTATTTATATTCAGGAGTTTGTAACTTTCGTTTTGTTTAGAAAAGTTTTTTATTGAAAAACGAAAAAATTGGTAACCGAAAAGAGAATCTAAGAAGTCATGAAACTAAGTGGCAAAAGTTGTACAATATATATAAAATTAAGTAAATAATTATCAGCTTTAACTTTCATCATTTCTAAGATTTGTGACAACGTAAAATGTAGTTTATCTGTTTGCATTAATTCCGCTTCCGTCTAATAATTTACATTCAAATCTTTTAATATTAATATGGAACTTTTCCAGACTATTAAAAAATATATATCGACAAGTTTGTGAAAGTAGTCTTGAATTTTAAACCCAGCAATATTTACAGGGCATTTATTTATGATCATCAATATAATTCTTTTTTGTGTGTGTTAAAACCTCAATATAGTTCCTATATAGCCAAGCGAAGGGATTTATGTCCGTTATTTATTTGTGAAAGTAGTCTTGAATGTTTTACGTACGTATAAATCCCAAAAATATTCTTCTTGATGTGGTTATGTTTTTTTTATATATAAAACCATGTAAGCATATATAACTGCAATTATGACATTGTAAGGGCCTAAGCAAATACAAAGAACAAAAGCCTCGTCCTCTAAAACAATCAACAAATAAACATATGTAGGTTCTATAGTAGAATGATCATTCATTATAACATTATCATTAATTAAGAAGAAGAAAACAAGACAATTGTAATAAGCTTATAAATGGTTTATAACTAATCATTATTATCTTCAAACTTCAATCAAATAAATCATATCATGTAACTAGACATCCTTTAATCAAAAAAAAAAAAAGAAGAAGAAGAAGAAGAAAAAACTAGACATTTTACGTTAGAAACACAAATCGTAGTCGTAGCCCAACACATCGACATGAATAAAGTTAAGTATATATTAGTTACAAAAAAAAAAAAGTTAAGTATATACGGTCCACTTGTGTGATAACACTAAAACTATACATAATAAATCGTTTGAATGAAAATATTTATGAGAAAATGAAAATTAAAATTAAAGGTTTGGAGAGAGAGAGAGGTGGATGAGTCAGAGGCAAATAATGAGTGAGTCTGCAAACTCTGATAACTTCTGCACTCTCTGCACTCTCTGCACTCTCTGCACTCTTCCCTTTCACAGCTCTCACTCACTCCCATACACACCCATCACTCATGCCACATCTCTCTCTCTTTCTCATTTTATTTTCGTTTTGTTTAAAGTTTTCTAAACTACTTATGTTATATATCTATTGATGTTCCACGTGGATATAATTTCTATTTAAACATTTATAAACTTTAAAATTATGGCTTATGTACTAATTTAAAAAGTATATTGTAGATTATGAATGTATGGTGTGAGAATTACATGTCTATATACATAAAATGTCAAGAACTATGAGCAAATGAGAAAATTAATCAGGGATTGATATCTATATGTCCCTTTAAGATGGAGTTACTCCAGTGACACCAAAGTTTTTTTCATATGTCTCCACCAAATTAATGGAGTTACCCGTGGCGATGCGATCAGTTTAGTAAATACATCGGCAAATTATTTCGGGAATTTCGAACATGGACATCAACGATTTTTCTACGGATTTTCAGGATTTTACAATTGCTCTGCTCATTGAGCGTTGTCAAGCTTTGGAGCAGGGTTATATTTACCCAACTCATTCTCCACATGTTTATTGTTGTAGTCATCAACGACCAGCCCCTATGCACTCTTTTAGGCATCTCACACGCCCATCTCACCATTAGCTCTCTAGAAAACAAGCCATCAACCCAACCGCTCCTATACGTTTTGAAGTAAGAAAATCTATTACATCTCCTCAAGTGGACATATTTGAATGCATGATGAGCCAAGGATTGGACCAGCAAGAGATGACGAATTTAGACACCAACAACGTCTCTAATCAAGCTTATGAAACACATGCAACAACTCACAGTTATGTGGACAACAAAGTCAAGTATCTTCTACGACAAATTCTCATCCCTTAGAAGGAGACTAAAAGAGCTATCTATTTCAAGATGGATGACATGAAAACCAATCTTAATGGGAAGATTGAGACCCTATGTACTTAAATTCAAAACTCAAGTTCAAAAGCTAGAAGATCAAGTTCAAAAGATTGACTTTGATACACAATACAACAAAGAAGATATCCAAGAGCACGACAAAAAAATATCAACTTGGGATATTCTCTTGATGTTATAGAAAGTCGCATTGAATGGAAGATTGAAGCACTACAATAAAGTTTCACTGATCTAAGTACAATAAGTGAAAAGATGAACAAGCTTATGAGGCTTATGAAGAAGAGGACTTTTCCATTTCTTAACACATTCACAAGATTTTCACACTTTCACCAATCGAATTTTAAAATGCGTAACTTTAAATTTGAAACGTGAGCTTCAATTTATTCCCTTTTAAAAAATAGCTAACGAACACAAAGAAATTCAACGGGTTCGAATAACGGTATATATATGTAGTACTACCGAGTCGTAAGCTTTCAAAATAATTTAGCAACCTTAGCGGTTAATAACTGTTACTCAAAATCAATATACCAAAATGAATTCAATAAGTTATATATAGTTGATCCTATGATGAAAGAATCGGGGTGATGATGATAAAATCATTGGAACAAATTCAGTTGATATTTGATAGTTCATAAAAAGAACCTTTTCAAGATTTTGATTATATGGTAGTGGAAATAAGCTGAATATGCAAAACAAGCATAACAAATGTGGTCAAGGCGAGGAAAACGGAACGAATGTAACAAGTGCGATTATTGTATACTAATAAGTTATATATGAAACACATGTTAAATGGAGATCACGATATGTACGATTGCAAATAAAATAATCAAATTGTGATTGATTTTAAAGCTTCTCAAAACTTTTTATTTATTTATTTAAATATATCGTAATTTGGATGGTTTAAGTGCGGTCCAATTATAGTTTACAAAACATAACTTTTCATTTTGTGGTTGAGAGGAAGAAGTTTTAGAAAATATTTAACAAGATAAACCAAAGCAACGTCAAGTTTACATATTTTGCTTCTATGCATTCACATTACTTTTTAATATCCTTTTCTCATTCAGATAATATATATAAAAAAAAGTAAGAGCCGAAGAGAGAGTAGCTCAAACAATTCCCAAAAGTACTTGTATTGAATAATTTTACATAATCAACTTAAAGGAAAATGTACTAATTGACTGAAATTAAGTTTCACAAGTAATGTTAATTCACAGACATATGAACACAATTAAAGTTGTCCCTTAAAAACTACCATGGTGTTGACATTAAACATTTTGACAATCATTCAGATGACGATAGTAGAGAATATATCATATATAGTACGAATGTGAGCATGATGAGCTTTACTCAAGCTTCACTTAAATTGATATGCTTTTATTTGTAGCTCAAGTAATTGGGTGATATCTAATGTTTTAGGTGGTCATATGTAAATTTATTACTTTCTTAATGTAATATGTTTCTTTATATTAGTGACTTTCTTAAGAGATGATGAGTTATAGCAAATATATTTTATGTTGGTTATCAAAAAAATATATACATTCCATGTCTTAGACTAATTCAAAGCAATTAAATTGTCGAGATAACCAGTAGTAGAACATTAATAGGTTTAACATTATATAAGTTTCTTTCCCCAAAATTATTAAGAATATTTTTTAATTTATACGGTCATCTATTGCCTCTGGGGGTTTGAAGAGATAAAATGTGTGATAAAAAAGAGGTTGCCATTTGATGTTGTTTTAGTTAGATATCTCAGTTTAATGTAGGATTTTCTGGATAAATTGTGAATCTCGATTTAATTTAGATTAAAATTATTAATTATGAATAAAATAAGTTATAGAGATAGCTACCTTAAGATCTACTACAATATACGATTGTATAGTCAGACTAGATGGACACAACTAAGACAATTTCATCTAGAGAAGAAAAATATTTGGGATGTTATTGATTTTTTTTAGAATTGAACAATTAATGTTAAGTAAAAAAATAATAGTCAAATGGTTGTAGTGAAAAAATAGTTCATAAGATACAATATCAATATATTAGATGAATATATTTGTGACAACAATATTCACAATTTTTAGGTTTGGATCAATGATCTCAATTACTATCACAAATTTGATGTCACTATTGAACTATTTATGTGGAAATGATACATATTTAAAAATGTAGAACTTAGAATTATTATTTTCTTGCCGTCCTTAATGTGGATGATCAAATTAAAGATGATATTCTAAAAACCAACTATAAAATCTTCAAAAAAAAAAAGAAGTGAATAAAGATATGTTCTTGTGAGAGCTGTTAAACAAGCCTTGAACGAAACGGTGAATTGTGATGGTACATCCCATCTACAACTTATTGAGGAAGTTGATGTCTTGATCCGCATCAAGTTGTTCCACATACTTCATCATCTCTGGTGAGGAACCCACCATTACCTCACAATTCTTTACCCACCATATATCTCGAAGCGTATACTTCACAAAGATCAAAAGATTGTTGTTAGTTGCTAGCAACAACAATTTGTAATATGAGAAAAAAAGAAAGTAGACTTACTGCGCTGGAAAAATATTCCTCGTGGACTATATGAATCAAACGATATATCTCGATTGAGTGTTTTGTTTCCAGTGTGCTACGGTTATGCATGTATGTATTTCCAAAATGGATGTCGAGGATGCATAGCTTTTGGATCTCTTCGGAGATCGTCCTAAAGTCATGGATATCACCAACAATTCCATCGTTATCCATAAACCTCACCAAAAAACATGATTCCTATCAAAAGAATGTCGAGTTCACTACCAATTTGCTCTATCTTTTATGCATGAAATATCTAGCGTGCAACATTAGCACAAAAAAATATTTATCACCCTAAATATTTTAAAAACATAAAAAGTATATAACATGCAAAAAAAAAGATAGACACTATTCTTTCATATGTCAAGTTTTTTTATTTCAGTGGTCACCTCCCCTGAGTTATGAACTTTGGCAGATCGCTAGCCTCTCATTTTTCAAACTTGCAGTGTATGGAGATTATTTTTTATTTTATTCTTGGTGCTATTCACAATTTTTTTTAAAAGAGATTTTTGGGGTTTGATTATAGTGGATGATGGACATTTGTGTCTAAATTTTTACTTGTTATACATTTTGATAAATAATTGATAACATTCATTTTTACACGTTTTCACCCGCTTTTCAAAGTTCTTTTCAAGTGTTTTCTATTATTTTTCATAATTCTTCAAGTGTTTTTAGTGTTTTATAGTGTTACGAGTCGTTTCATGTACTTTGAGCAAAAAGGAGGAAAATAGCCCGTTAGACAGATTTTGTGCTTTAGAAATTTAGCAATTATTGAATGATTTCCCGACCACCAAAATGGATGATCTCTGGACCCAAAAAAAAAAAATTGAGTTAAATTTCATCTCCAAGTGGTCACGAGTCATTTGCTTCAATGGTTCGGAAGATATGACGATTACATTGAAGATATGTCCAAAAGGCTTTGAAGTGAAGCAAGCAGAGAATGAAGCTCGTGCAGAACCAACCATCACCTCGACCATGGAAGGCCTTGGTCGTGGAAAAAAAATCACTCTAGTGCGATCATAAAGTCAGTGGTCGCTCCCAGGCCCAATTCGTTCGAGTTTGCAACATTTTCCTATTTCGATAAGGAAAATCCTAAACCGACTTCTACCATTTCAAGGCCTACAAATACACATCTCCAGATAATATCTTACCACCTGAAGCCCTCACGTCCACATAAATCACATAGATATATGAAGTCGTTTTTCATAATTTCTTTCATTGTTCTTGATAGAACTTCTTAGTTCTTCGTTCTTATGCTTAAGGGAGACGATTTCTACTTGTTGTTCCAAGTAGAAAAGTTTTCTGGACCCTCTTAACTCCTTATTTGTTTCGATTATATTTCATTTTATCATTATTTCATTTGCTTTTTTACTTTAATTATGCATGAGTAGTTCTCTTGTTGAGTTAAAGGGTGTTTGTTTGTTTTGAACAATTAGATCTATGACGTTTTTGACTTAAGGTTCTTCGTTTGTTTATTCTTAATGTGTATTGCGTGATTGATCACCAAGCAGCTGTTCTTAAGATTAATATATCCACCAAAAGTTCAACTAGATTTTCCGAACTAACCTAAGCGAGCTTTTCGCTCTAACCTGCGAGAGTTGAGTTGCAGAGTCTTGTAAACTTATTGAACTCGTTTATAATGCTTGTTTGTTGCATGCTTACGAGCAAGAGTTGAGTAAACATGTTAGTTATTCATAGATAATTGATACTGCAAGAGTAGATATCTTATACCATAGTGATTCAAGTACAAGAATCCACCATAATCATATTTCCTTGATTTGATTGTTTGAATTAATCAATCCATGAACCCTTGAGATATCCCTAATGTCCAATGGTTTTAATTACTGAGTTTACATCGTCTATACTTGCTTCTAGTTCTTAATTTCTTCCAAACAAAAACCAAAAAACAAAAACTTTTTCTTAGTTTCGTTCTATCTAGATTTCTCTTTTAGGATTCACTGTGCAACTGATCTTTCTATGTGGGATCAATCCTTAAGTGCTATCATTGATAGATCGTGCACTTGCAGCCATTTTTATTTGAGGTAAAACCTATCTGCACTCCAAGCTCTTAGGCGTCCACAACATAATCAAACATAGATGCGTTCCAAATTAGTATAATCAAGATCGAGCTGTTAGTCGTATTCCTCCACTACAAAGAAGAGAATATGAGATCAAGTCTCAAATCATGCTTTGGTGAAGCAAAACCAGTTCCATGGTTTAACTACATAGCACAAACCTGACTCTTACATAAGGCATATAAAGCATGAGTTTTAGGCCACATATAATAATATACTTTGAGAGCCATATTTTTATAATTTCAATTCAGTGTATTGGCCTCAATTCTCCTCTCCGTTCTCTCCATTTGGTGAGTTCAAATCTCAACTTTTGCCAAATTTAATAAATCTCTTAAATTTTTAGTGTTTCTTTCATGTTAATATTTTTCCAAAAGCAGGTCCACTCCGTAAATTTGGTTTACTTATTTGGTTGCATATATGTGATATGTCTATTAAAAAACTTTAATTATAATTCGTATATGACGTTGTCAACACACATACATCGTTTTAAAACAATTTTTCTTATTTTGTCTACTTAGGAGATTACTTTGTTTACACATAAAAAGGGCAATTGACAAAAATACCACATTTTTAAGGTTTTGTTCCAAAAATACCACAATATTTTTAAAATTTTCAAAATACCACAAATTTTACCTTTAAAATGCCTAAAAACTATTCCTAATGGGGGAAATCTAAACCCTAAATTGGAAAAGAGGAACCCAAATATAAAGTTTTAACTTTACTTATAATTTGTTTTGGGTAAATATGTTATTTCACAAAATAATTTGTGGTATTTTTGAAAATTTTAAGCTAATTATGGTAAGTTTGGAACAAAAACTAGAAAATGTGGTATTTTGCGGTATTACTCTTAAAATAATAAAATGATACTCATTATACAAACTGAAACTAAATTACTAATATAAAGAAAAATCTAAAACACCGACTTCTTAACCTAAAAACAAAAATTAACCAGGGCCATATTTTTTAAAAAATGCTTTACGCCAAGGGGAAGTGGTTGGAAATTGTGGTTATCTATAGGTCTATTCTATCTTGCTATTTTTCATCCTCCAGAACGTCTGGTAACCCTAAACACTTTTAACCTTACCACCAAATTATCCTTTTTAAATTCTTAGCGTCGTCGACCGTAAATGATATCTTTGATGAGAAATTCACGATAACCTTAAATGAATGTAAAGAGTTAACTTACGTGAATTCAGAATTCATGGAGGTTTCAGATTCAGAGTATGGACATGCTTTCGAAAGTCATGGAAAGTATAGTAAGAGTGCTTTTAACCGAGTTATGTTTTATGTGGTATGCATTTTGTGATCCAAACTTATTTTTCAAGGATATGTGAGTTCCCGTGATTTTTAAACCTCTAGTCTATGCTTGGAATTTTTTTTTGTTGAGGACAAACAAAGATCTAAGTTTAGGAGAGTTGAGACAACCCATTTCACACATTTTTAACCCCGGTTTTAAAGTTTTTTTACAAGTGTTTCTATTCGGTTTTCATAGTTTTAAAGGTTTTTCAAGTATTTCTAGTTTCAAGAGTCTTTACAGGTCTTTGGGCAAAAATAGCAAAATATCATCCTTTGAGAGACTTTTCACCGATGGATTATGCCCAATGTTGGTGAAAATATAAAAAAACGAGTTAGATTTCATTTGAAAGTGATTTGAAGTCAATCCATCGGTGCAATCAAATGGTATGTCAAATTTTGTGAAGACATGTCATGCAGGTTCGCGAAAGGAACAAGTGCAAAATGAAGACTGGACCAATGCACCACGACCACTTTTGGTGATCCACCACTTCAGCCCACGACAAAGCCCAAAGCTTTCCTATTCGTAAAAAGAACATGCCTAACTTGATAAATCCGAACTATTATAGGCACCAGGTGAGTACCCGCACTACGTGCGGGTTTTATTTACACTAAGTTATATGATCCACTAAAGCTCATTGTATGCCTCTAGTGGATTTTTTTTGTTTAAAGCATGAGACGATCTACATCAAATTGTATAAATTAATTTTTTATTAGTGTGGTGTTTATAAATTTGGTAGAGTAACCCTTTTATAAATTAGGTAAGATCCCTTTGTAACCCAAAATGGTTTGAATTACATATTTTTGGGGCTGTAATTTGACCATAAAGCAGGAATATATTGTCATGGTTCTAATGTTAAAACGAGTTACACACCTTTCAATCATTGATATGAGCAAGGGTTCCAAAAAGATACAAATGTTATGTGTAGATCTTTATCACCATTATCTATAGCCTACTTATGACTACGAATCTAAGTCTTGTCTCTATACTTTATTCATAAGGCTTTTGTTGGTGAGCATTGGAATCGTCACATGACTCCAATAGCTTCCAGCCTATGTCATCTGGTCCGAGTATACCGATTATCAGACCTGTCATCATCAGCATCATCACCATAACATAAACAATAAATTATAAACGTTCAACCATCATTGATAACATTTTTAAGGCAGAGATTTGTTTTCCTTTTTCGAATATGGGGCATTCTAAAACTTGGTAACTCCAGTAAAGCTCCTCCCCATCTATTCAAACTCTGCAAAATAAAGAGTCGAACAATTGTAAAGAGAGAATAATAGTTGATTTCCTACACTGGATCACAAGCCGAGCTCAACCCCAGAAGGAGTCTATCTACAATTTGTCAACTTGTCCGAGAAGCGTAATTAAGTATTTTTTCCATGAAACAAATATAAATAATGGTAACAAAAAGCAGCATATAAAACTCACTCTTTGTATATATGACTTATCAGAACTTTCGAAGAACATCTCTTCTTCAACGGATTTGGAGAATCGTTGACTGTTTAAAAACAAAAGGACTTGAGAAAATATGGGTACCGTTCATGGAGATAATCAGGAGGCAAGGACAATGTATCTACCTCGGACGATATAATGTGCTTTAAATTCAGATAATCAGGAAAATTCAGATGAAATGAGGTCAGACTAAAAACCCTTCATAGTGGACGACTTTAGACTTACCGATCGTCTCGATACAAATTAAAAACGCAACAGAGGCAATCACATCTCCCTCATCGCCATAATTTCCATCAGCCCGTCACCTTCTTCGGCAAGATTATTATCACCGAAATTGAATCTGTTTAATTTTATTGCCTAAACCCATACGAAAATCTAATTAGAGCAAAATATTTTTCCATTCTTCGGGTTGAAATCTGCCTCCCCAATTCGTTAAGCTTCAATTCGGCGATGAGCACATATTTGTTTGGAGGCTTTCCGTGCAGATTTATAAAGTGGCAGTAGAATTTAGGCCAACGGTTATCCTACTGTTAGGGAAGACGAAGATGAGAACTTGAGAAGACAAAAAGGGATTGCAGAACTTGAATCGCCAGATAAAATATTGGACACGTGGGACTCTCTCCAACGATGATGTGGCATTCAGCTGGAGAGAGTTAGCCCTCTTTTATATATTAGATTATAATTAGCAAAAGTTGAGTTTTATAGTTTAGTGAACATATCGAACTTGGTCGATTAAAGCATGTTTTATTTCTACTAATTAACAAGTGGGAGTTTAGTTTATTATGTTGTTAAACATAGTAGATTAGCTCCACAAGGGTGGGTTAACTATATATCTATGTTTCGAGTTCAAGACGATTTTTTATATTAAGTCTCTGATATTAATCTGATTTCTATGATTTATGATTCTTTCTGATTACCCCTAATGCCTTACGTTTTCTCTGATTTGTTTAAGCTTGATATTTACTTGCGTTTTAGTTTATTTCCTTACTGGTTTTTGTCCACACTCTAACACCAAAACAAAACACCCGTATATTATGAGAAAATTACTCAGAATAACATTAATCTTTCATTTAATTACTAGAATAACATCCTCTGAGTTGACTAGAATAACACAACTCTTTTGTTAAAAGACAGAAAACCCTATTTGAGTGACTTATTTACACAAATGCCATTTTGATTTAATTTTCTCTAAAAAAAAATTGTTTCTGAATTCAAAACAAAAAACGGTTTTGCATTTCTAAAACATTTTCACTTCCCTCCTCTTCTCTAGACACGTAAAAAACTGTCTTTTCATATTCCTCACCCACGGTTTTTCGCCTCTTCGTCGTCGCCGTCTCCGTCATCGCGTTCGTCCTCCTCGTCGTCGTCTTCATCTTCTTCATCGTCGTTGTCATCATCCTCTCGTCGTCGTCATCTTCACCGTTGGCTTCACTTACTTCGCCGTCCTCCTCTCTTCTTCATCGTTCATCCTCGCCGTCATCGTCTCTTTCATCGCTGCTTTCGAGAAACCCTAAAACCTAGCCGCTTCTTTTTTATCGCGCTGTCAGGAAACCCTAAAACCAAGATTCCGATATTCTTCGTCTATTTCTTACTTTTTAGTTTTTTGATTGATTTGCCGCGGATTTTGCAGATTTGTTGGTTTGTTTGTATTGTTGCAGATTTGTGTGTTGTAGATTTGCTTCTTTTTCGTAGACTTGTTGGTATTTGTTGGTATTGTTGCAGATTTGTTTGTATTGTTACAATTTTGTGTGTTGCAGATTTGTTCCTTTTTTCGCAGACTTGTTGGTATTTGTTGCAGATTTTTTCTTTTGTTGCAGATTTGTTGTTATTGTTGCCGACTTTTTTTATTTGTCGGCTTGGTTTGTGTGTTGCAGATTTTTTCCTTTTTTCACAGACTTATTTCATGCAGACTTGTTTCATTTATCGATTTGTTTCATTTTTGTGTGTATAGGTATGGATTCTAATGAGAAAAGAGAATATCCTCCAAGGATGTATAGGGTTGTTCCAGAGCAAAATAAAAGTATGAATCATGGATGTTCTTTGTCAATTTTGAGAAATGTCCGTTCTAGTGTTGGCGATGAAGTATGGGAGTACCTAAAGAATTCAGCTCTTGTTGTTCTTATTTTGCTAGCAGAGAGTAAATTTTGTTGGCATGGGAAGACAGTTCACTACTTCCTCGCACATCAGTTGGAAATTGTTAGCAAAAGTGAGATTTGGTGTTTGATTGGAGAGAAACCTCTGAGGTTTTCATTGCATGAATTTGTAGAGCTCAGGACTTAATTGTGATCCGTACATTGTTGAAAAAGAAGGGGAAGAAGCGGAAATTGATCACCGCGAAATATGGGCTGAGATGGGTGTGCCTATAGGTGAAGGACCTTCTTGGGAGGAGTTGGCTAAGGTGTTGACAAAGTGCGACACATGGAGTTACGAGAAGAAAAGAATTGTAGTTTGTTTGTGCATCATCTCCCTAGGAATATTTGGTTTAAGCAGTGGATGTATGATGGATTTGAAATGCGCCAAGAAAGCATTGGATCCTGCGACTTTGGAGAGGTTTCCATGGGGTAGGAGGTCATTTGAATTGTTGATTCAGTCCATCAAAGAAGCAAACCTTGCTGATAACTCTTACACTTTGAAAGGATTAGTTCACGTGTTACAAATATGGGCGTATGAGTCATTTCAAAGATTATGAGAACTTTATGGGAGAAAAAAGCAAGAACAGAAACTTCATATCCTCTCATGGGGTGGATCTCGTGGCCGTTACGAAGTTGATGACATTGTACTTGAGGAAAAGAAAAAACATGGCCAAGTATATTTCTGCTTGCAGTCTTTTACCGCATATTTGTTGCAGACTTGTTCTATTCGTTGCATACTTATTTCATGTGTTGCAGATTTATTTTCTATGTCGCTGATTTGTTTTATTTGTCGCATATTTGTTTTATATGTCTTAGATTTATTTTATATGTCGCATATTTGTTTTATATGTCGCATAGTTGTTTATATGTCACAGACTTGTTTCAATTGTTGCAGACTTATTCAAGTCGTTGCAGACTTGTTTCATTTGTTGTAGACTTGTTTCATGTGTTGCAGAGTTGTTTCATATGTCGCAGATTTGTTGTTTTGTTCATCTTTTTCATGTATAGATATGTTTTATACTAATGATACGCATTTCTCACTTTTAATTTGTATTTGACGACAGGTACGTGTGAGAAATATGTTCGTTAATCCAATGGCTACCCACAAGAATGATCACAAATTAGACAATTTGATCAAAGACATCATGAATTGTAAACTGGCTGAAAATGCATGGAGTAAGGAAAAGATTGTGGGAAAGAAAGCTGAAAATGTAGGTGGAACTTCGAAAAGGATTCGAAGTGGTAAAGATAAAGACCTCATTGAGAAGGTTGAAACGAAGAAGCCACATGTTGAAAAGAGGACAAGATCTAGTGTGCATGGGAATGTTGATTTGAGTGGCATTGGAGATTTCGGTGGACTGGTCGAAGCTTTAAATAGCTTAAGTGAAAAAGTGGATATGATGGACTCAAGTATAAATGACATATTAATGGCAATGGATAATGACATTGGTAAACTCAAAGAAGAGGTGAAGCAACTACGACATGTGCCGACTGTCGTAGTAGAAGAAGTTGATCAAACTTCTCCTAACAAAGTTGATCAAACTTCTCCAGAAAAAACCCCGGTATGTTCGTAGATGAATATTGTTGGTATTGTTTACGATTTGTTCGTATTGTTGCATTTTTCAGGGTTGCAGATTTGTTTCTTATGTTGCATTCTTTTCAAACTTGTTTCATTTATGGGTTGCAGATTTGTTGTGATGTTTCCAGATTTGTTTCATTAGTCGCAGACTTTTTGGTATTGTTGCAGATTTGTTGTGATGTTGCAGACTTGTTTTATTTGTCGCAGACTTGTTGGTATTGTTGCAGATTTGTTGTGATGTTTCCAGATTTGTATCAATTTTTCTTACTGTAGGATTTAATTTTGTTTCCTTACGTTAATTTTACAGTCTTGTTTAAAAGTTCGAGTGGATAATGTGGATGCTGGTGAAGCTACATCTAAGGAATGAAACAAAAAAGTTGAGGATAAAGAAGTTGTGGACACAGAAATTGAGGACATAACAGAGCTAGTACGGAAAGAGGAGAATCAAGTACAGTCTGATACTGAGTCTGACCCCAGGTTACAGGCTCAACAAAAAGTTTTGAAGCAAAATTTAGAGCTCTTGACTGCTGCTGTCGTAGCTGATGGTCACGATCGACCTAAGATGTTGGGTCCCACGCATAAATCACCCTTTCTGGGAAACTCAACCGTGAAACGCATAAACAACAACAACTTTGCTCATGTATTGAAAGCCGTTTATGCTTGCACCAAATGAGATGAACAAATACTTGAATCGATCTTCTGCATCGACTTCAAGACACGTATAAGTACCATGATTAGCTCTTCGTATCAAGTATAAGTACGAAGGTATTTGCTCATATCCACTCTCCGGTGAACCCATTGCCAAAAGTCGTGCATGCTTTATGGCTCGATAAACTTTCCAGTATTCTATCTGTCACATTCATAAAACAATAAGTCTGCGGCAATGGAATACAAATTTGCTACATAACAAAATAAGTCTGCGACAAGGATAAAACAAAACTGCAACTGAACAGATAAGTCTGCGACAACTAAACAAAATAGGTATGCAACAAAACAAAATAAGTCTGCAATAAACAAAACAAGTCTGCGACACAACAAATAAAACAACTCTGCAACAAATAAAACGAGTCTGCAACAAATAAAACAAGTCTGCAACGAATAAAACTGCAGCCATACCTTAATACCATATCATTTGTTCAGAGCATCTGCAACATGACTAGGTAACACTTTTGAACTGATACCACCCACAAAATCCTTGTACAATTGTCCTAAAATCTCGTGTGTAGCTTGGCGACAACGGGCTCCACGGTCTGTCACAGAACATGTATGTTCTTTAACATATACTTTTATAAAGAAATATGGAGAATCTCAAACTGTAGTAGCTCGGACTCTCCATGTGCATCCTTCTATCCAACATCGAACAATTAATAAGGTTGGCGTTGAATAATCAACGTTAAAATCAAACTTCTGCGCAACAGAAAGAATCTTCAACCTCATCTCCAATGCGTCTTTGTTATCATACCTTTGTCCGACCGATATATCCAACGAAGTCATTTCCATTTTCCGGTAATCTTCATCAACTTTGTTATCTTGTGCCCTTTTTGTGTGGAACTCTTGCTTTCTCTTCCTTCTCTTCCTCCTCACGAAGATTTTCATATAGACAGTAATCCTCATCACCAGAACTAGCACCATCCGGATCGTCGCAACAATCAAACCTGTATTGGTCCTCGTTGTCCTCATCCTCATCACCAGAACTAGCATCCCCTTCTTCTTTTGCATTACCATCAAATTCAACTTCTATTTTTGCTCGCTTCAACGATGGTCTACCTTGTGCACGATTGTCTTCACCATCTTCATGCTTTTGAGCGTCCTTTAACTCCAATGATACCTCCTTATCTGATACACATAGCCGCAAAGTATCTGATTTGAATTGTTCAAAGAAACCTTGCAATTGTCTCGTATTACCAACAAAGACAGGTGGAGTGTCTACTGGTAACTTGACCAATATTTTCTTCGGAAACATGTAGCTAAATTCAACTTCGTACTTATTCTTATCAACTCCATAATCCTCGTAAACCATTTGAATGAATTCGTCGAACGAAGTTGCAGCATTGGTTCCAAGAACTCGAGAACCTCTACTACTATTGACAATAAAAATCCATCTACTCTTCTCAAATCTCCAATTACCCCAAATCAATATAATTTGCAACATTATCGGTGATAGGCGGCGACGATGGAGAACGAGATCTGCGGCGACGATAGACAACGAGATCGGGACGGCGACGACGACAGACAACGGGATCGGCGGAGATAGATAAAGTTTTTAAGTTTGAGAATGGCGGAGATAGATTATCGGTGACAATGGAGAGAACGAGATCGGCCGCCGTACATAACCCTAATGGTGCAATGGCATTTTTCATAAATTTGTTACTTACTAGGGACATATTAGGAACATCTCGAAGTTCGAAATAAGTCTGCAACACATTCAATAAGTCTGCAACGAAAGTCTATGACAAACAAATTCGTTACCTCTGCAACACATTCATTAAGTCTGTATAACAAGTCTGCAACAAACAAAGTGTTATTCTAGTCAGAAAACAAGTTTGCAACACAGTCTAATAAGTCTGCAGTTTTTAATGCCACGTAATCAATTTACAAATAAGTCGGCGACGTTGAGCATCAAATCTGCAACATTGTAAATAAATCTGCGACAAGCGATGTTATTTCAGTAAGACCCTTTAGGTGTCGCAGACTTAGTCTCTTTGTCGCAGATTTTCCAAAAGTCTGCAACAAAGCATTTAAGTCTGCAACAAACAACTGCAGATTTTTTATAAGTCTGCATAATAAGTCTGCAAATGAACTTAAGTCTGCGACAAAGGAAATAAATCTGCGTAATAAGTCTGCAATCAAAATAAGTCTGCACAGACTTAATAAGTCTGCAATAAAGCACATTAAGTATGCGTCAAAAAGTCTGCAACACGCATAATAAGTCTGCAGATGTGCGCAGACTTAATAAGTCTGCAACATTGAAAAATAAATCTGCATATTAAGTCTGCAGATTGATAAGCTCAATTTAATACCCTAAAGTACTAAAGCAGATGTTATAGTATAGCTAGGGGTCGAACCACAGAAGACTCACAGAGATGCACAATAGATTGTATAGTTTAGAATTAAGCTAAGCCAAAAAGATGTAATTAAAAGCAGTGCAGAAATAAAAAGAGTTGTATTCAATCAGGAAAATATAGGCCCATGGTTTTTCTCAGGAAATCAATGAATGCAGATAAACTAACTAGCAGGATTCAGATTTAGAGCAGTTCTAGAACTCAAAGCACTAAAGTATAATTAACCAACTGCCGTTGCGAGAATTATCTAAATCAAAATCCTAGTAATTCCAAATTTCTTTGCGAATCCTAAAGTCTAAATCAGCTTTAATAACAGGTTTG
>PKML01056227.1:101890-115014 GCA_002933935.1 Eutrema yunnanense | reverse complement strand
TAGGTTGATTAGTTATTTAGGGTTCATAATCTGAATTAGTTCTTCACCTTAGGTTGTTCTCAAAGCTAATTCTAGATTGATCACCTAGAACTTAGATCTTAGGATAATTGATTAGGCACGACAGTGCAATTAATTACCTGATAGAACTAGGGTGAGCAAATTGATTATTCGCAAAGAAATTTGGTTTAATTGATTTGTGAACATATCAAACCTGAAATTAAGGCTGATTTATTCTTAGGGATTTGCAAAGAAATTTGGGATTCTGAAGTTTAGATTTAGATAGTTTTCGCAACGACAGTTGGTTAATTATACTTTAGTGATTTGAGTTCTAGAACCGTGCTTAACCTGAACCCTGATTAGTTAATTTATTTGCATTCATTGATTTCCTGAGAAATATTCCTGAACCTATCTTTTTCCCATTGAATACAAATCGTTTACTGCTTTCTGTTTTCTGCTTAACCTGAATTGCTTAGCTTAGCTTGATTTTACAATTTATTGAGTGATTTATGTGAGTCCTTGTGTTCGACCCCTAGCTAGACTACAACTACTGCTTTAGTACTGTTAGGGTATTAAATTGAGCATATCACCTGTAGATGCAGTTTGTGCTCTCAGCGATTTCCCTGTCCGTTCCTTCCCAAACTCGATTGCAAGGAATCCTGGCTTTCTCGTTCCTCTTAGGCCAAGAAGCTCTACATGTGATGTTAGGAGCCACAGGATCAGTAGGAGGTAGTGAAGGCCCTGTCTCTGGTAGTGGTGGGATTTCGCGCAAAGAATCATGTGGAACCTCAATACGTTCTGAAGCTCCATCAACCTGCACTTTGTAGTGGTCATTGCGTAGGCAACCGTGCCCTACACCCATCCGCCAATGTCTTCCATCCCAAATCTTGACACGTTGAAACATGTGGTATTCCTTTGGGCGCGGGTTGGAGCTTGATGCATCATCTGTTCGGTTTCTCTTTCGAGTATTCATCTGCAATCAAAGACAAAGAACACAGCAACAATTAGCATCAAATTTCTCAAAATCCCATAACTGCACGTAGGGTATCGATCGATACCCTGACGATTTGCGAACCAGAATCTCAAAATCCATCAAATCCGTCTTAAATTCCAAGTAACTAGCACAGAGGGGGTTCAATAATCTGCTCTAAACACGTATCTAGCAGGCATTGCTCAAGAAAAACAAGTGAAAAGAGATATGAACCATGAAAAACCAAACCTTGTGCTCTTGTGACATAAAAAGGAGGAATTAGTGTTCCATACCTTGCAGATCGGATGGATAGATGATAGAAATAGATAGAGGATGAAAATCCAACGAGATTAGGCACTGGAATCAGTCAAATCCGTGAAGAAACGAAGATTTTGGGATTTTGGGATTAGGTTTCGGATGTGTATCGACCGATGGGCACTGTTGAGAAGAAAAGAAAACCCAAGGGTTTTAAGGAGGGACTTACCTGCGCAATGAGTATCGATCGATACCATTAGGGTATCGATCAATACAGAGGTGATCTGCTTGATGTAAGTTCGTTTCCCTCGTTCATCTGATTCACTAAATACACAAGACACAAAGAAATTAAAAAAAAAAAATAGAAAGGTTTATATACAGACTCACCAGTGGGTTGCCTCCCACCAAGCGCTTGTTTTACGTCACGAGCTTGACTTTACGGGTGATCAGTCAGGAGAAAAATGAGAACTTGCGCCGACACAAGCTCCACAATTTGACATCGCCAGCGTCAGAGTTCTGCTCATCATGTTTTCCACAAACTCCTGTCCCTTTTCTTTCAGCTCCGAAGTGAGAAGAACTCTTGCTTTGGAGAATAGTTTCAAAGTTCCCTTGCACTTCACCTTATATTGAATTGAATCTCCATCGCACTTCTGAGGGGTTAAAGTCACAAAGGAAGCACCCTTTACTTCTTTGCTCTTCCCCCTCTCCTTTGCTTTAACTGTTTCGACGTCTTTCTTGATTAGGACAGAAGGACTATCTAGAACGTCTGTAACAGTTGGCTCGTCAGGAGGTTCTTCTAAAAGATCAGTTACCAACGTCTCTCCGGTGACAATGGTGATGCAAGAGATATGTGTAGGAGTTCTTCTAATAGGGATGGCTTCGTAGTACACCTGCTTGTCAATGTATGAGAACGAGATTCTCTTGCTTGGCGTATCCATAATCGCTCCAACCGTGGCCATAAACGGTCGTCCAAGAATCAGCTGCGTAATAGATTTTGCATTCATCTCAACAACTTGAAAATCAGTAGGGACCAGACAACCTCCTACTGTGACAAGTAAATCAGCGATTGCGCCATATGGAGTTGAGGTTGAAGAGTTCGCGAATGTGATAGATGTCTTGGGAGATCGAATATCAGCTCCCAATCTCTCTGCAATTGCCCTTGACATGACATTAACGCTAACCCCTGAGTCGACGAGAGACTCTTTGAATTTAGCTCCAGAGATAGAGCATGGAACTGAGAAGATTCCTGGGTCTTCCCTCTTAGTCAGCTGCGTCAATGGAGGTGGTCGAGGATATTGCACTTTAGGCTTGTAGCCCCTTTCTTCAAGCAACTCAGGTGGTGTCATCAATTATGGCTCGATCTGCGAGGGGTATCGATCAATACAAGGTAGGGTATCGATCGATACTAGGGGTTCTGACACGTCTCGAGAAAGGATTTGGACTGGTATCGATCGATACTCGGTTGTGTCGGTCGATACCTAGGTGATTTCCGAATCCTCATCGTAATTTTTGGGAAAATTGGCCAAAATCTTGCCTGTCTGGGCTAACTGTGTATCCAAGATCGTTTGACGAACACTGAGAGCCTCGATTTTGCTATTCAGATCAGTGTACAAGGTATCTATCCTCCCGTTGAAAGTCACTGTCATCTGCTGCTGTCCGTGAAGAAGTTGTTCAAGCATGGATTCTATCATGTTTTCAGAAGTTCTGGGTGGTGTGGATGGATATTGATACCTTTGATCTTGAGATCCAGCTCCACCAACGTAGTTAACATGTTCCACTGCATTTTCTTCAGCAAAACGAACAGTCTTCTTCTGCCTGCCCATCAACAAATTATGCACTGAATCCAGCTTCGCATGCACCTTAGCAATCTGCAACCCATCCATGCTCCCAGCCTGCTTCCTTCTCTCAAAGTCTGCATTCCTGGCGCTATGGCTAGATGCAAAGTTCTTAATCAACTGATAAGCATCGTCAGGATATCTGGTAAAGAAATTTCCATTGCTAGCAGAGTCCAATGCCATTTGGTACCTACAGTCAATCCCTCTGAAGAAGAAATTCAGCAACTGAACCATATTGAACCCATGATGCGGACAATCCCTCTGATAAGATCAGAATCGCACCCAAGCAACCTTAAGTCCCTCAGTTCCTCCCTGAGAAAATTTAGAGATCTTGTTCCTGAGCTCCTCGGATCTCGCATCATCGAAAACATTGTTCAAGAAGGCGCTCTTAGTCTCTTCCCAGGTAGTCAGTGATCCAGGAGGTAACTCCCTCAGCCAGTAAGTAGCTTCCCCACCAAGAGAGTATGGGAACAGCTTACAGAAAAGGAATTCATTGGGCACTCCATCGTATTTCACGCTAGTGACCAAATCTTCGAATTTCTCAATGTGGTCCATAGGATGTTCATGAGGAAGACCATGAAAGAGATGCGATCCCACAAGAGCAAAGTAAGCAGGCTTCAGCTCAAAGTCATTCATCTGGAACGTAGGAATACAGATCGTTGATCGATTGGTATAATACTGATGAGGCATGTTGTACTCACCAATCGTTCGATAACGATTAATGACTGCATCATTTCCAACGTTGGCGTGCCCAGCTGGCGTGACAATCTCATCAACAACAGATGGAGGAATAACGACGTTTCCAGCTTCATCAAGTCGCTGCCCCTTCTCGTTACATACTTGGCCCTCTTGGTCTCTCCGAACTCCAGCTGCATCAGGTCTTAATATCACTGTGTTGCTCATCTCCGAACTCCAGCTGCATCAGGTTTGATGTGTTCATAAATCAATTAAACCAAATCTCTTTGCGAATAATCAATTTGCTCACCTAGGTTCTATCAGGTAATTAATCGCACTGTCGTCCCTTATCAATTATCCTAAGATCTAAGTTCCAGATTCGTCAACCTAGAATTAGCTTTGAGAACAACCTAAGGCAAAGAACTAATTCAGATGGTGAATCCTAAACAGATAATCAACCTAGCATTCAGAGAAAACACTTATGAGAAAACCCTAAACCTAAAGTGGATCTACTCAGACATGGAGAATGAAACAATCAACATAACTAAATAAATCATCAATAGAAAATAAGAGTAAAAAAAGGTTTTGAGATCTGATCTCGGACGAAGGGAGATTCAGACTTGTCTCTCTCAAACCAAAGTAAAATAAAGCTTACAAAATAATGCATAGCCTAAACAGGTGGCTGAAAACCTAATTTATAAGCTAAAACACGTTCTGGGCCTTTTCTGTAATTAATAAAGTCTTCTGGACCAAGTTGCAGGGTCTTTAAACCTGTAAAATCACGTTTTTCCCCGTCTGCAGTTGGTGTCGGTCGATACTGGACTGGTGTCGATCGACACCGTACAATTTCGATCGACAGATTGGACTGTCTTCACCAAAACTGGCATAACTTTCGATCGCACCGTTTGAATGGCCTCAAACCACTTCCAAATGAAATCTAATCCATTGATCTGTCTTGTGTCCAAATTTGAGCTCAATCCATCTGTGGGAAGTTCTTCAACGAATGCCAAACTTCTGACGTCTCTGCATGACTCTGCTCCTTTTCTCCCAAAATGCTCCAGAATCCTCCAAAAACTCCAATTAAGCTCCAAACGTGCTAAAACCTGTAAAAGACTCTAAAAGACTCTATAATAGAAAAACTCTATAAAAAAGGACTTATATCATGGCTTAAATTGGGTAAAAACCATGATATATCAATCGATCGATACTCAGGCGATTTCATGTTTGCTCCTTGTTTATCCTGACACAAAACACAAAACGAAAAATAAAAAGAAAAAGACTATTATACAAACTCACCACTAGGTTGCCGCCCACCAAGCGCTCGTTTAACGATGGTGATATGGAGTAGCCACACGATGATTTACACCATGCTTCTTCAGCAACTTCTCAAAAACCTTGTTAATAAAGTGGCTGCCACCATCACTTATAACAATACGCGGCACTCCAAATCGTGGGAAAATGATGGTCTTAAACAGCTTAAGAACCACCGCAGAGTCATTGGTTTGACTAGCAATCGCTTCCACCCATTTGGACACATAATCCACAGCAAGCATGATGTATCTGTTCTTGTGTGACGAGGGAAATGGACCATAAAGTCCATGCCCCAGCAATCGAAAACTTCAACCTCAATGATGAAATTCTCTGAACATAGTAGGCCACCAGAAACCTACTTGAAGAACTTTGGACATTTTCTTGAAAGTAGCAAAGTGTCCAGCATACTCAGACCCATGACAATGAAAAAGAATCGCAGGCACCTCAGACTCTACAACACATCTTCTGTAGATACCATGTGAGCAGTGCTTGTATAAGTATGGCTCATCCCAGAAGAATCGTCTCATCTCGCGCATAAACTTCTTCCTCGCATACTTCGTGGGATGCTTTGGCTCAGTCTCTACATCAAGGTAGTTAGCAATGTCAGCGTACCATGGTCGTGCAGGACTAGATACAATAGCTAGATAGGCGTCATAAGAATCGAAGTGCTCTACAGGCAAAACAGGTCCAAAACGTGTCGGGTATCGACCGATACTAGGTGAGTATCGATCGATACTGAAGGTCTGCAGTCGCAAAAACTGCAGATTTTTGGAACAAACATCCTGAAACTGAGTCTCAATAAAGTAGATACCCTCCTCTGGCAAGAAGTCTTCAATAGGCACGACTTCATCGATCTTTATTCGCGATAGGTGGTCAACAACTCCATTCTCAACTCCCTTCTTATCCTTGATCTCGATATCGAACCCTTGGAGCAAATGTACCCATCGGCAAAGACGAGGTTTGAAGTCATTGTTCTTCAGCAAGTATTTTAGAGCAGCACGGTCTGTGTGAACAATAACCTTGCTCCCAATCAAGTAGGACCGAAATTTCTCAAAAGAGAAAACAACTGCAAGTAACTCCTTCTCGGTGGTGCTGTAATTCTGCTGAGCATCATCCATCGTCCTGCTGGCATAATAAATAGCATGGAGCTTCTTGTCTTTCCTCTGACCCAAAACAGCTCATACAGCAAAATCACTTGTATCGCACATAACCTCAAAAGGTAAACTCCAATCAGGTGGTTGGATAATAGGAGCACTCACCAATGCCTTCTTAATCTCCTCGAAGGCTGCAAGGCAATCAGATGTGAAATCGAATTTGACTTCCTTACATAACAGGGCTGTGAGTGGGCGTGCAAGCTTAGAGAAATCCTTGATGAACCTCCTGTAAAACCCAGCATGTCCAAGGAATCTTCAAATCTCAGATACAGATCGTGGCGCTTGCAGGCTTGTCATTACATGAATCTTAGCTTTGTCAACTTCGATCCCTGCCTTAGAAACCTTGTGCCCAAGAACAATGCCATCTTGTACCATGAAGTGGAACTTCTCCCAATTAAGAACCAAGTGCTTCTCCTCGCATCGTTGAAGCACCTTGCACAAGTTATCCAGACAATCTTTGAATGACGATCCATACACTGAAAAGTCACCCATGAACACCTCCATAAACTCCTCAGTCATGTCTGTGAAAATCAACATCATGCATCTCTGAAAGGTCGCTGGAGCGTTACATAATCCAAATGACATTCTTCTGTAGGCGAATGTGCCATAGGGACATGTAAAAGTCGTCTTTCTCTGGTCCTCTGGATGTATAGGAATCTGGAAAAAGCATGAGTACCCATCGAGAAAACAGTAGTATGAAGGACTCGCTAACCTCTCCAGCATCTGGTTGATGAATGGCAATGGGAAATGATCCTTCCTTGTAGCCGCATTCAGCTTCCTGTAGTCAATACACATCCTGTGACCAATGATTGTCCTTGTAGGAATCAACTCATCCTTTTCATTCTTCACCACAGTTATACCTCCTTTCTTAGGCACAACGTGAACTGGACTAATCCAAGAACTATCTGAGATGGCATAGATAATCCCGGCTTCCAACAGCTTCATCACTTCCTTCCTGACCACTTCCTTCAGGTTCGGATTCAGCCTCCTCTGGCACTCAATCGAAGACTTTGACTCATCATCTAGGTGAATCCGATGCATGCACAAGTCTGGTGCTATACCTGAAATATCATCAAGAGAATATCCAAGAGCTTTGCGATACTTGCGCATCTTGCTCAGCAGTAAGGTAATCTCTGTGTTGTTCAAAGAAGCATTAACAATCACATGGTATGTGGAATTAGGACCAAGAAAAACATACCTCAATGCGGCTGGGAGTGGCTTAAGTTCCACCTTATGAGCATTTTTCTCGCTCCAATCTCCAAGCCCAACAGCTTGCTTAGAACTTTCGGCCAACTCTCCTTCTGGTCGCAGGGTATCGACCGATACTAGGAGAGTATCGATCGATACTGGTGATGCTGAATCGAGCATCTTCGAGTATCCAGCAGTATCATCGCACAAATGGACCTCTGAAGTGGTTGAACAGACCAATGCTCTCTCCAGTGGATCCTTAGAGTGCATCTCCAGGAAGTACTCCTCTGCTATGTCACTGAAGGTGTCCACATAGAACGTCTGCCCATTGATGGTTGGTCTCTTCTTCATCTTTCCCATGTTAAAGAACATCACCAAATCACCGATGTTGAGAGCTATCTATCCATTCTTGCAATCGATCAAGGCTCCAGCAATTGCAAGAAATGGTCTGCCCAGCATAAGAGGATCCTTAGGCTCAGCATCGTACTTCAGGACGATGAAATCTGTTGTGATCAAGCAATTACCAATCTTGATTGGGACATCTTCGAGTAGTCCCTCTGGAAGTCGCACTGAGCGATCAGCGAGTACCAGTGAAATCCTTGTAGATTGGAAATATGTCATCCCCATTCGCTTAGCAACTGAGTGTGGCATGAGGTTCACACTCGACCCAATATCACAGAGAGCACGCTCGAATCTCTCTGTGAAGATAGTGCAATCCAAAACAAAACTCTCTGGGTCTGGTAGCTTTTTGGGAATTTTGTTGAGTAAAATTGCACTGCACTCAGCTGTAATCATCATGACATCCTCCTCAAGGTTCACATTGCTAGACACAAACTTCTTCACATACCTCCTGAAAGCTGGAGAAGTCTTAATAGCATCAACAAAAGGAAGCTCCACAACCAACTTATCCAACATAGTTTTGCATCTGGCGTCCTCCCATTCCTTCTTTGTCATCTTAGGAGGTATAGGATAAGGTATCTTGGGTTTGTACACCCTCTCCTTGACAATCTCTGGCTCCTTCTCGACCTGTGTTTCAGCATCGACCGACACAGAAAGAGTATCGATCGATACACGGGATTTTGGATCCCCTCGTGCAGGTGTCTGGGCTGGTATCAATCGACACTGGCTGGTATCGATCGATACACGGGGATTTTCAGAATCCCAGTCGTCATCTTTAGCAAGATCGACGAAAGTCTCTGCTGTTGGGCTGTTCTTCACTCATGTAATCACCTCTTTTCCACTCCTCAAGGTGATGGCATTGATGTGTGCCCTTGGATCCTCAGTTTTCCCTGTAAGAAAACCTTCCTGCCTCTTCACAGCTGCTGCTGTCTGAGCAACCTGAGTTTCCAGCTTCCTCTGAGAAAGATTGATAGCTTTAGTTTTCCCATTCAGATCAGTGTACAGATGGTCAATATTCCCATTGAAATCCACTTGCAGCTTTTGTTGTCCCTGAAAAATCTGTTCAAACATGGATTCCATCTTACTCTATGTGGACTTTGGAGAGATGGGCTGGTACGAAGAGTTCCCATAATTGCGAGAGAAGTCGCTGCTCTGGAGTGGTTTCGGAACAAATTGTTTTGCTCCAAAACCAGATTGGTTTCCCTCAAACTAGTACCCACCTTGTTGAGTGTTGTTGTTGAAGTTTCGGTTGTTGTTGTACCCAAATCGCTGACCCTGAAAACCAGAACCACCAACGTAGTTAACATCCTCCACTTCATCTTCTTCCACATTCACGACTTCATCAGCAAAGTGTACAGCTTTCTTCGACTTCCCGATCAGGAAATCCAGCTTGGCCTGAATTTCAGCAATCTGCGATCCCTCAACTCCTCCAGCCTGCTTCTTTCACTCGAAATCAGCATTCTTTGTGCTATTGCTAGACGCCAAGTTCTCAATCAGCACAACCGCATCATATGGATACCTGATATATCATGGTTGTTACCCCTTTTAGGTCATGATATAAATCCGTTTTATAGAGTCTTTATGCTATTTCGGAGTCTTTTAGAGTCTTTTACAGGTTTTAGCACGTTTGGAGCTTAATTAGAGATATTGGAACTTTCTGGAGCATTTTGGAGCAAAGCTGAAGTTCGTGTTGCTGAGTACCCGATTTCACGTCAAACATCGATCGATACCTCCTTGGTATCGATCGACACTCATCGAGGCAGACACGACCAGCAACTTTAATGAAGAGTTGAAGAATTGTAACTTGGTCCAGAAGTCTTTAATATTTACAAGAAGCCCCAAAACGTGATTTAGATTATTTATAGGGATTTTACAGCCACTTTGTTGGCTATGCTTTATTTTCTACGCTTTATTTTACTTTGGTTTGAGAGAGAGCTTTGTGAGGAAGACAAGTCTGAAACTCCCTTCGTCCGAGAGAAGATTTCGAACCCTCATGTTACTCTTTCTGTTTTATTTGATGATTTATTCAAACATATTGATTGTTTCATTCTCTATGTCTGAGTAGATCCACTTTAGGTTCAGGGTTCTCATAAGGGTTTTCTCTGAATGCTAGGTTGATTAATTTATTAGGATTCACTATCTGAATTAGTTCTTCACCTTAGGTTGTTCTCAAAGCTAATTCTAGGTTGACGAATCTGGAACTTATATCTTAGGATAATTGATTAGGCACGACAATGCGATTAATTACCTGATAGAACCTTAGGTGAGCAAATTGATTATTCGCAAAGAGATTTGGTTTAATTGATTTGTGAACATATCAAACCTGATATTAAAGCTGATTTAGACTTTAGGATTCGCAAAGAGATTTGGAATTCCTAGGATTTAGATTTAGATAATTCTCGCAACAACAGTTGGTTAATTATACCTTAGTGATTTGAGTTCAAGAACCGCGCTAATCTGAATCATGTTAGTTAATTTAGCTGCATTCATTGATTTTCTGAGAAATACCCTGAGCCTATCTTTCTCCCAATTGAATTACAACACTTTTAATTTACGCATTGCTTTCAATTACATCTGAATTGCTTAACTTAATTCTCACATATATAATCTATTGTGCGTTTCTGTGAGTCCTTGTGTTCGACCCCTATCTATACTACGACAACTGCTTTAGTATATAATTAGGGTATTAATTTGAGCATATCAAATTTGGCGTCGTTGCCTGTGACTCAATTTCGCCTTTAGATTTTAGATGTCGAGTTTCGACTAAGTTCGTCGGTATCGATCGATACTACCTAGTATCAGTCGATACTTAGGCGATTTCTTTGTTGATATCGATCGATACCATCAGTGTCGGTCGATACTCAACGTATTTTTTTTTGTTACTTACGTGCCTTGTCTAGTGTTTTGTTTTCAGGTGCATGCCTAATTGTGAAACCAGGAAGAACAAGAGCACTCCGCTAGTCAATCTATCGTTAGAGAAGCTAGCACGTTTAGAACGCACAAACAGAAAGACAAAGCAAACATCAGGGATGAACAACCCAGTGGTATTAAGAGCTGATGAAGCTGGATTCTTGAGAGACCAAGAGGGTCAAGTGTGCAATGAGAGAGGGCAGCGACTTGATGAAGCTGGAAACGTCATTGTCCCTCCTGCTGTTGTTGTTCAGATTGTCGCGCCAGCTGCGCAAGCCAACGTTGGGAATGCTGGGATTGATCGAGGTAGAACACTTGCTGAGCACAACAGACCTGATCAGTTCTATGCCAATCGATCTGCGATTCGCATCCCAACTTTTCAGAGGAATGACTTTGAGCTGAAACCTGCGTACTACGCTCTTGTAAGTCAGAATCCTTTCCATGGCCTATCTCGAGATGATGGCATTGACGTGTGGGTCGTGTGGATGAACTGTCTTTCCCTTGGCATTTGCAGCAGACTGAGCCACTTGCGTTGCCAGCATCCTATGATTGGTATTGAGAGCCTCGATTTTCCCATTCAGATCAGTGTACAGATGGTCAACCTTCCCATTGAAATCCACTTGCAATTTCTGCTGTCCCTGAAGAATCTGCTCAAGCATGGATTCCATCTTATTGTCTGTGGACTTTGGAGGGATGGGCTGGTACGAAGAGTTCCCGTAATTGCGAGTATTGTTGCTGAAGTTTCGGTTGTTGTTGTACCCAAATTGTTAACCATGAAATCCAGAACCACCAACATAGTTAACATTCTCCACTTCATCCTCAGCAGCAAAGTGAACCGCTTTCTGATTCTTCCCGATCAAGAAATCCAGCTTGGCTTGAACTTGAGCAATTTGTGATGCATCAATTCCTCCAGCCTGCTTCTTCCGCTCGGAATCAGCATTCTTGGTGCTATTACTAGACGCCAAGTTCTCAATTAGCACAATTGCATCATCTGGATATTTGGTGTTGAAATTCCCATTACTTGCAGTATCCAAAGCCATCTGGTACCTCCAATCGATTTCTCTGTAGAATGTGCCCAGCAGCTGAATTTGATTGAACCCATGGTGCGGACAATCCCTCTGATATGACTTGAAACGAATCCAAGCAGCCTTGAGTGCTTCTGTTGGACCCTGAGAAAATTGAGAGATCTTGTTCCTGAGCTCTTCAGATCTCGCATCATCGTAGAAGTTGCACAGGAATGTTTTCTTCGCCTCATTCCATGTAGTTAGAGAATCAGGGGCCAACTGCTTCAGCCAATAAGCAGCGTCTCCACCAAGAGAGTATGGGAAGAGTTTGCAGAACGGGAACTCATTGGGCACTCCATTGTACTTCATCCCAGTGACCAAATCCTCGAACCTCTCGATATGATCCATGGGATGCTCATGAGGTAGGCCATGGAAAGGACTCTGACTCACGAGAGCATAGTACGCAGGCTTCAGCTCGAAGTCGTTCCTCTGAAAAGTTGGGATGCGAATCGCAGATCGATTGGCATAGAACTGATCAGGTCTGTTGTGCTCGACAAGTGTTCTACCTCGATCACCTGCAGCATACCCAACGTTGGCGCGCCCAGCTGGCGCGACAATCTCAATAACAGGAGCAGGGACAACGACGTTTCCAACTTCATCTAGTCGCTGCCCTCTCTCATTACACACATGACCCTCTTGGTCTCTCAGAACTCCAGCTTCATCTAGTCTTAAAACCACTGGATTGTTCATCCCTAATGTTTGCTTGGTCTTTCTGTTTGTGCGTTCCACAAGTGCTAGCTGTTCCAGTGACAGTTCAACTAGCTGAGTGCTCTTGTTGCTTCTGGTTTCACGAACAGGCATACACCTGAAAACAAAACACTAGACAAGGCACGTAAGTAACCCAAAAAAATACGTTGAGTATCGATCGATACCAAGTGGTGTCGATCGATATCAACAAAAAAAGTCGCCTGAGTATCGACCGATACTAGTGAGTACCGATCGATACCGACGAACTTAGTCGAAATTCTAAACTAAAATCTAATGGCGAATTGAGTCCCCGGCAACGGCGCCAAATTTGATATGCTCAAATTAATACGCTAAAAGTACTAAAGCAGATGTTATAGTATAGCTAGGGGTCGAACCACAAAGACTCAAGGAAACACACAATAGATTCTAGATGCTGAATTACGCTAAGCAAATCAATTGTATTGACATCAATTACGTAAATTAAAAGAGTTGTAAATCAATGGAGAGAATATAGGCTCAGGGTATTTCTCAGGAAATCAATGAATGCAGCTAAATTAACTAACAGGATTCAGATTACGCTCGGTTCTTGAACTCAAATCACTAAAACATAGCTAACCAACTCTCGTTGCGAAAACTATCTAAATCTAAATCCTAGGAATTCCAAATCTCTTTGCGAATC
>PKML01056227.1:55656-101868 GCA_002933935.1 Eutrema yunnanense | reverse complement strand
AGGTTCTATCAGGTAATTAATCGCACTGTCGTGCCTAATCAATTATCCTAAGATCTAAGTTCCAGATTCGTCAACCTAGAATTAGCTTTGAACACAACCTAAGGCGAAGAACTAATTCAGATGGTGAATCCTAAACAGATAATTAACCTAGCATTCAAAGAAATCCTTTATGAGAAAACCCTAAACCTAAAGTGGATCTACTCAGACATGGAGAATGAAACAATCAACATGTTTGAATAAATCATCAATAGAATAAGAATAACAAGAGGTTCTTGAGATCTGATCTCGGGCGAAGGGAGATTCAGACTTATCTCTAAAAACCAAAGTATATAAAATAAAGCTTAAAAAGGCATAGCCTAAACAAGTGGCTGTAAAATTCTATTTATAACCTAAATCACGAGTTGGTGACTTCTTGTAATTATCAAAGTCTTCTGGGCACTTTTGCAATTCGTCAAAACTTCATAAAAAGTCACGGCCCATGATTTCTCGACGGGTGTCGATCGATACCAGGGGGTATCGATCGATGCTTGTCGCTTAGATCGGGCACTTAGTCATCAGACTTCAATTTCGCTCCAGAATGCTCCATAGAACTCCAATATCTCCAATAATACTCCAAATGTGCTAAGACCTGTAAAAGACTCTAAAAGACTCCAAAATACTATAAAGACTATATAAAAAGGACTTATATCATGGTCTAAACAGGGAAAAACCATGATATATCATTTTGGTAGTTCCCTTGGTTGCCCACGTAGTTCACCTCCTCTTGGGTGTTCTTGTCCACGTTCTCCTCTTGATAGCAACCTTGATTCTCATCATAAGTATCCACAAAATTAACCGTCTTTTGAGAAGACACTAGAAGTTTATCATTCAAATTGGCTTGCTTTTCCAACTTGTCATTAAGAGCTTTCATGTCTTTGGCCCGCTTGTTCTCATCAAAATCACTAGTGGTCCTTGTGGCGCGGTCATAGTCATCACCATAGGTACCGTCACTTTGGGCCAAGTTCTCGACAAGCTCCATTGCTTCCTCAACGTCCTTAGCTAAGAAGTTATTGTTTGATGCCGTGTCAAGTAGCATACGGATCTTAGGCAAAGCAACTCGGTAGAGGGTGCTAAGGAGAGAGGCGTTGCTAAAGCCGTGATGTGGGCATTGAGAAGTGTAGCTTATAAATCTCTCCCAAGCCTCGTTGAAAGACTCATTGGACCGTTGTGTGAAGCTTGAGATCTCGTTGCGAAGCTTGGCGGTTCGAGCTGGTGAAAAGAATTTGGCAAGAAACGCACGTTTGCAATCATCCCACGAGGTGATAGATCCTTGGGGTAAGGTATTTGATATATCACGGTTTTTACCCCTTTTTAGCCATGATATAAGTCCTCTTAATAGAGTATTTCTAGTGTTTTCGTAGTCTTTTAGAGTCTTTTCAGGTTTTAGCACGTTTGGAACACAATTGGAGAAAAAGAGCCGTTTTGGGTGAAAATGAGCATATGGAGATGCAGAGTCATGCAGAGACGTCAGAAGTTTGGCATTCGTTGAAAAAATTTCTACTGATGGATTGAGCTCAAATTTGGAAACCAGACAGATCAGTGGATTAGCTTTCATTTGGAAGTGGGTTGAGGCCATTCCAACATTGCGATCGAAAGTTATGCCAGTTTTCGTGAAGGAAGTTCTCGACAACCTCCATTGCTTCCTCAACGTCCTTAGCTTAGAAGTTACCATTTGATGCCGTGTCAAGTAGCATACGGATCTTAGGCAAAGCACCTCGGTAGAGGGTGCTAAGGAGAGAGGCGTTGCTAAATCCGTGATGTGGGCATTGAGAAGTGTAGCTTCTAAATATCTCCCAAGCCTCGTTGAAAGACTCATTGGACCGTTGTGTGAATTTTGAGATCTCGTTGCGAAGTTTGGCGGTTCGAGCCGGTGAAACGAATTTGGCAAGAAACGCACGTTTGCAATCATTCCACGAGGTGATAGATCCTTGGGGTAAGGTCCTTTCCCATTGGTGAGCCTTGTCACCCAAAGAGAACGGGAAGAGACGAAGTTTGAACCCATCTTCGGAGACCCCATTGATCTTAATGAGACCACATATCCGGTCAAATTGGTCGATGTGGTCCAAGGGATCCTCCATGGACAAGCCGTGAAACTTGTTGGCTTGAACCGTGTTGATAACCCTCGGTTTCACTTCTAAGTTGTTGTTCTCTACTGGTGGAGCTTGAATCCCTTGTCGGTTTTGGTGAGCATTAGCGGCATCACCCTCTCCAACAACGTTTCTAGCTCTTGGTGGATGGTTGGGACTGTTTTGTGGGTGATGGTTTCCATTGCCACCACCTCCTTGATTATTGCCGTTTCCATCCCCATTCCCACTGTTCCTTTGATGGGGAATGGGTTCATTGATGTTCCGAAGGGGAACATTCTCAAAGTTCTCCATTTCTTCGTTGTCAACCTCTTCTTGAAATCTAACTCGGCTTCTCCTTGCCCGTGAACCTCTATCTAGTTGATTGATATCGTCTCTTGGTTCTACGAGATTGGTGTTGCCTCGGGAACGAGTATGCACACACCTAGAGAGTACAAAAGCAATGAGAAGCAAACAAGATTAGTAACTTGGTAGCAAATAATACTTAAGCTCACTTAAAACCTAAATCTCAATGTTAAAACCAATCCCAATATGGCAACAGCGCCAAATTGATACTGGTCTTTTTAGTCTCTAGGAGGTATCAATATCCCCAATACGATGTAGTAAGGAGGTTATCAATCCATAATTGGGATTATTTAAATCACTAAGAATGCAAGGAACTCAAGCAAGTTAAGCTAAACAAGTGTTGTTTGTGATTAACTATCAATTCAAAACAAGTGAATAGCAAATCAAACAAGATGTAATTCAAATATCAAAAGCGAATCCTAAGATGGGGTGATATATCATGGTTTTTACCCTGTTTAGACCATGATATAAGTCCTTTTATAGAGTCTTTTCTAGTATTTTGGAGTCTTTTAGAGTCTTTCACAGGTTATAGCACGTTTGGAGCTTAATTGGAAGTATTGGAGCTTTCTGGAGCATTTGGAGCAGAAGCAGAAGATCGTGTCGCCAAGAACCTGATTTCACGACAGGCATCGATCGATACCCCCTTGGTATCGATCGATACTCGACGAGGCTGACACGACATGCGACTTTTATGAAGAGTTGAAGAATTGCAACTTGGTCCAGAAGTCTCTGATAATTACAAGAAGGCCCCAGATCGTGATTTAGGTTATAAATAGGATTTTACAGCCATTGTTTAGGCTATGCTTTATTTTTGCTTTAGTTTGAGAAAGATTTTGGTGAGAGACAAGTCTGGTTTCCCTTCGTCCGAGATCAGATCTCAAAACCTTGTTTCTCTTTCTGATTTTATACAAGAGTATTTATTCAACATGTTTATTGATTTAATATTCATGTCTGAGTAGATCACCTGTTAGGTTTAGGGTTTTCTCATAGGGATTTCTTTGAGTGCTAGGTTGATTTTCTGTTAGGATTCACTATCTGAATAGTTCTTCACCTTAGGTTGTTCTCTATGCTAATTCTAGATTAATCACCTAGAACTCAGATCTTAGGATAATTGATTAGGCACGAGAGTGCGATTAATTACCTGATAGAACCTAGGTGAGCAAATTAATTACTCGCAAAGAGATTTGGTTTAATTAATTTGTGAACATATCAAACTTGAGCTTTAAAGCTGATTTAGAATTTAGGATTCGCAAAGAGATTTGGAATTCCTAGGATCTAGATTTAGATAGTTTTCGCAACGAGAGTTGGTTTATTATATCTTAGTGATTTGAGTTCTAGAACGGTGCTTAATTCGAATCCAGTCAGTTAATTTAGCTGCATTCATTGATCTCCTGAGAAATACCCTAAGCCTACGTCTCCCCAATTGAATTTACAAACGTTTTACTTGCAATCCTGTTTTCAATTACATCATCTGGTTTAGCTTGTTTCTGATCTATAGAATTTATTGTGTGATTCTTGAGTTCTTGTGTTCGACCCCTTGATTTACTGCAGCAACTGCTTTAGTACTTTTTAGGGTATTAAATTGAGCATATCATGGGGTTATCGACTTTAGGTGACCCAAGCACAATTCATGATGTTCTTTCTCAAATAAGCTTTCCCTAGGCAATAGATCTCTAATCTTGATTAGTTCTTTCTCAAGCAACTAATCACTATGTTAATTATCAAATCCATTAGCAAATCATCATTTGTGGATTATCAATTAGCAAGCATTAAGAATATAAACAAGATCAACCAAAATACACCCTAGACAACTAATCCCTTAGGCTAGGAGCATAAATCCCTTGAATAGTTCATCAAGGCATTTCATCAAACACTTGGTGTGCATGAAATGCCTTATGATCTAAATCTACTTTCTCAATCTAGATCTAGCATTAAGGGCACTATTCAAGAAGGGAATAAAGATAATCTAGCCCTAAACACCCTAAATCATGCATTGGATCACCCAAATCTACCCCATCTCAAGATCCTAAAAAGACTACTCAAGACCCATCAAGAACACCTCAAAATCGATTTGGATAAGGGATGAATCCATGGATGAATGTTGAATAATCAAGCTAGAAAGAAGATATATAGAAGGGATTGATGAAAACAAACCCCGTGAACCAAGGTTTGATTTTCGATTTTTAGGCTGTTGGAACTTGTTTTGCTGGATGATTATCACTTGATTAGTGTGTTCTAGGCCTAGTCGAACCCTGCCTTACACTCGATTGCACTTGGTTTGCGCTTTTGGAATCTTTGGATTTGTGTTCTTGGTTGTGATGCTCGATACTTGTACGAGTATCGATCGATACCACATTGGTATCGGTCGATATTGGCTACTTCACTTGGCCGAGATTGCTGTATTTGAGAGAGATGTTGGATTTATGCTGTGTTTTGTTTGTTGACAATGCAGATGGCACCTAGGAAGAAGGCACGCACTGATACCGCATCCAGCTCTAACCCACCAGGGAAAGAGTACCAGTTGGGTGCTCGAGTCGAGTTTTTACATAACGGGGTCTGGGCACTAGGAACAGTTATTGTCTGTCTTACCCAGAACCGCTACAAAGTTCAGACCGCCAACTCCACCGACTTCACATTGGCTTTCGGTACAAACTTTCGAGACGCACCATCCGAAGCTCCTGCACTTTCTTCACCTGTGCTTCCTCGTGCAACAGTTCGTTCTCCATGTCCTAAGATCAGTGAGAAGGCTAGGATACGTTTGATGGATGATTACGAAGGGTCGGATAAGGAGATTACAGAGAGCAAAGCTTGCACCCATAGGCCTATTTCCGAGGAGTAGGACGATTATGACTCGATCTTCTACAACGCTTGGCAGGAGGTTGATGTGCGCCCCACTCGGTTTATTGATACGCACACTATTCGTCATATGGGTTTTGACAGGGAGCTTGATGGATTGATCCGCAAGATCGGATTGGGGACGATGCCTGCGCGGCAATATGACATGTACCCTGACATGGTTCGCCAGTTCCTTGCTTCTGTTCGCGTCTACTACACTGGTGAACCTCCAGTGACTGCACAGCAGGGTGTTCTAACTTTCCTGATTCGCGGTGTGCGATATAGGATATCTTTTCAGGAGCTCTGCGACATATATGGGTTTCACCGGGACTTCTCGAAGTGCGAGCTTCCCCGCAAGTTCATGGATATTAAGGCATTCTGGTCTCACTTTGGGCATGGGGTCTATGACAGTAAGACCACTACACAGATGGATGTGTGCCATCCCGTCCTGCACTGCCTTGTGAGGATCCTGAGCAACACTTTGTTGTATAAGATGGAGCCAAACAAGATGAGAGTTGCTTAGCTGGTTTTTATGTCTATTAGGATTGGAGATCTCATTTCTGATGAGGCATATGAGTGGCCTGAGTTGGATCTCGCGGTTAACATGGGTGCTGTATTCGCACATCACTTGGAGTCGCTGAAGGTTAAGCCTTTCACAGGACGTGGCAAGGCTTCTAGGAATGCAGGTCATAAGAAGACAGAGACGGTGGGCAGTCTTCTCACTCCCATTTTCTTGCACCTGGGAATCAGCACCAGCAGTTGTTCGATCGTGACCTCCCGCGAGCTTATGGACGAGGCGCACTTGGAGCACCTGCGTTGGCTGAAGCCTCACAGGCGTTGGGTTTTTAGCACTTCTGTTGGGGACTTTCTGGTTCAGCTCCCCAACACTGATCTGACCGACATAGGGTGTGACCCTGCTCAACTACTGTTCGCACCCTCTGTTGATGACATGGAGCTTGCACCGGTCACTAGACGTCGAGGCTCCGCTACTAGAGTACACCCACCTGCAGATGACCATGTTGGGGGTCAACCGCGACACGAGCCATCTCCTATTGCTGCTGCGCTTTCTCTTCCTCCACCACCTGAGATGGAGATGGATCCTTTTCAGCGATACGTCATCACGAGTTTGCAGACCATCTTGACCGCGATTTCACGATGCCGCTGCATGACTGACAAGGACGCTGCTCCTTCGTCTCCGCCTGTTGATCCTTATCCTATTGATGATCCTACTGCTGATGGTGATTATGACGCCATTGAGGACGATTAGTCCTCCTTCTATATGATTTTTCACGTTTGTTTTTCTTTTCGTTTTTCCTTTTTCTTTTTATTTTCATTTAAACTTTTGTGTCTTTTATGTTTTTGGACCTGTGGATTTATGCTTCTATGATATTTTGTTGCACCTAACTTGTGTTTGAGTGGTCTAACAGTGCTTACATTTAACACCTGGATCGTTTGACACATTTGTGGAGCTACATCTAACCTTAGACGTTGAAAATGAAATCGCCTTAGTGTCGATCGATACCTTGTTGGTATCGGTCGACACCCTACGCGAATGAGACGGTTCATCGTATTGACTTAAGCCTGGTATCGATCGATACCAAGCCGTGAGTCGGTCGATACTCGATGTTCCATCACGGTAACTTCTTGTTTTTCACAATCCCATTTTGTCATTTTGTTTTCTTTCACCAACTCTAGGCTAGATAACACTGGGGACAGTGTTGTTCAAGTCTGGGGGAGGTAGTCGCTGACATTGTTTTTGTTTTTCTTAGAGTCAGTCATTTTTGAGTCATTCGTTGGTTTATTGAGTCAAACCTTTGTTGGAGACTGTGATCTTTTTCTTGAATCCATTGATCTGACATTGCTTCTAAGTGACCATTGTTACAGAATCAGTTCTAGATCGACTAATAAAAAATCCACAGGCTTACCAGTTAACTAGGAGACACTCATGTTTCCAGCAAAGTTCTTTAAAGCCTGAGCCAAATTTTTGTACTTCATCAACGTGGTTAGTATCCATAGAGCTTGATTCATCATTCGTATCTGACAAAGGAACCCATGTGTTTTAAAATAATGGTATTTCTCTCCCTGTTACAAGTTAATAAATAAGATGCATTAAAAGATGAAATGATTTTTTTCTGAGTAGAGGGTTAGGAAAATTTCCAACGATCCCATTATTCTACTTCAGATGAAATGATCACACAAAGGATTGGAAATGAGGTTAGGATTTTCCTATGATGCCATTATTCGCCTACGCCTTTGATACTTTGAAAGGGAATAACCGGGGATTCGGTGGCTAACATCATCAATACTCGCGTCTCATACCTTGATGTGTATATGCAAAGCTAAAAACAAAAGAAAGAACATAATAAGAAATAAGTCTGGGGGAGAGAAATAATACCAGAAAGTGTGAAAAAGGGTGGTTCCTTGTCATGATATTGTATGGAAAAGAATGTAGAAGGTTCTTGGTATTAATCACAGCGATGAAACTGGTGAGGATGGCTTGATTGAACAATGCTGTGAAATAATGTGTGTAGTCTGGGAAGCTGCGAATGTCTAAGGAAAGTACATGGTGGTTAGATCAAAAACTGGTTAGGTGACATTTGGGTGCTTGGGAAAAGGGTCATTGCAACGTTTCAAGAACAGGTGAGTCTCTACGTTTTCAAACCTCTTTCTCTGGTTTAGTCTTCTATTTGCTTGAGGGCAAGCAAATGCTAAGTCTGGGGAGTTGATATATCATGGTTTTTACCCCGTTTAAGCCATGATATAAGTCCGTTTTATAGAGTCTTTCTACTATTTTGTAGTTTTTAGAGTCTTTTACAGGTTTTAGCACGTTTGGAGCATAATTGGAGATATTGGAGCTTTCTGGAGCATTTTGGAGCACATCAGACGTTCGTGTAGCTGAGTACCCGATTTGACGCTCGGTGTCGATCGATACTGCCTAGTATCGGTCGGTCGATACCCACCGAAGCAGATACGACAAGCGACGTTTCCAAGAGTTAAAGATTTGCAATTTGGTCTAGAAGTCTTTATTATTTACAAGAAGCCCCAAAACGTGATTTAGGTTATTTAATAGGATTTTACAGCCACTTTGTTGGCTACGCTTTCTTTACGCATTATTCTACTTTGGTTTTGTGAGAGAGCTTTGGAAGGGAGACAAGTCTGAAACTATGTTCGTCCGAGAGAAGATTTCGAACCCTCTTATTACTCTTTCTATTTATCTATTTGATGATTTATTCAAACATGTTTATTGCTTCAATTTCCATGTCTGAGTAGATCTCTTCAATTTCCATGTCTGAGTAGATCTCTTGGAGCAAAGCAGACGTTCGTGTAGCTGAGTACCCGATTTGAAGCACCAGTGTCGATCGATACTGCTTGGTATCGGTCGATACTCATCGAAGCAGACACGACCCGCGACTTTAATGAAGAGTTGAAGAATTGCAAAATTGCCCAGAAGACTTTATTATTTACAAGAAGCCCCAAAACGTGATTTATGTTATTTAATAGGATTTTACAACCACTTTGATGGCTACGCTTTATTTTTATTTTGGTTTTGTGAGAGAGCTTTTTGAAGGGAGACAAGTCTGAAACTGTGTTCGTCCGAGAGAAGATTTTGAACCCTCTTGTTACACTTTCTGATTTATTTGATGATTTATTCAAACATGTTTATTGCTTCAATTTCTATGTCTAAGTAGATCTCTTGTTAGGTTCAGGGTTCTCAATAAGGTTTTCTCTGAATGCTAGGTTGATTAGTTATTAGGATTCACCATCTGAATTAGTTCTTCACCATAGGTTGTTTGCAAAGCTAATTCTAGATTGATCACCCAGAACTTAGATCTTAGGATAATTGATTAGGCACGAGAGTGCGATTAATTACCTGATAGAACCTAGGATGAGAAAAATAACTAGTTGCAATGGAATTTGGTTTAGTTATTTTGTGAACAAATCAAACTTGATCTAAAAGCTGATTTAGACTTTAGGATTCGCAAAGGAATTTGGATTTCCAAGGATTTAGATTTATATAGTTTTCGCAACGAAAGTTGGTTAGCTATATCTTAGTGATTTGAGTTCAAGAACCGCGCTAAATCTGAATCCAGACTAGTTAATTTATCTGTATTCATTGATTTCTTGAGAAATACCCTGAACCTATCTTTCTCGACTTGAATTTACAACCGTTTTAATTTACGCCCTGTTTTCAATACCATTGATCGCTTAGCTTGATTCTCATCTATATAATCTATTGTGTGTCTCTGTGAGTCCTTGTGTTCGACCCCTACTTTACTGCAACTACTGCTTAGTACTTTTAGGGTATTAATTTGAGCATATCATGAATCCAAGAGCATCTTGTAACCCTCACTTGCTCCATGTAGATACCCATGCTCTCCATGGTCTTTGGTCAAAGCAACTTGCAAATGGTCCTCAAGGTTCAATTCTTCCAAGAGCTCATCTACTAACTCGTCCATTGTTTTGATGTAGAAGACTTGGCCATTAATGGTGGGTCTTTTCATAATATCATTGATATCGAACTCAAGTATCTCATCCTTGCCCAAATGGAGGTCAATAATTCCCTTTCTAACATCAATAATCGCACCGTCGGTGGCCAAGAAAGGTCTACCAAAGATTAGATGATCTTTAGGCTCTTCATCCATTTCAAGGACTACAAAGTCGGTTGGCACTATGAAATCTCCAACCATCACCGGTAAGTATTCAAGAAGTCTGATGGGGATTCTTATGTTTCTATTCGCAAGGATTAGGGAAGTTTTACAAGCCTTATACTTGGTGAAACCCAACTTCTTTGCAACGGAGAATGGCATGAGGCTTACACTTACTCCGAGGTCACATAAAAAAATTTTGAACACCAATGTTCCAAGGTTGCATGACAAAGTGAAGCTTTCCGGATCACCAAGCTTCTTCGGAACTACCTTCTTTTGGATGATCGCACTACATTCATGAGTAAGAATGACCATGCTCTCCATCTCTTTAGTCATATCCTTGGTGGCATCCTTTAGAAACTTAGCATATTGAGGCACAAGGAGAAAAGCATCCACCAAAGGCATAGTGATCTCAACCTTCTCCATTTGCCTATGAAAGACCGCTTTATACTTCTCCAATAATTGTTTCTTGAACTGGCCCGGAAATGGTAGCTTGGGCTCGTATGGTGGTGGAACAAACAACGTTTCTTTCCTTTTGGGCTTCTCCATGATCTTTTCTTGAACCGCAACTCCTTTACCCTTGTCTTCATTACCCACAAAACCATCTTCTACCACATTGTCTTCGGCTTCAAGATCCGCCCCCAATTAGTTTCTCAATGTCCACATTGATATTAGAAGGAGGCTCTCTAGTTGGAAGTACCGTTCCACTCCTAAGTGTGATTGCGTTGATGTATTCCTTGGGATTAGTTTTGGACATGCCCAGCAATGTACCTTGGGGACGAGATGAAGAAGATGCTCCCTTTCCCTCAAGTTGCTTGATTTTATAGCTCAATGTCTCAAAATTAGACGTGAGATCATTGTAAGAGCAATCAACTTTGTTATTACAAGATTTGCCCTAGAAGACTTTAATATTTACAAGAAGACCCCAGAATGTGTTTAGACTATATAATTAGGTTTTTCAGCCACTTTGTTGGCTATGCTTTATTTTCTATGCTTTATTTTTCTAAGCTTTCATTACTTTGATTTTACTTTGGTTTTTGGAGAGACAACTCTGAACTCCTGTTTTATTGATTTCTTTGATGATCTATTCAATCATGTTGCTTTCAATCTCCATGTCTGAGTAGATCCACTTTAGGTTCAGGGTTCTCATAAGGGTTTTCTCTGAATGCTAGGTTGATTAGTTTATTAGGATTCACCATCTGAATTAGTTCTTCGCCTTAGGTTGTGTTCAAAGCTAATTATAGGTTGACGAATCTGGAACATAGATTTTAGGATAATTGATTAGGCACGACAGTGCGATTAATTACTTGATAGAACCTTAGGTGAGCAAATTGATTATTCGCAAAGAGATTTGGTTTAATTGATTTGCGAACATATCAAACCTGAAATTAAAGTTGATTTATTCTTAGGAATTTGCAAAGAGATTTGGGATTCTGAAGTTTAGATTTAGATAATTCTCGCAACGACAGTTGGTTAATTATACTTTAGTGATTTGAGTTCAAGAACCGCGCTAAATCTGAATAATATTAGTTAGTTTATCTGCATTCATTGATTTCTTGAGAAATACCCTGAATCTATATTTCTCCCATCGAATTTAAAACTCTTTTACTGTTTATTGCTTTTGTTTCATCTTATTTGCTTAGCTTGATTCGATACTATACGATCTATTATGTGATTTCTGTAAGTTCTTGTGTTCGACCCCTACACTTACTACAACAACTGCTTTAGTACTTTTAGGGTATTAATTTGAGCATATCAAATTTGGCGCCGTTGCTGGGGACTCAATTTCGCCATTAGATTTTAACTGTCCAGTTTCGACTAAGCCCGTCGGTATTGATCGATACTACCTAGTATCGGTCGATACTCGTCGTTTATTTTTGTTGATATCGATCGACATCACTTGGTATCGATCGATACTCATCGCGTTTTTGTTACTAACGTTCTTGACTTTTGTGTTTCAGGCGCATGCCTAATCGTGAAACCAGAGGGAACAAGAGCACTCTGCTAGTTAATCTATTGTTAGAGAAGCTAGCACGTTTAGAACGCACAAGCAGAAAGGCAAAGCAAACATCAGGGATGAACAACACAGTGGTATTAAGACCTGATGAAGCTGGAGTTCTGAGAGACCAAGAGGGTCAAGTATGCAATGAGAGAGGGCAGCGACTTAATGAAGCTGGAAACGTCATTGTCCCTCCTGCTGCTGTTGTTGAGAATGCTGGAGTTGATCGAGGTAGAACACTTGGTGAGCACAACAAACCTGATCAGTTCTATGCCAATCGAGCTGCGATTCGCATCCCAACTTTTCAGAGGAATGACTTCGAGCTGAAACCTGCGTACTATGCTCTCTCACAAAACCTTCGAGAAGAAGACTGTACACTTTGCTGATGGAGTCAATAATATCGGTGGAGATGAAGTGGAGGATGTTAACTACGTTGGTGGTTCTGGATTTCAGGGTCAGCAATTTGCGTACAACAACAACCGAAACTTCAACAACAACATTCGCAATTACGGGAACTCTTCGTACCGGCCCATCTCTCCAAAGTCCACAGAGAATAAGATGGAATTCATGATGGAACAGATTCTTCGGGGACAAGAGAAGTTGCATGGTGACTTCAATGGGAAGTTTGACTCTCTGTACATTGAGCTGAATGGGAAAATTGAAGCCATCAATCAGACCCAGAGGAAGCTGGAAACTCAGGTCGCTCAGACAGCAACAGCTGTGAAAAGGCAGGAAGGTTTTCTTCCAGGGAAAACTGAGAATCCAAGAGCACACGTCAATGCAATCACCATAGGAAGTGCTAAAGAAGCCACTGCAGTGGTAGAGATGGGTTTTGATGCAGGAATTTTCGACAATGTTGTTGAAGATGAAGAATGGGATTCTGAAATCGCGTAGGTATCGATCGATATCAGCCAGTGTCGATCGATACCAGTCCAGACACCTGCACGATGGAATCCAAAATCCTGAGTATCGATCGATACTCATCCAGTACTGGTCGATACTGAGACACATGTCGAGAAGGGACCAGAGATTGTCAAGGAGAGGGTGTACAAACCCATAATACCTTATCATATGCCTCGTATTATGACAAAGAAGGAATGGGAGGATGCCAGATGCAAAGCTATGCTGGATAAGCTTGTTGTGGAGTTTCCCGTGGTTGATGATATATCTGACGATGAGAATTCGAACACCACCCCAGCATCGATCGATACCCTACCTGTATCGATCGATACCTTCCCATATACTGCAAAGGAGCCGCGTATGAGTGTTGACAAACTTTGCAAGCCTAAGCAGCTGAATCTTATTCCTCAACACCTCCGAGCTCCCATCACTCCAAAGCTGTTGCGTAGCTTTGAGAAGATGGTACGAAGGATACCCCACTCGTTCACTTTTGAAGAACCTCTAGAGGGCTGGCCTCTGCTAAGTCACTTCAAAGAGTGCAGAGAAACTCTGGAATAAATGAAGGCACTATTCATCAAGGCAAGACGCAAGTCACTACCGCTGAGGCAGTTGACCCAGAGGGAAGACCCAGGAAAATTCGCAGTTCCATGCTTCATCTATGGAGTTGAATTCGATGCGTCTCTCGTTGACTATGGGTCTAGCATCAATGTAATATCACGGGATATCGCTGAACGATTGAGGGCTGATATAAGACCCCCTACGATGCTTCTCACGTTTGCGAACTCCTCAACCTCACCTCCATACGGTACTATCCATGCTTTGCCTGTTAAAGTAGGAGATTGTCTGGTGCCCACTAATTTTCAGGTTGTGGAGATGAGCGAATGATCTGAGGTTTCTTTGCTCCTGGGACGACCGTTTATGGCTACTGCTGGCGCGATCATAGACACACCTAATAAGAGACTCTCTTTCTCTTAAATTGACGGAGAGGTCTATTATGATGCCATTCCCTCTAGAGGTGCTCCCACACATGTCTCGTGCTTCACCGTTGTTCCAGGAGAGACGTTGGTCGTTGATCTTTTGGAAGAGCCTCCAGACGACCCAACTGTCATAGACGTTTTGGTTGAACCGCCCAGCATCCCCAAGAAAGTTGTCAGAAAGGCTAAGGCAACAAAGAAGAATGCGAAGAGCGAAAGAGTCGAGAGTGCTCCCTCTATGACCTTAATCCCTCAGAAGTGTGATGGGGATTCGATTGAGTACAAGGTGAAGTGCAAAGGAACTTCGAAACCATTCTCTAAAGCCCGAGTTCTTCTTACTTCGGAGCTGAAAGAGAAAGGACAGAAATTTATGGAGAGCATGTTGAGCAGAACTCTGAGTCTGCAAGTATCTAGCTGTGGAACTTGCATAGGAGTAAGCTCTCAATTTTCTCCTGACTGATCACCTGAGCCAAAGTCAAGCTACTGACTTTAAACGAGCGCTTGGTGGGAGGCAACCCACTGGTGAGTCTGTCTTTGAGTCATTTTTCTTATTATTTTTCGTTTTGTGTTTGTGTCAGGATAAACAAGGAGCAAAACTCGAAATCGCCCGAGTATCGATCGATACCTCATTGGTATCGGTCGACACCAATCGCGAATGTACGGTTCATCATGTCGATTTAAGCCTGGTATCGATCGATACCAAGCCGTGTGTCGATCGATACTAGATGTTCCAGCACGGTAACTTCTTGTTTTTCTTAATTTTATTTGGTTCTTTTGTTTTCTTTTACCTACTCTAGGCTAGATAACATTGGGGACAATGTTGTTTAAGTCTGGGGAAGGTGTCTGCTGACATTGTGTTTGTTTTTTCTGGTTTTTCTTAGAGTCAGTTGTTTTATCGAGTCAAAAACGTTTTATTGAGTCAAAACTTGTTGGAGATGATGATCATGTACTTGAATTGTTGTTTTGATTTTGTTTTTTAGTGCACAGTGTTACAGGGTCAGCTCTAGATCGACTAATGAAAAATCCAAGGACTGACCAGTTGACTAGAAAACATCCATGTCTCCAGCAGAGTTCTTCTGAAACCTTAGCCAAATTTTTGCACTTCATCAATGTGGTTAGTGTTTACAGAGCTTGATTCATCATTCATATCTGACAAAGGAACTCATATGTTTAAAGTAATGGTATCTCCCTCCCCTGTTATAAGTTGATAAATAAGAGCATAAAAGATTGAAATGATTTTCTTCTGAGTAGAGGGCTAGGAAAATTTCCAGCAATCCCATTATTCTACTTAAGAGGGAATGATCACACAAAGGTTGAAAGCGAGGTTAGGAAAATTTCCCGTGATACCACTATTCGCCTAAACCTTTGATACATCTAGAGAGAAGAACCGGGGATTCGGTGGCAAACACCATCAATACTCGCGTTTCGGACCTTGATGTGTATATGCATATCTAAAAAAAAAAAAGAACATAATAAGAAATAAGTCTGGAGGAGAGAAAGTGATACAAAAAGTGTGAAATTGGATGGTTCCTTGTCATGATATTGTATTATAAAGAATCTAGAAGGTTCTTGAACATTGGCTGCAGCGATGAAACTGACGATGAGAGCTTTATTTGAACAATGTTGCGAGATAAGGTGTGGAGTTTGGAAAAGCTGCGAATGTCTACGAAGAAGTACATGGTAGTTAGATCAAAAGCTAGTTAGGTGACATTTGGGTGCTTGGGAAAAGGATCTTTGCGATGGTTCATGGACAGGTGAGTCTCCGTGTTTTCAAACCTCTTTTTTGGTTTAGTCTTCTATTTGCTTGAGGGCAAGCGAAGGCTAAGTCTGGGGGAGTTGATATATCATGGGTTTTACCCCTTTTAGGCCATGATATAAGTCTTTCTAGTATTTTGGTGTCTTTTAGAGTCTTTTACAGGTTTTAGCATATTTGAAGCATAATTGGAGATATTGGAGTTTTATGGAGCATTCTGGAGCGAAACTGAAGTCTGGTGGCTGAGTACCTGATTTGAAGCATCAGTATCGATCGATATACCCCCTGGTGTCGATCGATACCCATCGCAGCAGACACGACCCGCGACTTTTCCAAGAGTTGAAGAATTGCAGATTTGCCCCAGAAGACTTTAATATTTACAAGAAGANNCTGATTTCACGACAGGCATCGATCGATACCCCCTGGTATCGATCGATACTCATCGCAGCAAGACACGACCCGCGAGTTTTCTAAGACTTGAAGAATTGCAAAAGTGCCCAGAAGTCTTTAATAATTACAAGAAGACCCCAAGTCGTGTTTTAGGTTATAAATAGGAGTTTTACAGCCTTTGTTTAGGCTATGCTTTATTTTGCTTTAGTTTAAGAGAGATTATTGGTGAGAGACAAGTCTGATTTCCCTTCGTCCGAGATCAGTTCTCAAAACCTTTGTTTCTCTTTCTGATTTTATATAGAGTATTTATTCAAACATGTCTATTGATTTAATCTTCATGTCTGAGTAGATCTCTCGTTAGGTTTGGGGATNGGTTTTCTCTGAATGCTAGGTTGATTAGTTTATTAGGATTCACCATCTGAATTAGTTCTTCGCCTTTGGTTGTGTTCAAAGCTAATTCTAGGTTGACGAATCTGGAACATAGATCTTAGGATAATTGATTAGACACGACAGTGCGATTAATTACCTAATAGAACCTTAGGTGAGCAAATTGATTATTCGCAAAGAGATTTGGTTTAATTGATTTGAGAACATATCAAACCTGAAATTAAAGCTGATTTATTCTTAGGAATTTGCAAAGAGATTTGAGATTCTGAAGTTTAGATTTAGATAATTCTCGCAACGACAGTTGGTTAATTATACTTTAGTGATTTGAGTTCAAGAACCGCGCTAAATCTGAATCCTGTTAGTTAGTTTATCTGCATTCATTGATTTTCTGAGAAATACCCTGAATCTATATTTCTCCCATCGAATTTACAACTCTTTTACTGTTTATTGCTTTTGTTTCATCTTATTTGCTTAGGTTGATTCGATACTATACGATCTATTGTGTGATTTCTGTGAGTCCTTGTGTTCGACCCCTACACTTACTACAACAACTGCTTTAGTACTTTTAGGGTATTAATTTGAGCATATCAGAGACCTTCAAATCAAAATCAGCGGTAATATCACTCTGAAGCAACGAGTTGTGTCGAACTCATTTCATGGAATTCGCTATCATCTCAAATGGAAGACATCTTGGAAATTACGGCTCGGTATCTTACCAGTTCGGTTGTTAATCTCGATCTCAATAAATCCTACCTCTTTACAATCACTCATGAATCTGACGAACTGGGGAGCAAACTTTTGGGGTTGGTTTTCACCCACCCGAGATTAACATGAAGCATGCCAATTCGCAGAGAATATGGAGGGCCGAGCCAAATTATGACAATCCTAAAAATAGCTCCTCTCTTCGCCTCGTCTAGAAGAACAGAAGACTCACCAAAGGTAATCCTACCTTGAGAGGAGGAAAGCCGAGCCGAGGACAAATCAACAGCATCTTTCAACCGAACCGAGACCGCTGCGGATTGGCTCACTTCAAAAGACCAATCTCATCAAAATACAAATGGGTCGAGATACAAATCACTCATCAATTTGTGGGCCGAGTTGAAAGCCCATATCATTGATTACCCTAACAATGTGATTCGCCATCTCGGGAATTGATCTAAGACGGTGGCCGCGTAAGGGAAAAGGATATATTCTAGATTCTGTCTGAGATCCTCGCCCACGAAACACGTATAAATAACAAGCATAGTCATTCATAGAGAGGACATGTTTTTACCCTAGCAGAAACACTTAGCAATATCTTGTACGCAATCGCTTTCTAAAGGACATATAATAAAACCACCATCTTTGGATCTATTACTGTGTTTTTTCCAGAAACTTTGGTTCCCTCTAAAAGTCTCGACAAGAATCGATTGTGTGAGTTTTGACTCTCACAAATATTCTCATAATGAAGAAGATGATAAACGATATGTTATTGTACATTTTTATCATAATCAACCAACTTAAAGTTTTAATTTTTGAAATTAGTAAATATTTATATTATACGTTAATATGAACGGGCGGGTTAGAGTTATGTTTTTATAATTGTGGTCCTTTTCGGATTAATATGAACGGACGAGTTAGAATTATGTTTTTATAACCACGATCATATTTAATACTAGAAAAAATGAAATCTATGAAAACAAACTATATCTAAACACAAAAATAAATCTTTGTCACTTATTAGAAAAATTATATCTATAAAAACAAATTATATCTAAATATATATAAAAAATTTATATCTAAATACAAAAAAAAACAAATTATATTACAAAATTTGATAAACCAAAAAAAAAAATTCTCGTGCGGACGCAAGGATTAGTCGGTGTTGTGATGCGTACAGATTGTAACTAAGCTTAAAATTTTATATTTATAACCCTAATTGTCTGCAAGTGCACATATGTGCGTTGTAGTACTTAGGGGTCGAACCACAAAGATTTTGATGTTTCGGTACGAAGCAATCGGATACTTAAATCGAATTGGAATGCAAATAATTTGGAGTTGGTTTTGTATCACTAGAATCTAAACTAGACGGTGGAATAGACGAGGTTGAAATCAATTAAACTGAACGCTTGGCTTAAGGGTATTCGCAGGGATTTATGGCTAAAACGATGTAAACATAAATGACAAAGGTAACCAACTACGAAAATTCTTGAACTCGAATCACAAATGTATGATTAGGTCACTACCGTGATCCTAACCAACTGTTACCGACCAACTCGACCAGTAGCTTCCGTCTCTGGGCGCGAAGGAGGTAATGCATTATTTCGTTTAGGATTCGTCATCGCTCACAATACTTTATAAGTAGCATTCGTCTCTTATAGCAAAATTTCCCGTTTCATTCTAGTTCAAGCAATTAGAAAACACTTCCGTGAATCTAATTCAACCTAGGATCAGACTCTAAGTGGAACAAAGAATCATGCATTAACGAATAAGAATAAATAAAGAACTCATACAAGATTAGAAACCCTAAATCAAACACATCATCGAATTAAACCATGAAATACCCTTTGAAAAATCCCTTTAAACCCAACTCAGGAATTACTCAATCATACTGTAGCAAAACATCATAGAAGTAATAAAGTATTGCAGAATTAAAGAGATAAAGAGTGAAGAACGAAGAACACGGGTGAAGACGGAGATCGAATGATGATCTCCTTGCGCCTCCTCTCTCTCCTTTGGTGTCGCCTCCTTCTCTCCTCTTTTCTTTTGTCTAAAAATGAGCTGCCCCTTTAGAGTGACCTAAAACGAGCTTATATAGCTTCTTTATTCGTCGGAAAACGCTTAGGGTTTTATTATCCCCTTTGGACATGATCAGACTCTTCCTTGTCAGATAACGATACACTCCATTTGTAGAGAGCGAAACAGAAGACGACAAGGTGATCAGCCTCCAATTCTTCCTAATAGACCGATTCAACTCATCAATAAACAAGTTCGCAACAGACTAACTTTGATATGAAGATTAGGAGATACAAGATATGAAGAAGGAATGCAAGTCAGGTTTGGAAGTCAATGAGTACTATCGATCGATGGGCATTATATTTTCTGATACTTGTAACATTTCATTTTCTCGAAAAAAAGCATTCATTGTAAAAACGTTTTTTGGTTTGAATAAATTTTACATTCAATTCAAAAAAAATAAGTGACAGGATTTGCTCGGGCCTTAAAGTGGGTCTCGGGGTCGAAACAGAGGCTGGCCGCGGGTGCGGGCCTTCCAGGAGTGGCGAACTGGGCTTTGACCGCTGATGGAGAGCTTCTGTGAGTGGTGAGCTATGACGTTTTGTTCGTGATGTATCTTTTGATTGAACCGTTAGATCGTCCTCAAATCACTTGAAATGGAAAGGTAGCTGGTCCGTCTTGAGTATCTCCAAAATTGGGCTGGATCAGACGTGAGAAGATCTTATTTAAGTGTTGAACTTCTGACGGTTTGACTCTTAGCCGAATATCTGCTTTTTCTCCAATTTGCGTCATTTTTGCCTAAGTAACGTGAAAAGAGTCTTGAAACTATAAATATGCGAAAACCGTAATAAAACATAGAAAAGCGAGTGAAGCACTTATTAAAGCGTTCTTAAATAGATAGTAAAACGGGTAAAAATATGGTGTTATCATGTTGGGGGGATGATGCGCAGACCCTCGGTGCAATATGACTTGCCACCTTGCATCGGTCAGAGTCGGCGGTCCTCTAGTTCAACCGGATCACCTGAGTTATCAAAAAAAAAAAAATTGATAAACATGAGAAAATTCTAAAACCTTATATTTTTGGGCTTTTCTTTTGTCTTTTTGATCCATGCATGAGATGTTACCATTCATTTTAGTGATATCACAATAACATATTAACATGTGTCTAAATAGGAAATAAATTTAACGATGGATCCAATTTGATAATACTGTTGTGGGGTGGGGGGGGCAATAAATAATGGTAAAAGCCCAGAGAAGTGGAGGAAAACGACGAGGTGACGAGCCGGGTTAAAATGCAAATATGTCAGTCAACTTCACCAAGACTATAGACTCGTTCAAACCGGTAATTTAAAACGTCTGAACATAACGACCGTAACCTCCGAATTGAAGACCATGCATGGCGAATCAAGCAGAGTAAATGACAACATTAAACACGGACTCAGAGTATAAAACAAGGACGAGAACAAAGAGCACAACAAAAAAATTTCTCGCAATTAGCATTACACATAAACACTGAACTATTCTTTGTTCTTTTTCTTGTGTAAACACTCTCGAGGACGAAATACTAAACTCATTTTACTCCTATTTTCGTGTCTAGGTCGTTTCTTGATCCACTCAGTTCGCTCCGAGCAATATACTTTATGTTTATTGCTCAAAAGCCATTCATTTTTTTATTAAAGATAAGCTAAAGTTCTCTGATTATTCATATTTACTAATTTTTACCGTTGTAATTTCAGCTACAACGACTATTAAAAAAAAATTTACCGAATTGGTTACCTAAATTCAACTGGTGAAAACTCATCCTCTCATAAAATAAAGTACACAACAACGTGGAAAATTGCTCATTTTAATCCTCAACTATTTGTATTGGCAAAAATAATTCACAACTATCATAGTTGCATAAAAATCGCCAACTCAAAGTTGACCACACCAAATTAGATTACTATAGTCAACAGTTAAGTCAGTTAAACATCCTTTTGATAAAACTGGGTTCTTTCACCCAGGTGATCACGTTCTGCAAATCCTCTATGGATCTCTCTCCCTCTCTTTCTACAATTTCGATTTGCTGGTGCTGATTTGATTTGATCAAATATATGGGGGCATCAGCTCTACAGGGACGGCAAGAGATTCGATTGGGTTAGGTCTAATTTGGGGTAACGACGGTTTATGTGAGGGGATGATTCGGGATTTGAGTGGGTACGGAATCGACGGTGGTGGAGACGAGCTGGAGAGAGCAAGATTCGACAACAGAGACGGAGGAGCCAGAGGCGAAGGCGAAGAGACCGGAGGGACTGAGATCGGCGGATCCGGTATAAGCACGTCGAATTTGCCGAAACCTTGCTCTGCTCTCATAGAAGAGAGTTTGGCTGTGATATAAAAGCGATGAACATCATTCTCAACGGGTGGTGTGTTTTGGGAAATGTTCATGAAGCCTAGAGGATTTGGAAAGATATCATGCTGCACAGAGACAGGTACGGGGACGGGAAACGAGTACGGAAACGGGGACGGGAAACGGCAAAGTAAAAATTTATGGATACGGGTACGGCATGGGTACGTCAATAAAAATATAAGAAATAATATCCTTAAATTATAAATAGAAATAAAGTCTCAACATAAAAAAAAAACACATCATTCTAATATCTTAAATAACAATAAAAATAAGCTAATCAAGAAATGAATTTTCAAAATCCGGCTCATCTAGTGAAAGATCAGAAAACTCCAAGAACCCCACATCTTCCATGGAATCAAATCCATCTCCACCAACATCCCACATCTTGGTCTTTTCATCTTTATATTCATCAGTATTTCTTGATAAAAGACGTAGATTGTTGTAGATGTAAACCAAATCTTGAGCACGACTTGGATTCAACTTGTTTCTTCTAAGTTAGTGAATAAATGAGTCAGTACTCCAATTGCGCTCAGCACAAGAAGGCAAAGAGTCAAGTCTGTGATGATCAATGATCACAACCCTAAACGCTTTTTTCCTTTTATTTTAATATTTTCTTTTTCAAAAATAAGTTAAAATATGGATTTAAGTTTAATTACAAGTATTTTGATCAAAAAAAAAAAAAAATTACAGGTATGGTACGCTTAACGGCGAGACATACCGGAGACGTCACCGTTTTCCAAAATTTATGTCCCCGTTCAGAGGTTGCTGTCCCCGGTTTGATGGAGACGTTTCAGGGACGTTTCCCACGCGTACCAGTCACGTACCCGTACCCATGTCGTACCCGGGACGGGTACTTGGTCCAAATCGACGTACCGGTGCTTCGTAGTCATTGCTTCCAAATGCAGGCCAGATGTTGTTAGCTACGTGACAATGATTAATGCATTGACGAAGAAGGGGAAACCTGGAAAGGCCATGGGGAAACCAATTGATGTTGAGGTAGTTTTGGAGAGGATGGCGAAGAATAGGTGTGAAATGACAAGCGACTTGTACAATTTGATGTTTAGGTTATATGTGCAATGGGACGATGAAGAGAAAGCGCAAGAGATATGGGGTGAGATGGAGAGAAGTGGATTAGGACCATATCAAAGAACTTATACTATCAGGGTTCATGGTCTTCACACCAAAGGAAAATTTGGAGAAGCATTGGGTTATTATCAAGAAATGATGTCAAGAGGAATGGTGCCAGAGGAATGCAAAATGGGATTTAACATTCAATTCCTGGGAAATCAAATCACGATTCTGACGCAGGGTTTACCGGCGGAGAAGGCGACACATTGAGAAATGCAGTTTCATCGAAAGGATGTTTATAAAATATTTTTTCTGCAACTACAATAGTTGGAAATTATTTTGGCCAATTGCAAATAGTTGAAGATTGAAATGAGCAATTTCCCACGACAACGTCCGTTAGAGCATGTTTAGTGGGAGAAACCCATTAGGGGTTCTTAATGAATATTTTATTATTAAATTTAAGTTAAGAACTTTTTTTAAGAAACTTATGAAATATCATCTCCAATGGTATGACCCCATAAGAGGTTCTTAATAAAAAAAAAAAAAAAATTTTAATAAAACATAATTGATATTAAAATTTTAAACATACAGAGTATGACTTTAATATTTATTTAGGAAACGTCTACAAGTAATTTAGGAAGACATTTCTAAATGAGTATGACTGTTTTCTAATTGTTTATTTTGTATGATTTTTGTTTTGCAGCACGTAGAGGAAACACTGTTGTTGTTGGAAAGGAGAAGGGACAACCATGCTGCATACTTCCACAACAGCCATCTCCCACGAGCTACATTCATCAACCAAAATTTCTTTCATCTACTGTCATTAAGCTATACAAGATTCAAAAATACTAAAGAAGGTGATAACAAGTATGGTTTTTCTGATGATGTTCTTCTAATTCCAAACGGGAAAATGCCTCCAACTAAAGTATGAGGTACCAATGTGGATGTGGTCTATGGCGTGACATTGAAGAGCAAACATTGGATTGGGATGGCGATCAACCTCAAGAAGCGCAATATCACAATAATCAATTGTGGGCTTCCAACAGAGAAAACAGATATTGCTGTTGATCATGTGAGACAATTCGCAGGTATAAACTCTACTTTATATCAGTTAGGTTTTGAATTTTTCTTAATTGCTTTTATTTCTAGAATAACTTTGGTATTTTTGCAGAGATGATTCATGTTCTTTTGTGTGTCGCTGCAAACAAAACAGTTACTGACGAGGACAGAGTTCCTTATGTGGTTGAGAAATTAGAAGGGAAAAATATCCCTAAGACCAAGTATTCCGAAAACTGTGCTTTTTTGTGTTGAAGATTATGGAGTGCCATTCAATGGGAGTTAAAGAAATGTCAAAGCTAACTGATGGGAATACACATGACCTAAGAAGCAAGCTGGCATGTGAGTTGTTTGAGGAGCTTGCTGGTGAGTATATCTGAAAATAGAGAATGATTCCTAAAACTTGTTATGGAAGTTGTCTTTTTCTTATCCGTTTGTTCTCTTGACTTTAGGGTGTTGCAGTTACATTATGTTATGTATCTGATTAAGACTTTATAAATTATGGTTATGTATCAGTTTCTAACTTTTTATTTTAAATTGAATGTGGATTTTGCCTTCTTTTGCAATTTTCGTAACGTTTCTTGGTGATTTAGGAAGGCTTATTACTGTTTTAGGAAGATCATCCTAAAAACGTCAATTTGAGTTCTAAAGCTTTAAGATTCTCATTACTAGTGAATATTAAAAGTAACAGTTGTGAAAAATGTCTAATTGTTTGTTTCAAACGCTAATCTACATTGATTAGATTCTTGGTTCATTGATTTGTGCAATTTTAGTAACATTTGTTCGTGATTTAGGAAGGTTTCTTACTGTTTTAGGAAGGCTTATTATTGTTTTAGTAAGACTATCCTAAACACTTCAATTTGAGTTCTAAAACTTTAAGATTCCTATTACTAGTACATACTAAAAGTAACAGTTGTGAAAAATGTATAATTGTTTGTTTCAAACGCTAATCTGCATCGATTAGATTATTGGTTCATTGATTTGTGCAAATTTAATAACATTTCTTGTTGATTTAGGAAGACTTATTACTGTTCTAGTAAGACTATCCTAAAAACGTCAATTTGAGTTCTAAAACTTTAAGATTCTCATTACTATTGAATACTTCAAGTAACAGTTGTGAAAAAATGTCTAATTGTTTGTTTGAAACGCTAATCCACATTGATTAGATTCTTGGTTCATTGATTTGTGAAATTTTAGTAATATTTATTGGTGATTTAGGAAGATTTATTACTGTTTTAGTAAAACTATCCTAAAAACGTCAATTTGAGTTCTAAAGCTTTAAGATTCTCATTACTAGTGAATACTAAAAGTAACAGTTGTGAAAAATGTCTAATTGTTTGTTTCTAACGCTAATCTACATTGATTAGATTCTTGGTTTATTGATTTGTGAAATTTTAGTAACATTTCTTGGTGATTTAGGAAGGCTTATTACTGTTTTAGGAAGATTATCCTAAAAACGATATTCCTAAAACTATCCTAACATTTGATAATTGTTTGTTTTAGATTCCCATTACTAGTAACATTTTAGGAAGACTATCCAAACATTTGACAATATTCCTAAAACGTCATGATATCTTCCTGAAAACAATAGAAAAAGTTCCTAAAATATATGATAATCTTACTAAAATCTCAAGGTATTTTCCTAAAAACAATAATAAGAGTCTAGAAACCATGAAGTATAACTAGATTTCGAAATGATGAAAAAAAAGTAAAGTCTTGCACAAAATATAAGTTTGTCATATAGGTGATTTGCATGTACTCTTGTTGTGTCCTCCTTTGGAGCATCTGTTGCAGTTGTGTCCTTGAGATTTTGAATTGGGTACACCAAACTCTCCCGCTGATCTCTTTCTCTTTTTCGGAGGTCTCCCACTGTTTTTCTTAGTAGTTGGTGAGACACATGAATATTCAGATACAGAATATGGGAAATTACAGGTAGTTAAACCTCCACCGGGGTGTATGCTCTCAGCATATGCTCTAGCCCATGTTTTCGTTAAGTACATATCATCAACGTACTTGTTCCCATCTTTGTTTGTACGCTTAGCTGCAGCAATAGCATGAACAGATGGGATCATGTCGATGTCAAAAACAAGGCAAGTGCACTGCTTGTTTACCAGGTGAACAATGTACTTCCGAGTCTCGTCCTTCACCTCAAACTCATACCGATCTACTTGGAAAACATCAAGTTTCATTGCACCATCATACCTTTCTTTCATCTCTTTCAATACACGTGGTGTGACAAGCTTGTTGTGTTTAGAAGCTTTTTCCTTTCGTTCATGAAACCACGTTGTGAGAGTTAACCTAATAGTCTCAAGGAGAGAAACTATTGGCAACTCACGAGCCAAGTTTAACATCGAATTCAGCGACTCTGCAATGTTGGTTGTCATGATATTGTACCTGTTCGAAGGTGCATAAGAGCGAGCCCACTTTGAAAAATCAGAACCTTCCAAATAATCAGCTAATTTGGGGCTTTTGCTTCTTATGTCACTGAAGATGCGGATGAACTCATGACGAGTATAAGCATCAGCTGCAGCTTCCACAAGTAGCAACAACCCAGTTTTCCAAAACTTTGGTGTTATATTCCTCAACAGATGAATTCTACAAATACCATGATGTGCAAGCGGATAAACCACTGAAAGTGCCTTTGCAATGGCTGGAGCTCTATCTGAAACAAACACCAAATTTGACGCATCAGGGACCACACTCTTAAGTCCTCTAAAAAACCATGTCCATGCTAGTTCGTTTTCTGTGTCAACTATCCCAAATGCTAGAGGGTATAAGGAATCACTTCCGTCTTGCGCACTTTCTCCAAGCAATGTTCCTGTAAACTTCCCCTTGAGAAAAGTACCATCCACAGCAATCACTCTTCTCATCAGCTCGAAACCTCTAATCGATTGACCAAAGGCAAGAAATGTGTATTTGAATTTTTCATTTGGCTCCATCTCAAGATAAACCTTTGATCCAGGATTGTTCTCATTAACTTTAAACAACCACTTTAAGAGGTTGTAATAGCTATCCTCGGGAGTCCCTCTGATCAAATCATGAGTATACTCTTTCACTCTCCAAGCTTGTTTGTATCCAATGTGTACACCATGATAAAGTCTAACTTGCTCCATAATTTGTATTGGCTTGAGACCGTACTTCTTTTCTCCATAATTGCTGCAGATTAAAGTCCCAAGCACCTCGGCAGAGGCTTGCCTATGGTTGGTGTATCTATGAGTTGTATCGCAAGTATGTTCATGGACATACTTCTTCACCACAAAAAAATCATAAGATTTGAGCTTTGTTGCACGCATCCTCCAGGTGCAATTAGGATCAACACAACCTAATATCACTCATTTACAGTTCCCGACACGTGTGTGCGTTGGGTGGAATTTGAAATGCATACATGAGAAGGAGGAGGATCTGAAGCAAGACGTAAAACATGAGCACCCAAACATGTATTTTTGTTTGCCTCGGATGTTAAAGTGTTACTTCCGTTTGATCCATGAATTGGCTACACAAAAGAAAAGAAAGATGCAAATGCTTTCAGGAAACATTTAGGAATGCGTATAACGTTTTAAGGAAGGCTTATCTAAATGACAAGAAACAGCAAAAAAACCATGATTTCACTTGAATCATGCAGAGACGACCTATAAAGACTATATTACCTGTTGATTTCCATGTGTGAATGAAGCATCGACATGAGAATCACCATTTATAGTTCGCGACACGTGTGTGCGTTGGGTGTTATTCACTTTCAAAGTCTCTTCAATGCATATAGTCTTTGATTGAATGTTACTACCAAAATTCTCAGGACCAATAATGTTTTCTCTGTCAGTCACCTGAACCAAACAAACGAAAACTTATACTGAAAGTGTGCTAACTGAACTAAAGACTGTAAATTCAATATTTAGGAAGTTGTTAGCAAACAGAAATTTTACTCACCGTTACATACAAAGGAATCAGTTCAGGATCTGATTTTATTTTGTTGATGAAACTTCTGAGTTGGCGATCATTTTTTAAAAATACCGGAGGAGAATTCTCTACCACCGACCTCATCTTTAACGGAAGTCCTAGCTAAGTGTAACGGTTCTAAATGAGGAATCAATCCCAAAGTCTTCAAAAACCATATAAAGTAAATCGTTGTGTTTGAGATCTTCATCAAACTCAAACGTTGATGATCCTTGGTTTGTATCCAGCACAAAATCTCATTGGAGCTTTTCATTTTTCTTCCACTGTCCACAAACACAAAAGATCTCCACCATATTGCACAAAACACAATATAACCTATCAAAAGAAAGACAAGAAAAAGCTTCAATGACCAACGAATTTCAATTTGTGGCTGCGTAATCAAATCATGCTAACACAGAAAATGCTCCAACATAAACATTCATGACATCCAAAAAAAATGGTCTTTGTTTACAGCAAAAGAACATTATGAACATTACAGCAACCGTACATCAGATCAGTACATTGCATTGCTTTCAATTTACTTTCTGAAGTCTGCCTCCTAAATATAATCATATGTGCTTGATTCTATTGAAATTGTATCAGTTGCTGGATCGCTTTTCACATAAGTACATATCACTCTCCCACTCATCGTTAAACCATTGTCGATACACATGTGCATATGTACATAACACTATCCCACTCATCGTTAATACCTTAAAAATTGGTTTGTGAATAATTTGCCAAAACCAAATCGCGCGTGACTACGGCTGGATTGTCGATGAATCTGATCGATGACTCTCAAAGCTTGATTGTCGATGACTCTGATCGATGACTACAACTGGATTGTCGATGACTTTGCGATCAATTCAAAACATCAATTCTAACTCTGCGATTTGAATCCTCCAAGGTCCGGTGTCTAACAGGATTTGAATCCTCCAAGGTCCGGTGTCTAACTCTGCAATCAATTCAAAACATCAATTCTCACCCGCCGATTTGAATCCTCCAGGTCCGGTGTCTAACTCTGCGATGGCGATTACAGGAATTGTTGCTGTTTCGCGGTGCTTTTGTTCTTGTTGACGGTTAATTACGGTGAAGCTATATGGTTGACGATTCCGGCGGCGGGAGGGACGAAGTGCGTCTCCGAGGAGATACAGAGCAACGTTGTCGTCTTGGCTGATTACTATGTCGTCGATGAGCATAATCCGCCGGTGGCGATCGATTAAAAACAATTCTTTTTAATGTTCTATTTTTATTTTTTTAATCCCTTTAACCTTTAATGAATGCTAATTTCGGTAGCTTCCAAAATAGGGTGCTATCTTTATCCAGTTTTAGTTTTTTAGTGTCATTTTGATCAATTTCTCTTTTATTATCGATATCTAATTGGTCATTTTATTAACCGATTTCAGTTTGCCGGTTCCATTATTGATCATCACCGATCAACGATCATCATCGCCGGCGATCGTTTTCGGTCGTTTTTGATCGTTTTTGCAATCAAAAGAGTCATCAATCACGACGACGTTTTACCGGACGGGAGTTTCGTTCCGGCGGGATCTTCTATGAGCTATTCGATTTACGTGGCGGGGAGGATGAAATCGACTTGGGGAGAAGATTGTCTGGAATTTAAGCCGGTGAGATGGATTTCTCCGATCGGCGACGGAAAATTCATCAATCACGATCAATATCAATTTGTGGCATTCAACGCAGGACCAAGGATTTACCTGGGAAAAGATATGCCGTATCTTCAGATGAAAACAATTGATGCGGCGGTGCTTCTACGTCACTGGCTTATGGTGGTTCCGGGACAAAAAGTCTTAAAGATTCGGGTACTTGAGGAGAAGCACCGGGAGGAACTCGACCCGGAGGATAAACAAAACCTTAGAGATTTGAAGTCTTTGCATTTCTTCTCTGTTTTGAGTTTTGTAGGGCGCTACATCAGATTTAAGCTCTTTTCACATCCGTTTGACATACTCAAAGGCGTCAGATGATGCTCAGGGTGCTTCTGAAACAATGCATGAAAATAAGAGGAAGAAAACAAGTATGTCAAGACGCTACAATCACTTACTACTTGGTTGAATTTATTTTCTTGAACTCCTCATAAATCATCTATGAATTGATTGATGGTGCAACCATTATTATTTGAATTATCACCAATACTTGTGATGATTAAGGAGTTTGTCGATGAATAAAACTTGACTTTCATGTACAAAATTCTTCTATTGTTATGTCAGAAGACTCTTTGAGTCTTTTTTTATAGTCCAAGGAGGTAATATGCATTTCAGGTTGACCACTTTATCTGCGCTACTTTATTGTCTTGCATAGATGTCATATTTTCTTTTTGGTCCTTGTCTAGCATTGCCTCCTACATTTCTTCTTATGATGGTTTATACACTTTTAAGACCTTGTGCCCATCTGCATCAAATTTCAGATTTTCCAAGTGTTATATTTTATGTGTATTTTTGTGTGTAGGTGTTGTTTCTGCACATGAAGAGAATGGATCAAACTGTGTGTCCGAGAATTCATTTGAAAAAGTAATTGTTCGCATGTTTGACCTAGATTTATATTGGACTAGAATTGAACGAGCTCCAGAGTTGCTTCTTAATTGCTCATAATACACAGCATCAATCGATATTTGGTCTGTCGGTTGTATATTCGGTGAAACAATGACAAGAGAGCCATTATTTCCCGGTAAAGATTATGTTCATCAGCTTAGCTCTTTGTTGACATGCATATGGAAGTAATAGAAGAAGTGCATCTTTTAAAAAGGAGAGTGGAGCTAACCATGTATCATGAGGTTCTAGAATTTCTCTTCCTGCCACCAACAAAGCAAGAAACCTCGCAGTACCTCGTGGAATAAAGTATTTTTTACATATCATCCTTCTATGATTCTTTTCAATTATGGGAGCTTTTTTTTTAATCCCATATAGTTGTTCAAGATTAAAGGATGCCTTTTACAGGGTTTCTGGTCCCACCAGTCTTCCGAGTGGGGTACGCAATCATAAAGTTCAGGATGATTTCACTGCGACTGTGAACAAGGGACTTGCAGAGAAAAATCGTGTTTCCAAGTCGACTTCTTCCTCCATGGATGGTGTTGAGCCGGAGACGTCTAAAGCAATTTCAGAATAAGTTGTTGCACCTGTATCAGTTCATGTTGTACAAAACCATATGCAAGATCCAACTTCTGCTCAGATCTCACAACCTGTTATGAACAACCAGCCAACAGAGTTGCAATCATATATATTCAGTCGACATGACCCTTCTTTGATATCTGCTTTTCATTGCAGTAACCAACAAACCGATCATCGGTTCTTCGGTTCTTTCTTAAAATACTTCCAACCAATTTAGTTTAGTTATCCATTTCTTCGTTTCTGCAATGATATATTCATTTTATAGCATTATATCGTGTGAAAATAACCACTTTTTCGGCATCTCATAAACATATATATACTTTTCAGGAAAGCATTCCTAAAATATTTGAAATCTTTCCTAAATTTTTTAAAAAGTTTCCTAAATCGTCAAGAACAACTTTGTTTCATGTTAAAAGCATCATTACTTGTATCCAAATATTAGAATTTGTGGTATGCATTGAGAAAGAGAAAGAACTTTACGTTGACTGTGGTATGCATTGAGAAAGAACTCTACCAATCAACAAGCTCTGAATCGTCACGTCATTAAGGACACTTAGACTTTTCGGTATGTGTGGTCAATTGTCAGATTACGACTAGTCAAATTATGACGATGAAACGCACCTTGTTATTACCTATATGTATTGGGCCTAAGATTCCAATTTTAGTATTAGTCCATTTATTATTTAGGAATCGTTTACAAGAGTTTGGGAAGGGTTTCCTGAATCGTTTACATGTTTGGATGCTTCATTTACGCATAAAAATCAACAGGTAATATAGTATTATATAGTTTGTCTCTGCATGACTTAAGTGTAAAATCATACTTTTTCTTGTTGATTTAGGAAGGCTTTCCTAAATACGTTATATATGTTCCTATATAGTTCTTAAATACCTTGCATTTCCATAAATGATCATTTCGTATTGATTTAGGAAAGCTTTCTTAAATATGTTATATATGTTCATAAATGGTTCCTAAATACGCTTCATTTCCATAAATGATCATTTGTTGTTGATTTAGGAAGATTTTCATAAATACGTGACTTTCATAAATATGTTATATATGTTCTTAAACTATGTTTTCATTGATACTGATTAGTATGTTAAAGTTTTTGGCTAGCTTTAAGGGTTTATATCTAGTTATGATTATGAGTTGTTGTACAAATTAACACAAAACACCTCATTTATACGTTTTAGGAAAGCATTCCTAAATGTGTATTATGGCTTCTTAAATTTGAGCTTCGTATAAATGGACATAAAAGTTCTCATTTACACATTTAGGAAAGCCTTCCTAAATGTGTAGGATAACTTCCTAAATTTGAGTAGTTATATAAATGAACACAAAGTTCTCATTTATACGTTTTAGAAAGGCCTTCATAAACTATGTTTTCATTGATACTGATTTGTAGGTTAAAGTTTTTGGCTAGCTTTATGGGTTTATATCTAGTTATGATTAAGAGTTGTTGTATAAATTAACACAAAAAATCTCATTTATACGTTTTAGGAAAGCATTCCTAAATGTGTATTATGGCTTCTTAAATTTGAGCTTTGTATAAATGGACACAAAAGTTGTCATTTACATATTTAGGAAAGCCTTCCTAAATGTGTAGGATAACTTCCTAAATTTGAGTAGTTATATAAATGAACACAAAAGTTCTCATTTATACGTTTTAGAAAGGTCTTCCTAAACTATGTTTTCATTGATACTGATTTGTATGTTAAAGTTTTTGGCTAACTTTAAGGGTTTATATCTAGTTATGATTAGGACATGTTGTATAAATTAACAAAAAAAATCTCATTTTATACGTTTTAGAAAAGCATTCATAAATGTGTATTATGGCTTTTTCAAATTGAGTTTTGTATAAATGGACACAAAAGTTCTCATTTACATATTTAGGAAAGCCTTCCTAAATGTGTAGGACAACTTAAATTTGAGAAGTTATATAAATGAACAAAAAAGTTCTCATTTATACGGTTTAGGATGGCTTTTCTAAACTATGTTTTCATTGATAGTGATTTGTATGTTAAAGTTTTTGGCTAGCTTTAAGTGTTTATATCTAGTTATGCATGATTAGGACTTGTTGTATAAATTAACACAAAAAATTTCATTTATACGTTTTAGGAAAGCATTTCTAAATGTGTATTATAGCTTCTTAAATTTGAATTTTGTATAAATGGACACAAAAGTTATCATTTACACATTTAAGAAAGCCTTCCTAAATATGGGGACCCTAAATATGTAGGGCAATGTTCCTAAATTTGAGAAGTTATATAAAGGGAGGATTACTAAACTAACTTTAAAAAATGTCTTAATTACTAGAACAATGCAAATCTTTCTAAATTACTACAATAACCTAAAAATATATAAAATACCGATTTTGTCCTTTTGGCCTTTGTTAACAAAAATGTAATTACGATATTGCCATTACTATTTTTAATCCACATCAGCGCGCACAGATAAACAAGTCTACCGTTCTTTGACGGTAGACTTATTTTGGGTCGGTAGATTTGTTTTGGGTCGGTAGACTTATTTTTCGGCCGGTAGACTTATTGCGGTAGACTTATTTTTACGACATGGTAGATATGTTTTCGGGCGGTAGACTTATTGTTTTTGGTAGATTTATTTTTAATGACGGTAGATTTGTTAAAGATTGGTAGATTTAACGGGAGATCGGTTGACTTTTTTGGTAGACATTTGAACAAATTGGTAGATTTATTTCCTTTGATGGTAGATTTATCTCATCTGCGGTAGATGTCTTTGTAATGATGGCAGACTTATCATTGGATAGTTCGTTTTTTGGTGGCGGTAGATTTATTGTAATGACGGTAGACATATATTATCGTGGTAGACTTATTCTTAAACCGGTAGATTTATTTTTAATGACGGTAGATTTATTAAAAAACGGTAGATTTATATAAACTTTCGAGATACACGAAATTGGTAGACTTATCATAAATTGGTNGACACATGTCAAGATCTAACTTATCCGTAAAGAGATGCAATAAATAGTTTTGGATACGATTATTCGACTTTTATTTTTTGGTGTGTAATTGACACACTACCAAATTGTGGTTTATATAGATGTGAGAAATTATAATTATTTTCCTTTTATGATTAATTTCCTTAATCTAAATGGAAAAACTAAGGGTTTTTTCTTTTTTATAAAATTTTGTCTTCTAGGATAAATTTAATTTTTAACTTTTTAATTTTATTTTATTTAGTAACTTTATCTTTTAATATTAAATTTTCAACTTTGACTTTTCAGAATTTTTAAGTTTTTTATTAATTGATTTTAATTTTTAACTTTGATTTTTAGTTATCAAGCGATTTTTTTTTTTTTTGTCAACAGCCTTGATACCTAATCCAAATCTGTGAACCAAATCGGTGGTATCGAGTTTACATAGGTGAAATCTGATGGGTAGACGCGAGCACCTCGTGCTAACTTGTCTGCCGCTGTGTTGTTTGCGCGTGGGATGTGTGAAATAGAGAAAAAGGTGAATACCTCCCTGCTTCTCTTAAACTCCTCCAAATGTAGTGTAAAGGCCGGCCACTCCGTGGGTGTAGACACCATCTTCACCAGCTCGGAACAGTCCGTTGCAAAAGCTACCTCCGTCTTGTGATTTGCAATCATGCAATGCATCGCCCAGATGAGCGCTTCCAATTCCACGTGCAGCGGAGATAAACTTGTTCTCAGGTTACGAGATCCCATAATTACTCCTTCGACTCCCTCCTGAGAGCAGTACCATCCTAGGCCAGAATAATTATCTGTTTCCTTCCACGAACCATCTATATAGCATGTCAGTCCATGATATTCATCTTGTTGACCCGTATTAAGCCCGATTTGATGGGAATTTATGTCTGGTTCACTGCACTGTGCCATTTCCCAGATCAGTGCTTCTGTTTCCGCTATTCGTAGTATATTTTTAGAAATTTTTTATTCAAAAATTCAAAACTTAAAAATAATATATTTTATGTAAAATTTAAAATTATTGTTTCTTAACTTAAGATTTTTTTTTGGATTTTTTTGATGTTTTGGGGATTTTTTTAAAAAATTTTGGAAATTTAATGTAATATTTTATCTATTTATAAATATTTTATCATTAAATATAAACACTGTTTCAAACCGTGTATAGTTCGGTATACATCTCTGAACAAGATGTTGTAAAATGAACACACGGTTCACAGTTGGAGATTTAAAATGGGCAACAAAAATAGTTTGGGTATTAAAAAGCTTATCGAAATAAAGTTGGGGTATTTTTATGGAATTTTATACTTCATGATTATGTGTTTGGTTTTGCTACACTTATTGTGTTTTTTGGTTAAGTTACATGAAGACTTGTTTACGTTTTGCTAGACTTCGTGTGTTATGGTGATGTATTGTTTACGTTTCCTTCAAACTATTGGTATTGCTAATGTTATGTATGAAATTAGTATGTTTGACTTTCAAGTATTGTGATAATAAACACCATATAGAATTTGTATGTTATAATTATATGTGGTTCATGTGTTTTTGTCTTAAATCTCACTAATTTTGGTTATCCATACTAAGCAAATATTAAACTAAATAAAGTTACTGATTTCGCCAAGCACCTTTACAAATCATCGTGGACTGTCTTATAATCACTAATTCAAAAACAAATATACCATCATTTAGAATTCAATTATCATTTGTACAAATTCAAAAACAAATCTACCAAATCCAAATCTCCCATTAATTATACTCTTAAAAGAATACGTTGAATCGAAGACGGAAATGTCGTCGTAGACTCGGCCGCCGTCGTGAAGCCCATGAACCTGTCGGAGATAACATCCATTTAACACTATCAATTGAAAACAGAACAAATGAAACAAGTCTACCATAACGGATTAAACAAGTCTACCAGAAAAATGGATTAAACAAGTCTACCAGAACGGATTAAACAAGTCTACTAGAACGTTTTAAACAAGTCTACCAGAACGTTTTAAACAAGTTTACCAGAACGTTTTAAACAAGTCTACCATAACGTTTTAAACGTTTTTAACAATTTTCCCTAAATCTACCACTATTAGCGGAATTTCGTCGAACAAGTGGTGTGCATACCTCATGAAGCCTCATATCAACCAAAAAACGAGGGGTTTCTCTCCTTTCACCGGGAACTCGCGTCTCCCCTCCGCGCGTCGCCTCAAGAACAACCAAACAACGCCGGATCTTGTCGCCCTCGGAAGAAAATCGCCGAAGAAGATGAAAAAACTCATGAGAAACATAAAAGTTCCTTACCTACTCGTCGCCGGAATCAGTGGCTGTGAGGCTGGAATGCCGGAGTCGGAGTATATCTCGCCGGAGAAGACGAGAGGTTAAGAACATTTTAAACAAGTCTAACATAACGTTTTCAACAATTGTACCAGAACGTTTTAAACAAGTCTAACAGAACAGATTAAACAAGTACACCGTAACGTTTTAAACAAGTCTACCACAACAGATTAAACAAGTCTACCACAACAGATTAAACAAGTCTACCATAACGGATTAAACAAGTCTACCAAAACGTTTTAAACAAGTCTACCAAAACGTCTTAAACAAGTCTACCATAAAGTTTTAAACAAGTCCACCACTACGTATTAAACAAGTCTGCCACTATTACCGGAATTTCGTCGAACAAGTGGTGTGCATACCTCATGAAGCCGTATATCAACCAAAAAACAAGGGTTTTCTCTCCTTTCACCGGGAACTCGCGTCGCCCTTCCGCACGTCGCCTCAAGAACGATTAAACGACGCCGGATCTCATCGCCTTCGGAAGGAACTCGCCGAAGAAGATGAAAAAACTCATGAGAAAAAATTTCCTTACCTACTCGTTGCCGGAATCAATTGCCGTGAGGCTGGAACGCTAGAGTCGGAGTATATCTCGCCGAAGAAAACGAGAAGACGAGAGGTTAAAAACGTTTTAAACAAATCTACCAGAACGTTTTAAACAAGTCTACCATAACGTTTTAAACGTTTTTAACAATTTTCCCTAAATCTACCACTATTAGCGGAATTTCGTCGAACAAGTGGTGTGCATACCTCATGAAGCCTCATATCAACCAAAAAACGAGGGGTTTCTCTCCTTTCACCGGGAACTCGCGTCTCCCCTCCGCGCGTCGCCTCAAGAACAACCAAACAACGCCGGATCTTGTCGCCCTCGGAAGAAAATCGCCGAAGAAGATGAAAAAACTCATGAGAAACATAAAAGTTCCTTACCTACTCGTCGCCGGAATCAGTGGCTGTGAGGCTGGAACGCCGGAGTCGGAGTATATCTCGCCGGAGAAGACGAGAGGTTAAGAACATTTTAAACAAGTCTAACATAACGTTTTCAACAAGTGTACCAGAACGTTTTAAACAAGTCTAACAGAACGGATTAAACAAGTACACCGTAACGTTTTAAACAAGTCTACCACAACAGATTAAACAAGTCTACCATAACGTGTGTCGGGAATCAAACGTGTTTTTGCCGGAAAGAGGCGACGGAGCAGATCTGGTGGATCTACAACTTGACGAATCCCGATATGTATCTCTGCAACTCAAATCAACGAAGCTACAAATCCCTCGACCTGAAGCTTTACCAAACCGACAGTGAGACGAGACGAAACAAACCAGAAAATAAGTCTATCCTAAATTAGTAAAAGTCTACGAAAACGTATCAAACAAGTCTACCACAACGTATCAAACAAGTCTACCGTCAAGATTTTAAACAAGTCTACCATCAAGATTTTAAACAAGTATACCATCAAGATTTTAAACAAGTCTACCACAACATCTTAAACAAATCTACAGCAATGTATTAAACAAATCTACCGCAAATGAAAATCTACTAGTAAATCTACCATCATTAGGGGCATTTTATCGAACAAGTGGTGGGTGTACCTCATGAAGCAGCATATTAACCAAAAAAAAGTTTGAAAGTTCGACGAGCACGTGTTCGGCGGCGGCGCCACGTTCGTAACCGTACCATTCGTCGGTCCAGAGTTCCCAGCGGAGCAAACGACGGAGCCGCTTTTAACCGTGTCGTTGCCTTGGCCGAAGATGTTGGCTCCGGGGAGCAGATCTGGTGGAAGACGACGGTGGAGCAGTCGGAATCAACGCCGGAGATCCACTCACCATCACTGAAATCCGTTGGCGGAGGAGAGAGAAGAGGAAGAAGAAGGAGAGGAGAGAGAGAACCAAAAAAAGTAGAAGAAAAGAGAAAGAGAGAGAGAGAGAATCGTGGGGATGATTGTTTTTTTTTTTTTTAAATTAATAATTAATATTTTAGTTATTTTAAAAAATGAGAATGGCAATTTCGTTATTAAAACGAAAAACCATACTTTAAGGTCTTTTGACAACTTTTGAAGGTTATTTTAGTTAGTGGAACTTTTGTAAGAGTTATTCTAGTAATATCACTACTTTTGAAGGTTATTATAGATAATTTTCTCTTATAAATGAACACAAAAGTTCTCATTTAGGAAAACCTTTCTAAATCAATACAAACATTCTTATCAATACAGATGTCTGAAGATTCAAGAACAATTTGATGAAACATAAATTAATACAAACATTCTCATTTATATGTTTGTCTTGGGAATACGTTTTGCTTCTAGCTTATCAATTGTAAATGGGATGAAATTCCTAGCATTAGCTTTTTCTATTGACAGCAACACACATCATAGCATAATTCATATCTGCACAAATACGAAAACTATATCAATAACAGATTGTTAAACAAAAATGGACAAAAAAATGTTGAAGAGATTTTGTGCTAGGTTGTTAATGATTTTGGGAAAGCCTTCTTAAAATACGAGGAAGTCTTCCTGAAATTTCAAAAACCTTCCTAAATCGACTACAATATCTGCGAATCAAAACCAAAAGTTCTTCATATAACATCTCTGAGACTATCGTAAAGTTGAGAAGCAAAATCGAAATTCAAGGGGCATAACACGATCTAAAACACAATAGTAAAACTCATGGAGACAAATTGATTCTTTCCCGATTTATTAACCAAACCAAATTTCTCTGATGGCCGTGATACTATTCCCGATTGATTCTGTCGTCATAATTTCTCTGAAAAATCTATGTCGTCACAATTTGGTTGCACCGGAAGACAATAAGTTTCTAATGAAACACAAGGTAAATAAAACCTACTATCAATATATGTTCAAGGATATGTTTGTGTATCGGATTCCCAGAGAAGAAAGTAAACTTAAAAAACAAACAAAGAAGTGTCACTCACTAAGAACATCACCAATGCCCTGGCAGTTACGGCAAACTCCTGGTTTCTTGTCTAAAGCGGCTGCGTTTTGTACAGAGACAAAGGTATAAGCATTGTTAATTAAAGCTGGAGATAAGCACACACATGTCGTCTCCGTGACATCGATTTCTGATCTCCCTGCACCCAAGAAAGCAGGCTTGTTAAGTTACCACTACATATTTAACTGATAGCAGAAATTAAGACTAACACTCGAGAATTTTGTTAGCCTAACGGAAGCTCTTGCATACACTACCTCTGATGAGAGTCAAAGTCTGCTTCAGTTTGGTGGGCCAAAGACGATGGGTTTGTCCACAAGGATCCGTAGGCCCAAGCAAAGGTTCATCAATTGAAGATTTGTTCATTGTTNGTTGTTGTTGTAAGGTTGGCTAATAGGAGTCACCAAATCAAACAATAACAGAGATAAGCTGTTAATTTGCTTATTATCATTAGTGAATCGAATAAATAAACTAAAAATGTTTAAAGTCAAGAAAGACAACAAGAACTTGTAACTTTTTAAACTCCGAATCGTTTGGTTAGCTACCAAAGGAAGAGTCGAAACGATCAACTGGAAATTTTTGCAGCTGATACAAATGCTTGGAAGAAGAAAAAGATACCAACTTTTACAAAATAGTGGATTGAACTTTCAATTTCCATAATCATGGACATTGGACAGTAACAAAAAACTCATACTTTGCAGGAAAATCAAAGAAAAATTGAAAGTGATATCTACACAAGAGAAAACCTCAGCTGACACAATAAGAAACAAGAACACTGAACGAAGAAGGCCAATATATATTAATATTAACATGGGTTTTGTTGGTTGTCTCCGACAAAGAATCCAAATCGTTGGAATCGAAGCTCTGATTGACAGGGCATGATTTCGCATTGATACGAACTCGATTCCGGTTTGGTGCGGCTAAACAAAACACGAGTTTAAATATTCCGATAAGCCTTTCGTCGTCGACTCTATCAACTTCTCTTCCTCGCTCGTGGATCTGATATCCTCCAGGAACCTCCGCATCGTGCGCCGCTGGAGGTCACGGGCCTCGATCCCACATGCCTCCATGGCCTTCTGAGACGCGGTGAAGAGGCAGTTCCCATTGGAAGAGATAAAATCAGCTTGTTTTATTAAAAACGAGTAGTTAATTTTCTTTTTAATGAATGCTATGTTTGTGACTTTTATTTATGGGGGCTAAATTTATGAATTTTTAGTTTTTTTATGCTATTTTGTAGAATTGTTTTTTATGTTAAAGTAAAAATAAAGTAAAAACAAAAATGTGGCAAAAAAAAAAAATTATGGCGAATTAGCTATTGACACGTGGCCAAAAACCCCTCGTAAAACTAATTCTAAAAATTCTTATTTTAAAACCGATTCTTAACTATTACAATTATTATTAGAGAAATTGATCAAAATGGCACTTTTTGAAAACTTTCTCACCAAATTAGCACCCTAATAAAAAAGCCCCATTTTTAACATTCATTAAAGAGGCAAAAGACAACTTTGCCCATAGGTAGGTTTTGAGATATCGCTCTGAGTCAATTTCCAGAAATTCATCGCCGGCGATTGATCAGGTTATCGGTGAAGATTGTGCCGTCGTCATCGCCGGAATTCTCAGACGTCGTCATCGCCGGAATTCTCAGCCGTCGTCATCGCCGGAATTCTCANTAAAAGAAATCATCAACTATGCGAGATTGCAGGATGGTCAACTTCAACGCCAAAGGAAAGGACCAGAAGTCACCATGTCAAATTCCAGAGCATTGGTACCCATCGCATCTCCGATTCATTCATTCCAAAGTCGAGAAGCACAAACCCAAACACCGAAGAAGCTCACTTGGGAAAAATTGAAGAAGAAACGCAGTCTCGGTCTCTGCTTCAGTTGCGATGAACGTTATACACCTGGCCACAAATGTCAAAAACCCCAATTGCTCCTAATGGAAGGAGGAGATACCAGTGACGAAGAAGAAGAAGTGCATGACCCGGGAATCACTCTACATTCTCTCACAGGCGGGGACGCCACAGAGACTCTCCAGATTAAGGCGACAATTAACCGACAGCGGCTAGTGGCTCTCATCGATAGCGGCTCCACTTTCAATTTCATTGATGAGACAGCGGCTAATCGATTAAATTTTAGAGTAACACCCACAAAATCCTTCATCGTTCGCTTGGCCGACGGAACGCCTCTCCGATGTACTGGAAAATTCAAGACGGTGACGATGGCGGTGGAGAACGTGAACTTCGCCGTCGATCTGTATCTTCTCCCACTAGGTAGAGTTGACGTGGTTCTGGGTATTCCATGGCTAAAAAAACTGGGCCTTGTAATGTGTGATTGGAAGGCCCAATCACTTGAGTTTACATGGGCTGGGCAACGACACATCTTCAATGGGCTAAAGCAACATCAAATTCAACAAGTCCAGTTAGAAAAGTCCACCACAAAGACTCGTTTAGATCTCCAGCTCAACGACGACTTCGTTTCTTCAACCAATATCCACCGCCTAATTGCAGAAGTTGCTTTCGCCTTTCAGATTCCGACAAAGCTGCCGACGACGAGAGTCGAGCATCACAAACCCAAAACAGATGAGTCTAACTGGAATATGGCGAGTCTCTTTGCAACGAAAAAACGAATCGGACCTATGTCATACAAATTCAAGTTCTCTGAGGGAACAAGAAGACATGCAATGGTTTTGGAGTTCCGAATTCACTGGTGTGACGTACCGGTAGAAGACNAATGTTTAAAGTCAAGAAAGACAACAAGAACTTGTAACTTTTTAAGCTCCAAATCGTTTGGTTAGCTACCAAAGGAAGAGTCGAAACGATAAACTGGAAATTTTTGCAGCTGATACAAATGCTTGGAAGAAGAAAAAGATACCAACTTTTACAAAATAGTGGATTGAACTTTCAATTTCCATTATCATGGACATTGGACACTAACAAAAAAACTCATATGTTGCAGGAAAAGCAAAGAGAAATTGAAAGTGATATCTACACAAGAGAAAACCTCAGCTGACACAATAAGAAACAAGAACACTGAACGAAGAAGGCCAATTTATATTAATATTAACCTGGGTTTTGTTGGTTGTCTCCGACAAAGAATCCAAATCGTTGGAATCGAAACTCTGATTGCCAGAGCATGATTTCGCATTGATACGAACTCGATTCCGGTTTGGTGCGGCTAAACGAAACACGAGTTTCAATATTCCGATAAGCCTTTCGTCGTCGACTCTATCAACTTCTCTTCCTCGCTCGTGGATCTGAAATCCTCCAGGAACCTCCGCATCGTGCGCCGCTGGAGGTCACGAGCCTCGATCCCACATGCCTCCATGGCCTTCTGAGACGCGGTGAAGAGGCAGTTCCCATTGGAAGAGATTAAATCTGCTTGTTTTATTAAAAAACGAGCATAGTTTAGTTAATTTTCTTTTTAATGAATGTTATGTTTGTGACTTTTATTTATGGGTGCTAAATTTATGAATTTTTAGTTTTTTTGTGCTATTTTGTAGAATTATATTTTTTATGTTAAAGNATCAAATCTGTGTTCAAGGTTAAATGAGTCTTTTTCCTTTAATGAATGCTAATTTTGTGACTTTCACCCTTGGGTGCTAAATTATTGAACATTAAGTTTTTTGGTGCTATTTTGTAGAATTGCCCTTATTATTATTATTATTATTTTTTTTTTGGTTAAGAACCCATCTAAAAACCTCCTAAGAACCCCCAATAAACATTATAAACACAATAAGTGAACAATAGAAAAAGGAGTTTAAAGGCCCATCTAGTATCGTTGGGCCTAAACCTACGTACCGGAATTTAACTAGATATCCAAAATTAGATAACATTTAAAATAAAATCAATTCCGAAATTAAATAATTAACTAACCTACTAAAAACATGACATTAAATTTGATATATATATTTTTTTGGGTTCTAAGGGAGAGGAAAAAAAGGCTGTTGTTTCTTCATACGTTTCGTTCCTCCAATGTTTAATTCCCAAATAAACACACAGAGAACAAATTAACAATTTTCTCGCCTCCTTTCTTCTACTACTCTTCCTTCTCGCTCCCATCGCAAACAAAAACCCTAATTTCCTCTTCCCATCTTCCTTCTGATTCCATAATTTCCTTCAACTTTCTTCCTATTCCATCGCTCTCTGTCTCTCTCTTCTTTCTATCGCGTTTGTCGCTTCTCTTCGTGTGGGTGGAAAAGCCAGTTTTTCGATTGAGCGATTGCATCTACGAGACGCCTGTTTTATTGCGTTTGGACGAAAAATCTCCTTCCGGGTTAGGGTTTTGTTGTGCTCTCTCGTATTTCTCCATCCTCCGCCGTTTCGGTTAGGGATAATTTTCGTTGATGCTGGTTTGAGCGGACTCTACCCGCTTTGTGAAACCCTAGAGCCTTTGGGTTTGATTTTGAAATCTTGATTATTACAGAATAGAGAGAGATATATGCGTAGGTGTTAGGGTTTCTTGTTTGGTTTTTCATCACTGGAATTGTGGCTGTGGCATTGAAACCGGCTTATAGGTGCGAATTAGGTTGCGAATGATGAGGGTTCGCTAGGGTTTGTTTTGATTGTCTTCTTAGCCATCTGTGTGAGAGATGGAAGTCTAGGGATTTGGATTCACGAGACAACTCAGATTGCATTTGAGTGGAAAAAGCCTAGGGATTTGGATTACTCGTAGATGCTAGAGAAAGCTAGGATAGGTTAGAACATTGCTGCATTTTGTGAGAAGGGGAGGAAAAAAGGAGCTTTCTCTATTGTTATTGGAGGTGAAGAAGGTTAGAGAAAGCGTGCTTCTTTCTTTTATCTGATGAGGTACAGCTTTTATAATGGACAAAGGTGAACCTTCTTTAGTTCCGGAATGGTTGAGAAGTTCAGGACATGCTTCTGGTGGTGGGAGTTCAAACCACCTTCTTGTATCATCTTCTTCTCATTCGGGTATGTTCATTTCATAGCATTTAATTGATACTTTGTTGATCCTAGCCTTGTTAACTAGTGTTTTGTTTTCTTGGAATAGCGTGATTTTCACTGTTTTGTATCTCTTTTTTTTTTAGATTCTGCATCTTTACCACATAGTAGTCGGAATAGGAACTCTAGGAGCAAAAGTGATGTTGATTCAATTCATTCTCCTTTTTTGGATCGATCTTCTTCTACTAATTCAAGGAGGGGCTCTAGTAATGGGTCTGCAAAGCATCCATATAGTAGTTTCAACTTCAATAGGAGTCAAAGGGATAAGGACCGCGGCAGGGACAAGGATAGGGTAAGCTATGTGGATCCATGGGACCTTGACACTTCTATCCCTCTCAGAAATATCTTAACTGGTAGGGATCAGGATCAATTGCGACGATCACATTCAATGGTGACAAGGAAACAGGGCGACAATTTGTCTCGAGGATTTTCAGTGGGCTTGAAAAATGGTGGCAGTAGTAGTATTTATAACGGAAATGGTATACTTCATGGACTTAGCATCGGCAATAGCTTTCAGAGAACTGGATTTGATAAGGATTTTCCTTCGCTTGGAGCTGAAGAGAAGCATGGCGGGCAAGATGTTGTACGAGTCTCATCTCCGGGTCTAAGCTCAGCTGTTCAGAGTTTGCCAGTAGGTACCTCATCTTTGATTGGTGGGGAAGGTTGGACGTCGGCTCTGGCAGAGGTTCCTAATGTCATCGAGAAGGCGTGTGCTGGGTCATTAACGTCACCGAAAGCTAATGTTGTTAGCACGGGAACTTTAACTGGACCAACTGGTCTTAATATGGCTGAAGCATTGGTGCAGGCTCCAGCAAGAACTCATACCCCTCCCCAAGTATGATTTGTGTCATCTTCGTGTAGCTTTATTTTACACGTGCTTTTCTAAGATGATAACCATTGTTTTCAGGGATCTGTGAAGACACAAAGACTTGAGGACTTGGCAATTAAGCAGTCAAGGCAGTTGATACCGGTTGTACCTTCAGCACAAAAATGCTCGGTTAGTATTCCCCTTAGTTAATCTTATTATTCCTCATCCAATCTTGTCCTACAATTCAATATCTGTTCTATTTGATTTGTCAGATTCTGAATTCTTCTGATAAATCCAAGACAAAACAAGTGCTCCGGGCTGGTGAAACTTGTCTTGCTCCCTCAAGAAACGCCCAACAGCAGCCCTCTATCCTACTCGGGAATTTGCAGTCTAATCCTATTGGTCAGATCAAATCAGAGAAGAAGCTGTTGGTTCTCAAACCTGCTAGGGAAAACGGTGTTGCTGCTGTTAAAGAATCTGGAAGTCCTAGTGGTAATCCAAACAGTAGACCCGCTTCTAGCCAGTTAATGAACAATGCTCAATCAACACAATCTGCTCCTGTGAGAAGTACAAACAGCCCAAAGGAACCCAAGGGAGCTACTACTTTCACCATGGCATCTGGACAAACCATTGAAAAGAAATCTTCCGCAGCTCAAACTCAGAGCAGGAATGCATTTTACAGTGCTCTGAAGCAGAAAACTACATCAACAAACATCTCAACCAATCCCGTTAACTCTACAACCACTTATATCTCTTCTTCCGTTGAGGAAAAGGTCAACAGCTCAAATGAGCTTGTAGCTAGTGACCCTTCAAGTCCACAGACTACAAGTGGTCTAGAAGTGACTCAAAGGAATACTACTGGCTTTGAGGCAGCAGACACTCCAGATGAGAAAGAGGCTGAGTTCCTTAGATCGCTCGGCTGGGATGAAAACAATGGCGAAGATGAAGCTCTTACAGAGGAGGAGATAAAAGCCTTTGTTGAACAGGTAAAAAAGACATAATAATACTCCTCGACAGTCCTAGTCTCTCTAATCGTCATGTTATAACTTAAAAAGATTAACAATAATTGTATTCTTTGTTTTGTTTAAACAGTACAAGAAGCTGAGGCCGTCACTTCCGCAGAAACTGTCCATACAAGAGGCAAGAGAGGATGTAGCTTAAGACTCCTGAAACCAATCTTACAAACTGAAGAAAGTACTGGTTTTTTTACTCCATGGAAGATAGTTTCTAATTTCTTTTTGTCTTTTGGTTTCTTTTTTTCCTTTGAGAAAAGCTGGCTACTACTTTTGGCAATGGAAGAGGAGAAAGGCAGGAGGGTTTTTTTTTTTGTTTTGTTTTGATGGTTTGCAAATAGTGCAAATAAGCTTATTATGAGGCTTGAGTTTGCCATATGAGTGTCCTGCCCTCTTCAGACTTTGTAGATCTTTGGTCTGGAAAAAATGGCTCAGCTCTCACACATGTTTCTCTTGCCATCTTATTTTGTCTCTAATGTTTGATATGGAAGAGTATTGGCACTTATTGTGTGGTTTTGTTGCTGGTCCGAGTTGAAGAATATATAATAAATAAGCGAAACTTTTTTT